>OY757016.1:46621227-47194558 GCA_963580285.1 Lucinisca nassula
GTTAAAGACCCCTACCTCAGTTTAGTTTTGTATTGGACTAACGGCCCAGTCAACACTATTTTATGTCATTTTTGAGCCGGTCAGTTTACCTGTCCACACTTTTCCTGGGCAGGCTTATACGTAAAGCCACGGTCACAAATCACTATTCGATCCCCGCCCGACTACTCGGGGACTGCGATGGGGTGAGATTGGGCTGGAGTCCGGTCGGCGTCCCGCCGGATGTTGGGGCGTCGGTGGTGGTCGGGAGGGGCCCGGTTAAATTTTAACTCGTAGTTAAAATTCTCCCCGAAAACTCACCGACTTCTAGGTCGGTGGCACATCGATAAAAGTCGAGCAGAGCTCGTACCGACGTCGATGTCGATGGCATCGGCTGGCATCCGGTAGTCGTAAAGCGGACCCCGACCAATCAGATAATCGGGCAGTAATCGGCCGAGGCCCGACAGATGATCAAGCGGAATCCGCTGGACGAATCCCGGTTTCGACTGGCGCCGCTCGATCGCTGATTGACGCTCGACTATATAAGGGCCCGATCTCCGATGGGTGCCAGTTTCTAGCAGACCAGTAGGGAGCATTGTACATAAACGTTTGATAACTGCCCATGCATGCAAAGGACGGTACACGATCCATTGCTTCATCCACCATCAGCGGTAGCAGTTCTTCTCCCGCACACAAGGTTGCAAAGACCACATTGGCACGGTGCCGAGCCCTAAGCAGCCACTCCTGTAACCTCCGGATCCTTTCCTGGGGTGACGGTAGGTGCAGTGGTGGGATAAGAGGCATCTTGTTCCGCTTTTCTTCGAAAGTTTTCCTCGACGTCAAGAAAAAGGATGTTCACCCACCAACAGAGCTGACCCATTTGTTGTATAGGCAGGAGAGGATGCAGTTTATATACCCCTGAACAACTGGACAATTCCCGGCTGGGGTAAACCCGTCCCTTGTCCGGCGGCCGGGAACTGGGCGGACATCTGCGGAACATCGACCGATGCTCGGGGACTAGTAACAATCGCCGGGTATACGGTCGGTAACCTGCAGTGCACCGGCCTATTTCCGCCCGGCGTATACGCCGATGCTTCCCCGCAAAACTTAGGCTGACACCGCCCGATTCCCGGCGGATGTCTCTCTAGGCCCCACACGGCATACTTTTTGCCAAAACCGAGCCAGACACCCATTTCTCGGCTTGGACTGCTCGGCCGACCACAAGCTCGGCCGGGGTACGCCGAATTTGTGACCGAGGCATCAGCAGTTAACCAGTACAGTGCACACTCTTTCGCCACTGACAACTGCCCTTCTTGAATCAGCGGATGCCCAGTGGTAGAGAATGGCCGTGGAAAATATTTCATGATCTATCTCCACGAAAGAATGTTGCCGACCCGGCAGGTACCGAACACGCGCCTTTCTGATCACCAGTCAGACGTTCATCCGACCGAGGTACTGAGGCCGATGATTATCATACGAGATATTTTGGCCAGCAATAATCAAGTGTATATAAATGTAAAGTGCAGATAACTCCATGTCAACAGACATACAACGTCTAAACAACGTCCAAGTCAACAGACATACAACGTCTAAACAACGATGCATTGACGCTGACGCAGCAAAGTCGATGCAACAACGAAATTGACATAGCGTGTAGCATCGGCTCCGGAACTTGTTACTCAAAAGTACCAGATTCATGTGGAAAATGATCATACCGACGGTAACGGGCCTCCGTGGCCTAGTGGTTAAGAGTGCTGACTCTTGAACATTAGGTCTCTCACCGCTGTGGTTCGAGTCTCGCTCGGGTCATATGTGAGACGCCAAGTTCTGCAACGGAAGGTAAGGTGGTTTTTCTCCGGGTACTCTGGTTTTCGCCCATCTCTGATTAACGATCGCTCGATACGGGTGAAATAATCTTGAAAGGGCCGTAAAAACCAAAACCCCAAAAAAAAAAAAAAAAAAATACGGACGGCAGGTTATGACCTAATTTGGCGTTATTACGTAAAGCTAGAACCTAAAACCACTTCCCATCACGTGAACAAGTCCGTGAAATTAAGACCCCACTAAACCCCATTTTATATAAAGAAAACTGGGGTTTACGGGGAATAACATTAATTTCCTTAGTTCTGCTCCAAGACATAGGCTGTGGGTACTCGTTAGAACCGCCTCAATGAGGCGGTTCTAACGAGCATCCAAAACCTATGTTTGGAGTATAAATAGGAAAAATATCACAAATCTTCATCAGAAAAAGATGCCTTTTTAAGGTTTGAGAAATTTACTATATCCCACGGATGTGTTATCCTAATGCCATATTAACTGAACTTATTTTCTCTGAAATTCTTGTGCCGACATTTTGGAAAGCTTTGAAAAGGTTTGAGGGTCACTGACGAGGCCTTATTGGCCGAAACTAGCTATTCTGGCCCAGAAAACATGTACACTCCATATGTTCCAGTTTTGTGGTGCATTCCTTGCTTCCAAAGGATATACACTTTCGGATGAGTCTTTAAACCTAGGTCCCGTCTCCGTATGGCCTTAGCTGTTGGTGGGACGTAAAACTCAAACACTCACTCACTCACTCACTCACTCACTCACTCCAAAGGATAACCATTTCTAGAACATATTTAACGTCACTATAGCTGGTGTCTGGGAATGTGTGGAGGTCGTAAAATGTCTCCCTGCCCAACATCATAGTGTAGTTTATATTTTCTTGCCCTTCCAGTGGTGAATTTTGAAATTTTTTAGGGTCACTGATGAGGCCTAATTGGGCAAAACTAGCTAGTCTGGTCCAGAAAACATGTAAACTCCATATTTATCCCCACGTTTTTCGAAGAAAAGTGGGGATATTGTTATCGCCTCCGTCCGTCCGTTCGTCCGTCCGTCCGTCTGTCCGGCTATCTCCTCCTACACCGTTCATTGGAATTCAACCAAATTTGGTGTGTGAGTTACATACATGAATGGCTTCTGCAAGAGCACATTAATTTTTGGACCAGCCCCCAAGGGTCCCGTGAAGCGGTCAAAACGTGGGGATTTGCGATGGCGCGCCATCGACTGCGCGATCTAGTTTACAGTTTTGTTGTGTATTCCTTGTTTCCAAAGGACAACCCTTTCTAGAACATATTTTAGAAGTAAGTAGATGAGAGAAAGTACAAAAAAGGGGACAGGGAATTATTGAAAGGTTGTGTGAGTGCTTTTCAGTTTAGACAACATGTACGATAGAAGTTGGTCTTCTGTCTTTCTCGACTGGTAGGCGAGTATCTCTAGCAATGTTAATAATAAGACGATTCATTACGATAACAGGTCCGTGCAATGAACGCCCCTTTAAACCCGACTTTATAGAGAGAGAACTGGGGGTTACAATATTTTGTAACTGGGTATACAATTTGCTGCGTCAGCGTCAATGCATCGCAGTGATGTTGCATTGACGTTGACACGACGTTGTTTAGACGTTGTATGTCTGTTGACATGGAGTTATCTGCACTTTATGTTTACATACACTCGATTATTGCTGGCCAAAATATCTCGTATGATAATCGTCGGCCTCAGTACCTCAGTCGGATGCGCGTCTGACTGGGTATACAATATTTTTCTCATTCCTGCTCCATGACATACGCCGTGGGTACTCGATAGAACCACTTCACTGCGGCAGTTCCAACGAGCACCAACAGCCATGTTTGAAGCATAAATGAGAAAACTATCACAATTTTTCACCAGAAAAGTAAATATTGTTAAGATATGAAAGAATGCACAAAGTCATACGGGTGTAACATCGTATTGGCTAATAGACGATGATAATCAATTTGAAAAAAAAAAAAAATAATAATAATAATAATAATAAAATTCTTTCATGGGAGAGCAGAAAACAAACTGTAGTAACAATGTACATGTATTTTCTACAAGATGTGCCTTTTATAGCTAATGGTACAAGTCTACTGCACTATATGTGTGGCAGATAGTCGACGGAAAACAGAACCCTGACACCAAACATAAACATTAAGTCGGAATAGGCCTCATGAATCATCAGTGTTTGGGTAAAAGTAGTTATATGTAGAACATAGAAGTGTAGGCAATGATCAGGAATCGACACAATTTACCCACAGCTCCCACCAGAGTTACCAAAGGGGAAAGAAACACAAACATGAAACAACAGACCCTAATGGAAACATCAATAGCGGAAAGCCAAAAGGACAGTTACTTTTCCACAAAATGGCCAATTCGATATCCAAAAATAAGTGATACAAACACTCAAAGACAAACCATAACAAAAATAAACAGCGACAGAAGAACCGCCTTGGAGCGGTCAGTGAAACGAATTCCACTGGGCTGGGCGAGAGAGGGGCTTTAATCTTAAAGAATTTATCTAACCTGTTGTTTATGAGTGAACTGTATCTCTCGCTAAGCACTTTATTCATAGAAACAAATTTGTTTTCGTATATACAATATTTTGCTAAAACAGAGAGAGAGAGAGAGAGAGAGAGAGAGAGAGAGAGAGAGAGAGAGAGAGAGAGAGATGTAATTGACCACTTCTGCTTTACCACCGTGTGAAAATAGTATTTTACGATCCTCTAGCGATATTTCTGGATTTACATTTGTGGTCAACCATGATTAAAGTTCAGTCTAAAACGTTCTTACTTTTGGGCATCTAAGAAATAAATAATGGATTTTTTCTGGTTGTTCATTACAGTAACTACAACCCTGATTTTATTAATTTTAAATAGAAATGAATGTGTTACTAAATTTTTATTATTGATTTTGTATTGAAAGTCGCGTAGTTTTGTTTCGTGAAATGTCTTTAATGCTCTTTTTCCACTTTATCTCCTATCTCCGTTTGCCATTTTGTTTGTGTAATGTATTCGTTTACTCTAACCAAAATATCATAAATAGTCTACTCCCTTTCTTTGAATTAATCAAGTCTTGAAAGTATATGTTACAAATTACATTTTGTTTAAATTTAACAGCAAATACACGATTCATGTGAATTTGATCTTTTCATACTTGAGAAATACTATTTACTACATGGTGGTAGTCTAAAAAAGTGGCCCTTATAACATATTTCGCCTTTAACTGTTCAAAACTATAAAATACCACTTCCTCACTAGTAAGATCGTAAATTGCTCTTATGCCCATATCGCACCTATTTCTTAAAAACAATTGCCCATTACCAATGTGGTCTTTATGTCATAATGGGCATATAAGAATTTGCTTTAGGTTTTCTACGGGGACAGGTTTACAAAATTCCGACAAGCAGAAAATCCTTCAAAAAATGGATTTTTGTAGGTTGAAACTAAATTTCGCCGCATAAGATTTGGTTTGGACATACCTTATGATCACAAAATACTCAACAGCCTGGGAGCGCAGATCTTGTGACACTCATGTGATTCTGCTTGTTTATGACCTTACCAGATCATGATTAAATGGTCAACAAATAGATCTTATCTTGGGTTTAGCATGACCTTTGGCTAGGTGAATCACATGAAGCTTCTTCGCAAGCTACTGGTACATGGATTAACTATCCAGTGAATTAAGTCTTTTCTGATTGAGAGAAGTCAGACAGTTGCACTTGAATGTGAGTACTCAGATGAGGTTCCAGTTACTTCAGGTGTACCACAAGGATCAGTTCTAGGCACAATATTATTGTTATTATACCTTAACGACCTGCCCGACAATGTGTGGTCCCGGGTTCGCCTATTTGCTGGTGACACTGGGGTGTACCTGACCATAATTCTCCCTGATTATTCGGTCACCCTCCAGAGGGACTTAGACCGCCCCATCATAGAATCTCACTGGGCCATGGAATCAAAACATAGAAAGGCGGCATAATGCTGCGTTTTACCAGATCTGCACTTCTTGTTTAAAATGCTGGTATGTAAGTGTTAAACTAACAGTTTTAGATTACAACTAGGGTGAAAATTATTTTAGCTGCCCTTTATATTACAGCGAAAGTAACCTTTTGTGAACGGAAAAGAAATTTATGAAAGTACTTTTATCTCAGGACATCTTAAGTTTCCTCAATACATTTGCACAAGAAAAATATAGATGAAAGATTTGCAAGTTGATTTTCCCCAAAATATAATCCTGATTTCCGTTTAAAAATCCATGTCCCACAAGAAAAAGGTTTGGAGGTATAAACGGTTATTACAGCAAGTACTTTCTTGCATTAGCAACATCCCTGTGCCTTTGAAAATAAATGAAATTCTGTATTTTTCACTTTTACCAGGAAAAAAGGAAACCGCTTTATAGACTTTTTAAAAGTTACTAAAACAGCTGCAGATCAATAGTTCACATCAAATACTAACGACTCGGTCAAAGCTTTCTAACAAAAAGGCTACCTGAATTGAAAACCAGATTTTTTTGACATGTTTATTCTCGATGGGCGCCATCATCTCCTTTTCTTGCGGTAAATCTGAAATGCTGAGATTTCATCAATTATGCCTTCCACATTTTACTTTCTCCATCATCAATGAAAATACCTTGAAAAGTCAGCTATGTAGCCTTCTTCCTGCGTATACCATAATGAAATCGCCTATCTTGGTCATCACTGATAAATTAGTGTAGCTGTCAAATTGAAGAGATTTCCATCTTGCCAAATGCAAAAACGTATTCATACGCCTTGGAACTAATTCCCCCCCCCCCCCCCCAAAAAAAAAAAAACAATAGTACACCATTGCTTTAAATTTAAAACATAATATTCATATTTGAAACTGTCTTGCGCCTACTTTCACATACTTTCTAACATAATTTGTTCGTTAATTCATGAATAGTATGCCTTCATTTCTGAACTAGTTTCTACGTGTAACATTGTCCTGTTTGTGTTGTTCACCCCTGTTCCCAAGTAAACAAGTTGAAAAGGGTAGATTTCTTTTTTAACTTCTTTCAGCAAAACATATTAAAAGCATTCGGCTTCTATGAAATTTTACCAACCCGCACATTGGTAAGTAGGTGACACAACAGATCATTAATTGGATTAGATAAATATGTCCAAACATCAATTATTTGTTTATGGTGACTCATGTGAACAGAAAACAGCGTGTTTTTGTTAATGGTGAATCTTCAGTATGGGCGCCAGTTTTGTCTGGAGTCCCACAAGGGACTGTTCTTGGTCCTCTATTGTTCTCCCTGTACATCAATGATATTTCCTCTGACATTGACTCAGAAATAAGACTTTTCGCAGATGACTGTGTTTGTTACCGGGAAATTAGAGATACAGATGACTCACTGAAACTTCAGGCTGACATAGATGGATTAGGATGTTGGGCCCGAAAATGGGGCATGAGATTTCAGCCAGTTAAATGCAATATTATGCAGATAACAAGGAAGAGATCTAATAAAGTTGAGGCTTCTTACACTTTAGAGGGAACGGTCCTCGAAAATGTGAATTCCATTAAATACCTTGGTGTGACAATCACTCACGATTTGAGATATGCAATATGTGTACAAAGGCGAATAGAACTCTTGGATTCCTGAGGCGAAATCTTCATCAGTGTCCCCAGGATGTGAAAGAGACAGCATACAGGGGACTTGTTCGCCCAATCTTGGAATATGGTAGTTGCATCTGGGACCCAAGCGGAGTGGTCCTAAATGAAGAAATTGAAAAAGTTCAGAATAGAGCGGCTAGATTTGTAACTGGAAATTACTGCTTTGAAACTGGGAGCATGACTGGAATTCTAGGAAAATTAAGATGGGAGTCTCTGAAGAAAAGGAGAAGAGACAGTAGGCTCATACTCTTATACAAAGGTCTAAAGGGTGCTGCCAGCATTCCAACAGATGACCTTGTTCCCCCGGCTAGGCACTGTAGACAGCACCATTCAATGACGTTTCAGACCCTTACTGCAAGAACGGATATTTATAAAGAATCGTTCTTCCCCCGAACCATTAGAGATTGGAATGCCTTTCCGGATTCTATTATTTCGACGGCGGAAGGTGCTGATGATTGTGTAGCTAAGTTTACATCTTTGGTTAGAGCTAGGGACTAACTTCCCATATCACAGGTCCTGGTGTATGAATGTCATTTGACGTGTCACCAGTAACAATTCTGATTCTGATTCTTATGTAACAAATCAATGGGTAAAAATCACTGCTATAACATAGCAGTTATTGGAAGTGATCAGAAGCCTTTTGCACAAAAATCCTGGTGCTGAACAGGCTGCTTTCATTCTTTCAGTTCAAATATGGGGATAAACTGTTTTTATCTTATTTTTTTTTTTTTGGTTTTGGATTTTATTCCAGTATCAAATCATCCACCCAGTAAACACAATCAATAATACAGTGAAACTTTGGTGCAGTGATTCATAAATTGTTATAAATTGCATGAATGAAATATATAAAATGAAATACTAAAAGCACCAAAGAAGGTCAATCATTTTACAAGCTAAATGCAAGAGATTGCAACATCTCAACCCAATCAGTGATCTTACTGCCAACTTGGTAGAACTGGTCAGTTTTGGCTACCATACACTGAATTTAAAAATAGTACCAGGTGAAATAATTACATTTTTTTTGGGGGGGGGGTGGGGGAGGACTCATTAAATTTCAGTACTATTTAGGTATTTTACTTGAAATTCCACTCTTGCAGTGCCTAAAGGCAACCTTTAGCCACAATTCTATGATAGTATTTTACACATTTTTGTTCTGTGGATTAAGATATCATTTTTGCAAAACCATGGACAAATGCAATAAATTACTAACATGGTGATTTTCCAATAAAAATATTTTGCTTTCATATTCTTACATTTACATGGACTACCATCTGATGAAAAATCTGTTTGGGTAACTATTTGCAAATATGATTTTTTCAGTACCTCAAATGTAGTGAAATAACTGTATTGAGGAACCTTAAATCACCTTCTTTAAAGTAGCTTTTTGTTGTCTGTGGCGTTACTAAACCGTACAAATGTGAAATGGTTAGAATATACAAGATAAAAATTGCAACATGTGTGCACGTGGCCGATTTCGAAAAAAAAAACAAAAACAGAAGACCATCATGAAAACATTCCTATGCAATTGTGACCCTCTTAAACTCCACTTTAATCCAGTAGAATGGGGTTTGTATGGGTGTACATTATTTTTTGCATTTCTGCCCAAAACATAGATTTTTGGTACTCGTCAGAAACCGCCTGGTCGAGACGGTTCCAACGAGTACCCAAAATATATGTTATGAGCTGAATTATGAAAAATAGCAGAATCTTTTATCTGAACATTTTCATTTTTTGGGTGGAAATATGTTCAATTTATTTGAAAAGGCATGTTTTCGTAATGCAAAAAAAAAAAAAAAAAAAAAATAATAATAATAATAATGGCCTCAGTCATAATCTTAAATAACTGGAGTATAGTATGCATATTACAGGACCTTCGTTTGAATAAACTCTCGTCAAAGGAATAAACACTTCTCAAAGCATAAACTAACGTCTATTCTAGTTGTAAGTTTCACAAGAACGAAGTAGAAACTATTTCAGCTCACTGAAAAACAAACTTTATTTCGTAAACAAAAACAACAAAAAGAAAAAAAAAAGAAAAAAAAAGAAAAACTTCCCATCACGAAAGGAAAGTTCCTTCCGTTGAAAAGACCAATAGGGGACAGACTTTCTTCCAAAGTATTTTCAGTAATGAAACAAAGCGAAAGCAACGACAAAGAATTCTCAAAAGGAAATATGGCCCTGGTGTAGATTTCACATCTCCATCTGTTTCATGCAAAAATAGATTGATTTACGATCAGCACTAGCATTATAATCGATCCCTATGTGATGAAACCAAACATGATAATAACCACGGCCTTTCCTTCCAAACGATGTCAAAATGGTGTCAGTAGTTTCCAAATTTGCAATTTTGTGACGCAAGTAACCGTACAGTTAATTCAGCATTTTTTTCCAAGTTGCCGTACTTAAAAAAATCCAAGTTGCCGTACTTGAAAAATCCAATATATATATTTCATCAGCCTAAATACTTTTGTAAGCCTTCATGAATGACGGTTAAACAAATAAAGCTCTTATATCTATCTCAAGACAGGGACATGGATCATTCACACAGAGCTCTTCGTCAATAACAAAACGATCCGGGATTACGAAATTTCCTTAATAAAGCAGACCTTGATTCGATAAATTCAAGGAATACTAGGTTTTACCAACCTCCCTTTTTTCATTTCCAATATGCATATGATCAGTAAGATAGACGATGTGAGCGGAAGATTGCGATTGAACTGGACTAGTTTGTTTGTAGGGGTCCCAGGGGGTGGCAGCATATTCTAGTTTAGGTCTAACTAGTGACTTGTATGCTGTTGCCTTGATGTCCTTTGGGCATGCAGAGAGATTCCTGCGTAGGATAGGAAAGCAGCTGTCTGGCTGTCTGTCGTAGATAGCATGTCATAGTCTAGCTACTAGACCTTGATGTCATATTTACCAATTACCAACCTTCATGTGTGTTTTTATCAAATATGAAACCTTGTTAGACTTTAATCTTGTCTCAGACACCAAGGTCTAGTACAATGCGAATTTTACCTCGCAAGATCCTTGGTAAATGATTGATTACAGCTACAGTCATGAAATGTTTATTGCCTTTCTGTACCCCTTACCGAACAACAAATGATAAGGCAAACTGGCATTTTAGTCAGAGTATATCTTCCCAAGATCAAATAAGGGGTAGAAGAATATTACTTATTAACTTTAAAATATGATATCCGACTAGAAGCTAGTCTAAGCATGTCAGTGTGACTATTTCACACCAGTGTACTGTCTATAGCCAGGTTTTTTGCTTTACTTCTGGCAATGGATGTTGTATGATGACTCCATTATCTTGCTTTTGTTGCCGATTCTGATGTACTCAGACTAAGTCTTGTCTGGGTGAAAACGCATCTATCAGTCTCTCTCCCATGCTTGTAAATAATTCAAGTCCTCTTGAGCGACAGCAACTCGGTACAACAGGCAGTGATCAGCGAACAGGGGAGACGCGTGGTGGCAAGTCGTTGATGTATATGAGGAAGAGGAGAGTGCCGAGCACTGACTCTGTGGAACACCAGAAGTAACGGGCGCAGACGAAGAAATCCTCAATTACGACTTTCTGGTATCCATCAGCAATGAAATTGTGCGGAACCTCGTGAAAGGCCTTACTGAAATCTAGTAGGATGACATTTATGCGCTGTCAGTTGTTCATTCCGCCGGCTTGCTATCAGCTGGTACTCACATGACCCCCCCCCCCCCCCAGCAGGGAGAACGACCCAATGTACAACGAAAGAGCCGATTACTGTGCAGAGTCTCATCCTGCAAACCTGGAGTTTATGTAATAAACTGAGCGTGACAGCTCAGTGGTTAAGCCCAGAGTGGTTAGTGCACTTGACTCAGATGCCAGAGGCCCTCGGTTCGACCCGGCGGAACGTTTAACTGGAGGCACCGGCCCCCGCCCATAGGGGCTTGAAGAAATATATGGGCTGCATGATGCTTCCACGCAGAGCTGAATCCGGCCCGCACACTAGTACTGGTAAACCGCTTAGAGGATCTAAGCCTGTCCAGGAACCGCGGTGCGAGGCGGACCGCCTAAGCTAATAAACCCTATGGGTTTCATTGGGCGACAGGGCTTGAGATGTCATCTCATCTCAATGTCGGGTAAAAGTCCCACAAAATTGGAAGCAACGTCTCCAAAATGACCTTTAAAGTGCTGACGGGGACGTTAAACCTCAAATCAAACAAACAAACTGGAGGCGCCCTGTTCAGGGAGAGTCATCCCCTATGCAGGTTAACTGTTTGTTTGTTTTGAGGTTTACGGCCAAGTCAACACTGTTAAGGCCGTTTTTGAGCCTGTCAGTTTACTTTTCCTGGGCAGGCTTATACGTAAGAGGTAACCAGGAAAGTGCACATTCTTTCGCCAGAAACTGACAACTGCCCTTCTTGAGCCAGCGGAATGGAGAGAATGACCGTAGGAAAGATTTCTTGATCAATCCCCGCGAAAGAATATTGCCGACCCCGGCAGGTATCGAACCTGCTTCCCCATGATCAGCAGTCAGACGCGCATCCGACTGAGCTACCGAGGCCAGCGCAAGATTGATGTGTGCTGTAAATCTGCAAGTAATGGTAAAATGTGGCCGATCCCAGTATCAGTGAGTAGGTCCTGGTGCACGTTTGTTTGTTTGGTTTGAGGTTTAACGTCCCCTTCAACACTGTAAAGGTCATTTTGGAGACGTTGATAACAATTTTGTGGGACTTTTACCAGACATTGAGATGAAATGACTTCTCAAGCCCTGTCGCCCAGTGAAACAAATGGACGGACTCGCATCGCTTTGCTTGCCCAGGCTTAGATCTTCTAAGCTGTTTACCAGTACTCGTTTGCGGGTCAGTTACAGCTCTGCGTGGAAGCATTATGCAGCCCATATATTTCTTCAAGCCCCGATGGGCGGTGCGAATATGGATAGTGTTTCTCTTTTGTTTCGGTATTAAAAAGGTCTTGCTCGGCTCCCATGGCGGGGCTTGAAGAAATAGGTGGGCTGCATGATGGTGCCAGGCAGAGCTTAAACCGACCGCTTAGGAGTATTGGTAAACCGCCTAAAGGAGTCAAGCCTGCCCAGGCAAAGCGGTGCGAGTCGGGCCGCCCATTCATATAAACCCTATTGGTTTCATTGGGCGACAGGGATTTTTTTTTTTTTGGGGGGGGGGGGGTTACGGCCCTTTCAAGATTATTTCACTCATATCGAGCCGATCGTTAATCAGAGGTGGGCGAAAACCGGAGTACCCGGAGCAAAACCATCTGACCTTCCGTTGCAGAACTTGGCGTCTCACATATGACCCGAGCGAGGCTCGAACCACAGCGGTGAGAGACCTAATGATCAAGAGTCAGCGCTCTTAACCACTAGGCCACGGAGGCCCGTAAGTGACAGGGAATGAGATCTCATTTCATCTCAATGTCGGGTATATAAAAGTCCCACAAAATTGTAAGCTAGGTCTCCAAAATTACTTATACAGTGTTGATGGGGACGTTAAACAGTGTTAATTGGGACGTTAACCCTCAAATCAAACAAATCAAAAGGTTATTGCTAGTATCGTCTAATTCTAACAAATACCCACATCATACATATGCGGTTTTTGTGTATCTTTGAAACGACCCCATGTCAATTCTCATCGATTCAGAAATTCATCCTCAGATATTGACGGTAAAATTATCTTCTTGCCTGTAAATTGATGCGTTAGCATTTGATAACAGATTAACATGCATGATAGTATTGTGTCAGTGCAGTTGAAAGTCAAATACTTGTAATTTGGACTAAAAATTCTACTTTCCTCAGATGAACCGGAGGTCGCCATCTTATTGTTCGTCGCAGTGATGTTGCCCGGCTTTTTGTCACGTGACAGGAATATTTTTAGATTGAAATTCCCAAAAACAACAAATAAACAAAAATGAAAACGACGATTTTCACAAAGTTCTGAAGTGGTATTTGGTTTCAGAAGATTACAAATGACAAAGCTACATGAATAGAAGAAATAAAACCGAAAAACACGCTTTTCATTTTTGAAGCCCGATAGCTCAATAATGCACCTTTAATATTCACGAATTTCTCATAGAATATGTCATTTCAGTGCCTTTTGGCGCTTTGATTAAACTAATGCGGTAATTACAACTTGCTGCTTTTAATGCGTTTTGAAAGCGCATTCAGCGTACAGCCAAAGGAAAATAAAACAACTTCTAATATTGATTTTGTCACTTAAAACCACTTAGCTTAATGAAAATATAGCCTCTAACCGAATAATTCGAACAAGATAATAAAGTTTGTTTTATTTTTGATAAATCGTATTACCGTCGATTGGAACGTGATAGCTCAGTGGTAAGTGCACTTGCCTCTGATACTAGAGGTCCCGATTCGATCCCCGGCAGTGGCGATAAAATTTCGGTGTCCGAACACGCTCCATTGGCATCATTTGCAGGGATGAATGTCATAAAGTGCACCGCCCTTCGGATCGAGACGTTAACTGGAGGCCCCCTGTGCAGGGAGAACCATCCCCTGTGCCGGTAAAAGATCCCTACCGTAATTACATGATACCGTGTAGGCTTTCATCCTGCAAAAACATGGAGTGTATGTAATATACACCTTCGGTAATGGTCAAATGTGACCGACACAGTATCAGAAGATAGATAGATAGATAGATAGATAGATAGATAGATAGATAGATAGATAGATAGATTGTGTGTGTGTGTGTGTGTGTGTGTGTGTGTGTGTGTGTGTGTGTGTGTGTGTGTGTGTGTGTGTGTGTGTGTGTGTGTGTGTGTGTGTGTGTGTGTGTGTGTGTGTGTGTGTGTGTGTGTTCGGGTTTAACGTCGCTTTCAACAATTTTTCAGTCATATCACCACGGTGTCTGGTTGCGACAGGGAGCTCAATGCTCACATTTATAGTGCTGCCTCACTGAAGTATCATGTTCCAGACACATTACATGATACCACACCCAGTCACATTATCCTGACACTGGGTCGACCAGTCCTAGCTCTACCCCGTAAATCTGAGTGCCAAGCGAGGAGCAGCTAATACCATTTTTAACGACTTTGGTATGTTGCGGCCCGGGATAGAACCCGTGACCTCCCGTTCCCCGGAGCGGACACTCTACCAACTGAGCTATCGGGGACGGTAGAAGATAGATAGATAGATAGAAGTATACCCAACGAAATTAACCCATTTAGTACCAGAAACCCCAAAACGGGTACCCTGGCAAACAGTGCAGGCCCAGATCAGACGCCGCAGAAAGCGGCGTCTGATCAGGGCCTCCACTGTATGCTAAAAGTTCAGTCATTTTCAAAATAAATATTGATGAAAACACAACCTTACACCCCTAAATTTTGAAATGAACTCCTGCTATATATAAGGAGGAAGATTCCATTTGATACATAAAGGGTTAAATTAATGCACAGTGATATAACACAAACAGACTACAGTACGATTACACATTCGTGTGACATTTTTGCTTGTATTGACGTTAAACGTCCTTGTCAACACTATCTAGGTCATTTTCGAGACGTTGCTTCCAATTTTGTGGGACTTGAGATAAAATGACATCTCAAGCCCTGCCGCCCAATGAAACAAAAAGGCTTATATGCACAGGAGAGTCTGACTCATACCACTTTGACTGGGCAGGCTTAGTCCTTCTAAGCGGTTTACAAGCCAGTACTCATGTTTAGTCAGTGTCAGCTCTGCGTGGAAGCACCATGCAGCCCAATCTATTTCTCCAAACCCCGATGGGCGGGGCGAAATTCGTGCGACATAGTGCATTTTTCACAAAATGGCTACTTTTCTGGTGAAAATCCGTGACATATTTCTTAATCCGTGTCTTGGGGCAGATCGACGAAAAATGATGTATAACCCCGTTTAACCCCAGTTTTCTCCATATAATATGGGGTTTATGGGGTGTTCATTTTACCGACTTGTTCACGTGATGAGTTTCTCAGTTCGCCTTATCGTAGGCAAAAACAATCAAAGCACTGACAGCACCGGTGGGTCGACTGTCTCTATGAGTAGACTTGGAAAATGGTCATGAACTGTTCAGACTGTTTCGTTCAACCCTTATGTTCCTATATGAGCCCCGCCAAGCGAATTTGTGTCTTCGAGCATTCCGTCATGACAAATTTTAACTGCGCATGCCCAGCCATTCAGAGGGGCCAGGGATATGGCTTTCTGTCTGAAGGTTCCTCTTGATTCACTGCTTGTATGAGCGAGCAGCGAAGGTTCTGGCGAGACTGCGCGGATGCGCAGGCTCGCCTGAACCTTCGCTGCTCGCATAGGCGATAAGTACCAAAATCGCTTGACGGGGCCCATATTTTAAGCAAACGGCGTACACCCTAATGAGGTGTTGGCTTCTACACTGTTTGTCAGTTTTCAAGCATCTGAAACCAGTCCATGTGTTACAAATAACCCTCCTTTCACTACACTGTGACGTCATATTGACAAGAATCTCGCGGCTATAAACAACAATTAACTGGATTATGTACATGGTCTACGATAGTCAGTGAACAATAGCAATCGACCCAAAATGAACAGCAGATACTTTGCCTGCACGTTTTCCAACATTTACACCTGTAAGTTGATTCCGTATATTCTGAAAGCTCAGACTCCGGTTCGAGATTTTACTCATATTTTCAGATTTGAATATATGCTAACCCTCTGGTTCGAGATTATGTATCACACCGCCCTCCCGCCAGTAAAGACCAGTTAATTTTGCTAGACTTACTAGCACCGTCCAGTTAAAGACCAGTTAATTTTGCTAGACTTACTGGCACAGTACATGTTCGTCATCATAAGACAACCAAGTTCAAAGACTAGACTTTAGTACAGGGTTCTCTCAGCGGTTTTGCTTCGGCTGCCAAGGCAACTCGCAAGGCAACCTGATATGATATAGTAAAATGGACAGTCGGATATAGAATGATAGATGTATATTTGTATTGCTTGTACAACTATAACAGCAGCACAAATGTGATAGCAATTCTAAGCCAGAGCTCTGCCCGTGGACCTTTTATGTGTGACTGCTATTACTTGTTATGTGCCGCTTTATTCTCCTTGTGAAAGCTTATACTTGTTGTTGGGTAATATCAGCATTGTGGGTAACTAATGGTTGTACTTCCGTGTTAAACTTTATCTCTATAACGTTAAACTCTATCTCTATAATGCCTTGACAATAAATAGAAAATTGCATAAATCGGTGAATTGATTTTGTTGGAGAAAAATAATTATCAGTTTGACTCCAGACGATTAATGCTTGTCGGATATGAAAACACCGCATATGCGCAAAAACGATGCGCAAGAGTTGTGAGAACATTGACAGTGGTGCGGTCATTGATTTACAACACGTGTGTTTTCTTATTTGGTACGGCTGACCAAACGTTGACAGCGACCAAATGCACTATACCGGTGCACGGAACGGATGTACAGTACGCGCCTTCATAGTCTTGCTTGTTTTCCTCTTATAAAGTGCGACAAAAACAAAAATATAAATGAACCTTCTCGATACTTCAACGATTTGCAACTGGTTTGAAATTAAAATAAGTCCCTACGTCCGTTAACACGTCCATGTAATGACTACCATTGCAGATCCCACTATATAGGAGAAACATACATTGTATGTGTTTATGATGTTAAACAATTATTCTTGCCCAAAAACATACATGGCAGGTACTCGTTGAGGCGGTTCTAGCAAGCACCCACAAATAACCAATTTTGTACCGGAAACCCCAAACCGGGTACCCTGGCAAAAAGTGCAGGCCCATATCAGAACGCCGCCTACACTATTTGCATGAAGTTCAGCTATTTTCCAGATACATTTTGAAGAAAACACAACCTGACATCCCTAAATTTCGAAATGGACTCTTGCTATATTCCATTTGGTACAAAAAGGGTTAATGTTCGATAACACACTCGTGTGACATTATGTATTCTCTATTTTTTTTTTTTTTTTTTTTTTTTTTTTTTTTGATTTTTGATTTCTGGTTTAACGTCCCCGTCAACAATGTATAGGTCATTTTGGAGACGTTGCTTCCAATTTTGTGGGACTTTTACCCGACATTGAGATGAAATGACATCTCAAGCCCTGTCGTCCAATGAAACCTAATTGCCTTGGCAGGCTTAGATCCTCTAAGCGGTTTACCAGTACTCGTGTGTGGTCAATTTCAGCTCTGCGTGGAAGCATCGTGCAGCTCATCTATTTCTTCAAGCCCCGGTGGACGGGGGCCGAGTGTGTGCATTCTCTCGTATTTCCATTGTGATTTTTTTATTTATACTCCAAAGCACAGGTTGTCGGTGCTTGTTAAAAACGCAACCTTGAGACAGTTCTAACGAGTACCTCAACCTTTGTCTTGGGGCAGAAGTATGAAAAACATTTTATACCCCTGTAAACTGCAGGTGTTTCTCTATATAAAGTGGGGTTTAGAGGGGTGTTCATAGCACTTCTTAATATAATGATAAGAAGAATGTGAAAAAAGTTATCTTCATAGACATAAAAGAAAGCATTTGATATCCTAATTGCATGACACAGTGTCTGGAGACAAGGTCAGAGAATGACGCATATTTCATGGACACAGAAAGATCCATGGCCAAGAATTAATAAATCTGCAAGCACTGCATGATGCCCCGCCACTACAATTACATCAAGCAAATGCCATATCGCAGTCAAAAGGGAAGCAAAAGTAAGGATGCATTACTCTTTCCATTAATAAAGTTGACAGGAATACACGACTGAGATGACTATTTTCAATGTTCAAAGAGCCATGGCTCCCGGGAAAGTAAACCAGAATTACATCTTCTTTTTTGCGGTAGGGGGGGGGGGGGGGGGGGCTTTAAAATAAAGTCAAGGTCTTCAAAATCTTATCATCCCTTAGTAAAGCTAGATTGTATGGCTCCAAACAAAAGAAAGCAAACCAGAATTACAATTCTCATTTGCAGTTTTTGTGTGCCTGTGCCCTTTAAAATAAAGTCAAGGTCTTCAAAATCTAATCAAATCTTTGGTCTATCGCAATGATATATTTTACCAAATAGAAGACAACATTTCACTGATGCGTTCGTGAGATTGGGTGCAGACAAGCCATCTTTGGCCCAAAATTGACAGTTTATTATTTTATTTTATTTTTTTTTTTTTTTTTTTGGCGGGGGGGGGGGGGGCTGTGCCCTTGAAAATAAGGTCGAGGTTATCAAAACCTCCAATCCTAGTGATGTAACCATGAGAGTTTAGTCAGAATCAATCATTAGGATCCGGAGATACAGTGCTTCAAACAGACTAAATGGCTGAGTTCAATGTTCAAGGGGCGATAACTCCAAAAGTAGAAAAGTCAGAGTTATGGTTCATATGTTCTGCACGTCGTCTCAGAGTGCTCTACATATCTATGAAGTTTCGTGAAAATACCACAAATGGTATCAGAGTTATGGAGCGGACACGAAACTGATAGCAACAGCTACGTTCAAAGTTCAAAGGGCAATAACTCCAAAAGTGGGCAATCAGAGTTACGGTTTATAAGTTCTGCACGTCGTCTAAGGTGTTTTACAGATCTGTGAAGTTTCATGGAAATATCTCAAATGGTGCCAAAGTTATGGAGCTGACACGAAACTATGTTAGAAATGGCTATGTTCAATGTTCAAAGGGCAACAACTCCAAATGTAGGAAAAATTAGAGTTACAGTTTATATGTTCTGCACATCGTCTGATACTGCTTTACATATCTGTAAAGCTTCGTGAAATATCTCAAAGGGTATCAGAGTTATGGAGCGAACACGGAACTATGGGGCGCTGACGGACGGACAGAAGCTCAAAACTTCGGAGGGTATAACATAATACCCCGCCAATTTATGAACGGCGGACAGACACCCAGTAAATACACACAGTAAACAACATGCGTTGTATGAAACTGATATTATACGAGAGAACTTACCTCTGTCCCTTGCAATCTGGACTCCCTGGTGTCAAGGGGCTGCTCGGCGATCCCTCTTTTTCTTTGTTACTGCCATGTCTCCGCTGTCGCATAAGAAGAAGACGACTAATCGGCATTTTTTAATAAATACCAGTTTATAAATATACACCTAAACTGTCATATTATGTCAAATACTACCAGCACTTTAAAATGTGCGAAAGCGGTAACACATATCGAGGGTGTTATACAGACTCAAACAGCATGTGCATGCACATATTGCGATCAGTCGTTTCGAATACAAATCAGAAGGTTCGTTTCTCACACTAGTCCATTATGTCCAAACACACATATGAACAAATAGTATAGATACCTGAATTAAAGTTCCGACTGAAACACAGCGGTATCCAAAGATAAATATGCGCCCCGTCACGTAAAATCATGTCTCTTTGTTGTTGTTCGAAGTGAGGTTTTTCGTCCCCGTCAACAATATTAAGGTCATTTTGGAGGCGCTGCTTCTTTTACCTGACATTGAGATGAAATGACACCTCAAACCTTGCCGCCCCAACAAACCAAAAGGGCAGTCCGACTCGCACCATTTTGCCTGGGCAGGCTTACACTCTCTAAGCGTTGTGCATCATGCAGACCAATCTATTTCTCCAAGCCGCGATGCGCGGGGGTCACCAATTTTATTTTGTTCTATCCAAGCAGCGAACAACAAAGATGCAGATCCGACTGCACAGATGCGCAGTCTGATCTGCACCTTTGTTGTTCGTAGGCAAACAGGATTTCTCATGACGTGGCTCAATCATTAAGCATCGATATCTGCTTTAAGGAGGAAGGTTCCGCCTTTATGTACAGGGCAGAAGACTTCAGGGACTTCTTGTTTGCCTTGCTATTAATAAAGCCCCCCCCCCCACTCCAACCCCCACCCCAACCCAGATAAGGGAATCCAGGCGTAGAAAGAAAAGAAAAGAATTTCTTCCTCATGGACGAATTCTGAACTTTAAGAGCTGCACCTCCACCCCATACAAATAGATGTGACAACACCCCCACTCCTCCCGAAGGCGCACCCATTCCCCTCAGCCTACTAAGACAGCAAAATGCTGCTACAAGAAAGCAGTAAATTATAGAAATGAAATGAAAGTCTCGGTTTTATTGAGATTCTTCAAAAGCAGCACTCTAGTTTGCAAGGGTCATCATATTATGCCCTTACATGGCGATGGCCTTACATGGCGATGTAGTGCCGTCATATCCCCAGTAAAACTCACATCATCAAGTAGTTTTAGCTGGGGTTTCTTGGAGTATGAATGTATGAATGTAGAATGTATTTTTCCATGAACCCTGCATGCTGGGTAATATTTCGCAGCAGACATTTTGAAATAGTTTTCTAATTTTCCCAGAAAACAGAATATGCCATCTCATGCAAATTGTATGCAAATTGTCTCCGATGGAGATAATTTGCATGAGATGTCAAGTCCTGTTTCCTGGGAAAAAGAAAAGAAAAATATCAACAATTTGTCGTCTGCTGAATTAGCCTTGAGAGTGGTAAAGGTTAATGGACTTTTAAACCTTAATCGTTCAGTTCATAGCTGCTCATTGTGTAAATCCATTAATAACAATATTTCCTTCTGTTTAACGGGCCTTTCATGACGTTAACACACCTATACAACAGTCCAATTAGTCCATTAACAACAATATTTCCTTGTGCTTAATAGGCATTTCATAATGTTTACACGCCTATACAAGTGTTCTGCTTAGCATCCAATTACAATGGCACATTTCCGACTGGTCACATGGGAAACTGTGGATTTTCTATTGATTATAATATTCTGTGAGGCGAAAAGACAGTCCGCGTGAATGCATGTGTTTATCAGCTCCGCGCAATTACCGATTTTACAATCCAACGACGCATATTGGATATGCGACAAAGGCATATTCGATATGCGTAAAAAGAACGACCATCCTTTTGGTGTACATTGCCAGTCGATCCAAAGTTAATAAGCACACTACCTTTTCGTTGTTGATGCCCACGTGACTATCACTGATTTGCAGGAAATCCAGGTAACAGTTATTTATAGAAAATATCCGCGCTATTTTAATCGCTGTGAGGTCAGAGTGTTGCTTAAGATGGTTACAGTGTATCTTTCGAATCTGATCTGGAATCATGTGTTGTGTTTGGCAAACAATGTAGACCATGATCAGACGCCGCAACGCGGCGTCTGATCATGGTCAACATTGTTTGCTTATAGTACATGAATTTTAAGGGTTAAACGAAACATCCTAGGCCCCCGCTCAGGACCATTTTTCAGCTTACACTCAGAGACAATCTACTCACCAGTTCTGTCAGTACTGTGATTATTACATGTATGTCAGATCTTTGCAGAGTAGACCCTGATCAGACGCCGCGTCCCGCGGCGTCTGATCTGGGTCTACACAGTTTGCCAAGCCCAAACCTATGATTCCAGTCCAGACAACGAATGGTCTCCCACTGTGTTTTGTTTTTTTTACATACATGCATACGACAACGAACGACAAACGCCCAAATAACTCTCGTTGTATTATGTTCTAATTATGCAACACCGTGACAATCCGTGCTACAATATGCCAGATACGGTGACAATGAATCACAAGTAATACCGGATACACGACAACGAATCCAATATTCCAGATATGATGACAACGAATGACTAGCACTTGGACAACTGCTCCAATATGCTAAATGTGCGACAACGAGAAATAACTTCTGCTACATAATGCCAGATATGCGACAATTAATAACTAACATCCGAGGTCCAGTTGTTCAAAACTAACGACGTAGTTAGTAAGCATATCGTTAAAACTTCAATCATTTAATATGGCAAATATGCTAATATTTTTGCAGACCATTGTTTAGCAAAAAATACCACTGTTTTAGGTATTTTGCTCACCAGAACAGTTACCATTTTGACTACTAATGAGCTCGTTAAGCTAACAATGCTTTGAACAACTGGCCTCTGATGTGTCCTGCTCTACTGCGCCAAATGTGCGGCCACGAAAAGATTAGCAGCCCTGCGACAACTAATGGTAGATAAACAATTTTCTAGCTCCATAAAATGCACCAAATGATCTCGTACCCCAAACCCTTATTTTAGAAACAATATCTTAAGTTCACAAACGAGTCAGCTCCTGAAAAAAGCACTTATAGGATAAGCGAGTGTCAAAGGCTCTCCCGAGCCTCGCCGTCTCGGTAGAGCCTTTGTTGCTTGGAAATCTTAAGGTACAGAGGACCCGCGTTATAACGGCAGTTTTTTGTTCCATATTATTGTATCGTTATAATGATTTTGCCGTTATAAAGAATCTCAGTTAGGAGGATGATAGGTTATAAACGGTCTTTTCCACATTATTACTCCAAGAAACAAATGTTACAGACATTTGTTAGAATCGCCTCAGTGAGGCGATTCTTACAAATTTCTATAGCATTTGTTTCTTGGAGTATTATTTACAGGAATATTTCATGACTATGGATTCGATTCGGGAATTCCCAACCAGAGGGAATCCCTCGTCGCTCGGAATCGAGGCTAAGCCTTAAGCTAAGAATTCATTCCATTGAAATTGTCGTTATAACGAATTTTGCCGTTATAACGAATGCCGATTTAAAGAGGGTTAACTGTAGTTTTATCCGATAGGTCATGCGTATACCCTAAGCAGTTTGATGTCTATATTCCATGATCTAATGAACACAGATCGAAAAATGATAAGGAACTTTTTCTTATGCCTCAGCACAAACTATTCTTATCCTTCCGCAAACAGATAAAATACATGTTTTTCCTGTTAATCTTTTGTTTATCAATGAGTTGCGTCAGAGCATATTTACTTAAATCACGACCCAACAAACTTTTTAACCATGACTTATCATCCTCACATAAAATGCAAAAAAAAGTTTCAACGAATGTTATGATTATAATGAGAATGTGTAAAATCTGAAATTACACACGTTTAGCGTCAGAGTCATTCAAGTAAATCCGGACAGAAAGGATTCTATCAGTTAATATTAAAATGTACTATCAACCAATAGAGCCTCGTGATAAAGCCTTGTTTTTTTTTTTTTTGTTTTTGTTTTTTTCGTTTTTCTTCATTCAAAACAACAAAGATGTCGATCGGTCTGCGCATCAGCGTAGTGTGATGAGGCTTCCGAGACAGTTCACCGATACGCATTTTGGAGACAGTTCACCGATACATTTGAAGACAGTTCAGCGACAAACTTTCACTACAATCTAATGAAAATCCGGTCTTGCCGCAGCTTTTGATTTTGAACATTATGAACTACTTATGGACAGAACTTCAAGCTCCTGTGGTCTGGCATACATACTCTCAATCACGTTAATTAAATTTTGTACCATTTTTGCATCTCCTTATATATAGCAGGAGTCCATTTCAAAATTTAGGAATGTCGGATTGTTCTGCGGCGTCTGATCTGGGCCTGCACCGTTTGCCACTTACCCTTTTTGGGGTTTCCGGTACCAAATGGGTTAAGAACCTTGTAAATTCCCGAATAGTGATAATAGGCAACCATCGATAAGATAGGCAGTCTAAAAGGAACAATTTCTTCCCATTAGACATTTTTCACTAGGACGGAGAAAGGACGTAGGAGATGGAAATGGACTTTATCAGCTGGGATCATCTCAACGTTATATGTTATATGTTCCTATATCTAAAATGCGTACCTAGCTGAATAAAAGTCACTGAGTGAGTGAGTGTTCGGGTTTTACGTCCCACCAACAGCTTAGGTCATACGGAGACAGGACCTCGGTTTAAAGACTCATCCGAAAGTCTGGAGGAGCCCGGTTATTAAAGTCACTGACGAATTGTTTTGTTATTATTATTTCTACGGCCCTTTCAAGATTATTTTCCTAATAAAGAGCCGATCGTCAACCTGAGAAGTAACCAACGCACGACAGAGCATACGGCAGTTTTTGTGACTGGCATCTTAAGGGTTAATGTTTAGACCTAACCCCTACAAACAAGTGTCATCAATGACCCTCAAATATGTTCAAAACTCAGCAATGAAATAAATGATCCCAGGTTACAAGAAAATATAAACTGGGGGTTTACGTGAGTAAACCTTATTTTTTTTTTATTTTTTTTTTTTTTTGCTGAAGGTACACGTGAGAACCGCTTAATCGAGGCGGTTTAAAAAAGTACTCAAAAGTTTGTGTTTTGCGCCAAAATAGGGAAAACATTGAAATTTTGCATCTGAACACGTTCGGGTTTGGGTGTTAAAATTTACGCTATATTTGCATAGATGTATTTCGTAATGGTGACCTGTCCGGTCGACAAGATGAAAGATCAGTATACTAATCATTTGTGTGTGTGTGTGTGTGTGTGTGAATTCGGGTTTAACGTCGCTTTCAACAATTTTTCAGTCATATCACGACGGTGTCTGGTTGCGACAGGGAGCTCAATGCTCACATTTATAGTGCTGCCTCACTAGACACATTACATGATACCACACCCAGTCACATTACTGACACTGGGTCGACCAGTCCTAGCTCTACCCCGTAAATCTGAGTGCCAAGCGAGGAGCAGCTAGTACCATTTTTAACGACTTTGGTATGTCGCGGCCCGGGATCAACCCGTGACCTCCCGTTCCCCGGAGCGGACACTCTACCAACTGAGCTATCGGGGCCGGTGTATAGCAATCATCATAATATGTGCAGAATCTTCGCTGTCAGCACTTTTACTGTGATTTGTATTTGCTGTTTGTTTTCTAGGATCATAAAGGAGAGAATATGTTTCCTTTCATAGTGAATCAATGTCAGCCGGCGACCGAAGAATGTTAGTAAAACACAGCAAATAATAATGGTATTTTGTAGCATGCTTCACTGGTTTATTGCACGATAGAAAATGGATTTTTCCATCGCCGTGTAAAACATTTATACATTCGACTGCTTCATTCCATTTTGGGCCCGCCCATAGGGGCTTGAAGAAATGGATTGGGCTACATGATGCTGCCACGCAGAGCTGAAATCGACCGCACATGGGTACTAGTAAACTGCTAAGAGGTTCTTAGCCTGCCCGGGAAAAGAGGTGCGACCTGTCGGACCTGTGATGCATATAACCCTATTGGTTCAATTGGGTGGGTGGGTGGCAGGGCTTGAGATGTCATTTCATCTCAATGTCGGGTAAAAATCCGACAAAATTGGAATCAACGTCGCCTTTTTCTCCAAATTGACCTTTATAGTGTTGACAAACAAACAAACTCGATTCCATTCTTTCTATTTTTTCTTTTTTTTTCTTTTCTCTCTCCCCTTTTTATTGATTTTGTTGTCACAGGGTGGTTTTATTGTTGAGTCAGCATAACTGAAACAAACGAACAATAGGTCAAAGAGACCCAGGTTCATTTTTGTTTGTTTTCGAATCAGGTGAGTTCCGTTGTAAAACGTTCAGGCGAGTTCTCTTCAGATTCTGCCTCATTTCAGTTCCCTGGCGAATTCAAGTGAGATAAATTACCTACTTATTAAAGAACAATCTGAAAAAACTAGTCATGTATGGCGTCATCCAGAAAGTTCGGGTTTGCATTATTTTTTTAGAATATTACCTAATCTTATTCCATATCCCCCTGGAATGTTTCACAGAATTCTGCGAGTGTATAAAAAGAACTGGATTTTTATTTTTTTTTTTTTTTTTTTCCAAAAGGCTTGTTTGCTTTATCTTTCTGCTACACCCCTGGCTCGTAACAGAAATTGGGGGCTGCCTGGCTCGTAACAAGATGCGAAACCTTGAGATTCTACTTAGGTGAATTCGGCCCCCGCCCATCGGGGCTTGAAGAAATAGATGGGCTGCATGCTGCTTCCACGCAGAGCTGAATCCGACCCACACACGAGTACTGGTAAACCGCTTAGAGGATCTAAGCCTGCCCAGGCAAAACGGTGCGAGTCGGACCCGTCTATGCTTATTAACCGTATTCGTTTCATTGGGTGGCAGGGCTTGAGATGTCACGTCATCTCAATGTCGCGTAAAAGTCCCACAAAATTGGAAGCAACGTCTCCAAAAGGACCTTTACCGTGTTGACGGGGACGTTAAACCTTAAATCAAACAAACAAACAAACAAAACTTAGGTGAATTCCAAAGCAACTTCCTTACACGTAACTTCCGATGCTGATGCTACTTTTTCTCAGCTGGATTTACAGGAGACCTCGCAAAATAAAAGTACCCTACACATACCTCGCTCATCTGAGGTCCCTAGAGACTTCGTCCCAAATAAGGTGCCTGCAGATTTTGCTTGCTGTCAGTTTTATCATTAGGCTTCTCACCGCTGTTGATTCGAACCTCGCTAAGGTCACATGTCTGCAGCTAACGGAAGGTCAGGTTGCCCCCCCCCCACCCCCGAGTACTTCGGTTTTCTTTAAACTCAAACGATCGGCTCGACCTGAGTGTAATAATCTTGTACGGGACGTAAAAATGAAATAAAAAAAAAATAGATAAATAAATAAGTGTCTTATGTGCTTTTTTTTTCATTTTTCAGAACTTGCTTATGCGTGTTCCGGAGATACACTCGTCTTACATCAAGACTTCACCTTATGTGAGTTCCCTGGAGAATAGGTCCCGCCCGTCGGAAATAGATTCGACTGAATGGTGCTTCCGCGCAGACGAGCACATGAATACTGGTAAACCGCTTAGCACACAGCTTCTGCAGACAAAGATGTCATTTCATCTCAAAGTCGGATAAAAGTTCAAAAAAAAAAAAAAAAAAGGAAGTTAAATCTCAAAATGAATGAAACAGTGTTAACGGGGACATTAAATCTAAATTTAAACCAAGTTCCATGGAGTCCTCGCCCATGCGACATCCCGAAAACACGCCTGTATAAATTTGAACCCATTGAACACCACTTTTATAAAGTAAAGCTGGGGTTTACAGGGGTAAACCTTAATTTTCTTATTTCTGCGCTAAAATATAGGTTGTGGGCACTCGTAGGCGGTTCTAACGTGTACCTAGAGGCGGTTCTAACGTGTACCCACAATCTATATTTTGAGCAGAAATAAGAAAATTAAAACAATTTTTCAAGTGAAAACAAAAATCCCTTTTCGGTAGTAACATTTGCAGTGTATTTAAATAGGCGTGTTTTCGTATTGGAGTTCCCTAGGGACTTCGTCGCCTGAGGTGAGTTCCCCCGCGGACTACGCCTCATAATACTTCCTGCAGACCCCGCATTTTGTCATTTCCCTGGAGACTTCTACTCGATAAGGAGTCTGGATATTCACCTCAGGACTAGTTAGTGAGGCTTAAGTTGAGTCCAGTGGTAACTTTGCCTCAGGTCAGTTCTCTGGAGACTGCGCCTTAGGCAAGTATCTGGAGACTTCGTCTCATGTGAATTCAAAACTGTCAGTTTCGGCAAAATACATTGCTTTTTTCGGTTTGCTAGATACGCCTTTTATTACAGATAACTTATACTTAAATGTATTGTTGAGAACATCCCAGCGTGTAAACTCCGTTCTCGATCTTCGAAGTCCTTATTCGGTCTTCGTGAAAAATGTCTATTAAGAGAAGTCCAGTATTCATAAGGAAGAACAAGCCTGAATGAACAATTACTTTCCAATAAGAGAAGGTCAATTTTGATTGGAGAGACATACATGTACCTTGAATGAACGAATACTTTCCATTAGCAGTAGGCCAGTACTGATAAAGTAGTTACAGCCGGAAGGGACAATTACGTTCCTTTAACAACAAATCAGTGTTGATTAGAACCATCAAAAGTTCGCCAGAATTGGTAAGCTTAACAATCTCCTGAAGAGCATGTCCGTAGTTAAAGAGAATACCAGGTGAGTGTCTTTTGATATCAAGTTTATCAGGCAAGGCTTCGAGAACGCCTGTAGAATCGCGAGGCTTGCCGAGCGATTCTACAGGCGTTCTCGAAGCCGAGCCTGATAAACTTGATAACAAATGACACGAATCTGGTTTTCTATTTATCAGTTTATCCCATAATACACTAACATTTTTGCCATTTTTTCCAGCAGTCCAGTTCTAAGAAGTGCAATGTCACGCTGACCTGATAAAGCTCACTTGTTCTGAGATAGCATATGTTTATCAGGTCAATGTGCTACAATGCAATATTTAATAAATCATCCAAATATCTAGACGTCGCGCTAAAGGCTTCAATGATTTCGACGGAAAGGGACATCATGAAGACTTTGATAACAAAACAAGAACAGATCAGCCACAAGGGGTGCGCAATTCGTACCCATCGGAATACCCACAATTTGTCTAAATAACTTAGTACCAAATCTTATGTAAATACTTTCAAGTAGAAAGGTGAGAGCTTCACACACTTTCAGTATAATTTTTATGCTCTTCAGAAGTGAACTAGAAATGCGTCCATAGGACATGGATGCCACCGCTTGAAAATATGCCTATGTTCGTATTAATTCATAGGAAGTTATTGACGACGTTTAAGTTTTGGACGCTTTTTTCACATTTGACCTCTAAGTATCACCTTGACCTTGGAGGTAAGGACCTTGGTTTTGTGTGAGGCAGATTGTCTCATGATGGCTAACATTTCTGCCAAGTAATTTCAAAATCCATCCAGAAATAAGATAGTTATTGACCGCGTTCAAGTTTCGGACTCGTTTTTTGACCTTGACCTCTAAGTATGACCTTGACCTAGGAGGTACGGACCTGGGTTTTGCACGTGACAAATCGTCTCATGAAAATCCATCCAGAAATAAGAAAGTTATTGGCTGCGTTTAAGTTTCGGACGGACGAACGAACGGACGGACGAACGGACAGGGGCAACGCTATATACCCTTCAACCATTATTCGAATGGCGGGGGCATAAAAATGCATTTCTTACATTACATGCAAGATAGAGGGAGTCTTCCTTATGAAATATCCATTCAATTAAATCATTAAGTTTTTCTTTAATAAGGTTATGAGGAAGTGCAGTGTAAAGGGTGGAAAAATCATAAGTAGACAGACTTGAAGCACGAAAACGTCTGGATTTTAATTTATTTAAAACTTCATTAGAATTTTTATAGACCAATATAGATTTCTCCCTGATCTTTTAAAGACTTTGTCGCAATATTTAAAAGTCTTCCATTGAGAGTAGGCCAGTATCGATAAGGGAGATAAGACAATCTACAGAAGCAAGAAATTCTTCCATTAGAGTTGGTGTTGTTAAGGGAGACAAACTCAAACAGACAAAACTTTTTTTTTTCATTAAGAAACGATCAGAATTCGAAAGCGAGACAAAGTCCTAAAAAATCATTGCTTTCTGTTCAAGACAGGGCAGTATTGGTAAGAAAGACAACCTCTTGAAGCACCAAAAGAAAACTCTTATCATTAAGTGTAGACATGTCACCAGATTTTAAAAGGGAGACAACCTCCTCAGGCAACTAATTCTTTCCATGAATTGAAGATCAGTATTGGTGAAGGAGACAATTTCTATGAAGAATAGGTGCGTGCCGGTAAAGGAGGCAATGGCCGAAGCAACTACAGTAGAACTTCGATGGCTCGAACACCGATGGCTCGTTTACCATGGATGTGTCGAGCCCATTCTGGAGCCCCTAGCGCAATCCTATACATAAGAAATAGTGGGAGATCATTAAGGAGAATTGAATCTTTTGTTTTGCAAATGTATGCTGTGTGTCCTCATTAGAATCGCCTCGATGAGGCGATTCTAATGAGTACACACAGCATACATTTTCATCGAGGCGATTCTAATGAGTACACACAGCATACATTTTCATTATAGAACACCGAAAAGATATACTTTTTAAGTAAAAGTATATCGTTATGCCTCCTGACACTAACCTCAGTGGCTCGAACTTCCCCTGTCTCGAACAGATTTTCGAGGCCCTAAAGGTGTTCGAGCCATTGAAGTTCGACTGTAAATGCTTTTCGTTTTGAGTAGGCTGGTGCTAGCGAAGAAGACAGTGCCCTGAGGTAACAAATTTTATTTTTTCAAGGCCAGTATTGACAACCACCTGAAGCAACAAATTATTTCCATAAAGAGAGCGTTATATTAATAGGGCAGACGAACTCCTGAAGAAACTTTTTTTCCGTTAAGAGTAAACCAGTATTGGAGTGACAGATTCTTACCATCAAAAGCAGGCTACTGTTGGTGAGGGTGACAACGTCGTGAAGCGACAGACTCTTACTATTAAGAGCAGGCCAGAGTCTGTGAGGACACAACCTCCTGAAGCGACAGATTTTTACCATTAAACGCAGGCCAGTGTTGGTGAGGGAGACAACCTCTTGAAGTGACAGATTCTAACCTTTGAGAGCAGGTCAGTGTTGGTGAGGGAGACAACCTCCTGAAGTGACAGATTCTAACCATTGAAAGCAGGCCAGTTTTGGTGAGGGAGACAACCTCCTGAAGTGACAGATTCTTACCATTAAGAGCAGGCCAGAGTTGGTGAGGGAGACAACCTCCTGATTTGTTTGTTTGTTTGTATTGGAGTTCAACGGCCCACTCAACGCTATTTAGGTCATTTTTGAGCCGGTCAGTTTACCTATCCACACTTTCCTGGGCAGGCTTATACGTAAGCGGTTAACCAGTACAGTGCACATTCTTTCGCCAGAAACTGACAACTGCCCTTCTTGAATCAGCGGATGGGAGAGAATGACCGTAGAAAAGATTTCATGATCAATCTCCACGAAAGAATGTTGCCGACCCCGGCGGGAGTCGAACCCGCGTCCTCCTGATCACCAGTCAGACGCGCATCCGACTGAGCCAACGAGGCCGGCCGACAACCTCCTGAAGTGACAGATTTTAACCATTGAGAGCAGACCAGTGTTGGTGAGGGAGACAACCTCCTGAAGCGACAGATTCTCACCATTAAGAGCAGGCCAGTGTTGGTGAGGGAGACTACCTCCTGAAGCGACAGATTTTTACCATTAAGAGCAGGCCAGTGTTGGTGAGGGAGACAACCTCCTGAAGTGACAGATTCTAACCATAAAGAGCAGACCAGTGTTGGTGAGGCAGACAACCTCCTGAAGCGACAGATTTTTACCATTAAGTGCAGGCAAGTGTTGGTGAGGGAGACAACCTCCTGAAGCGACAAATTTTTACCATTAAGTGCAGGCCAGTGTTGGTGAGGGAGACAACCTCCTGAAGTGACAGATTCTTACTATTGAGAGCAGACCCGTGTTGGTGAGGAGACAACCTCCTGAAGCGACAGATTCTTACCATTAAGAACAGGCCAGTGTTGGTGAGGGAAACAACCTCCTGAAGCGACAGACTTAAACCATTGAGAGCAGGCCAGTGTTGGTGAGGGAGACTACCTCCTGAAGTCACTTAGTGACAGATTCTACCCATTGAGAGCAGGCCAGTGTTGGTGCGGGTGACAACCTATTGAAGCAACAAATTCTTACCATTAAGAGCAGGCCTGTGTTGGAAAGGGAGACAACTTCCTAAAGCAACACAGACAGATTCTTACTATTGAGAGCAGGCCAGTGTTGGTGAGACAGACAAACTCCTGAAGCGACAGAATCTTACCATTAAGAGCAGACCAGTTTTGGTGAGGGAGACAACCACCTGAAGTGACAGATTCTAGCCATTGAGAGCAGGCCAGTCGGTGAGGCAGACAACCTCTTGAAGCAACAGATTCTAACCATTGAGAGCAGGTCAGTGTTGGTGAGGGAGACAACCTCCTGAAGCGACAGATTTTTACCATTAAACGCAGGCCAGTGTTGGTGAGGGAGACAAACTCCTGAGGCGACAGATTCTAACCATTGAAAGCAGACCAGTGTTGGTGAGGGAGACAACCTCCTGACGCGACAGATTCTTACAATTAAGAGCAGGCCTGTGTTGGAAAGTGAGACAACTTCCTTAAACAACACAGACAGATTCTTACCATTAAGAGCAGACCAGTGTTGGTAAGGGAGACAACCTCCTGAAGTGACAGAGAGTAAACCAGTATAGGTGAGGAAGGCAATGTCCTGACGCAACAGATTCTTACCATTAAGAGCAGGCCAGTATTGAATAGGGAGATGACCTCCAGGAGTGACAGAGAGTAAACCAGTATTGGTGAGGTACGCAATGTCCTGAAGCAACTGGTTCTTACAATTCAGTGCCAGGGAGACAACTTCCTGAAGTGACAGAGAGTAAACCAGTATTGGTGAGGTATGCAATGTCCTGAAGCAACAGATTCTTACCATTAAGAGCGAGGGAGACAACCTCCTGAAATGACAGAGAGTAAACCAGTATTGGTGAGGTACGCAATGTCCTGAAGCCACAGATTCTTACCATTAAGAGTGAGGGAGACAACCTCCTGAAGTGACAGAGAGTAAACCAGTATTGTTGAGGTACGCAATGTCCTGAAGTAACAGATTCTTACCATAAAGAGCAAGGGAGACAACCTCCTGAAGTGACAGAGAGTAAACCAGTATTGGTGATGTACGCAATGTCCTGAACCATTAAAAGCAAGGGAGAAAACCTCCTGAAGTGACAGAGAGTAAACCAGTATTGGTGAGGTACGCAATGTCCTGAAGCAACAGATTCTTACCATTAAGAGCAAGCTATTGTTGGTGAGGGAGACAACCTCCTGAAGTGACAGAGAGTAAACCAGTATTGGTGATGTACGCAATGTCCTGAACCATTAAAAGCAAGGGAGAAAACCTCCTGAAGTAACAGAGAGTAAACCAGTATTGGTGAGGTACGCAATGTCCTGAAGCAACAGATTCTTACCATTAAGAGCAAGCTATTGTTGGTGCGGGAGACAACCTCCTGAAGTGACAGGGGGTAAACCAGTGTTGGTGAGGTATGCAACCTCCTGACACAACAGATTCTTCCAATTAAGAGCAGGCCAGTGTTGATGAGGGAGATGACCTCCAGAAGTGATGTCTCGATCCTTTTGAAGGATGGTGCCCTTTATGACATCCATCCCTGCAAATGATGCCAATGAAGCATGCTCCAATGCCAAAAACTCATCAATGGGATTGAACTGCGGGCTCTAGCATCAAAGGCAATCCACCTAGCTATCACGCTCCACTGTGTCCAAGAAAGAATGTTAGGGCCGAGTCCGCTGACATTACTTAGAAGTTTCTAAACATCTTTTATGATGATGACAAGTATTCCAATAATAGCAGAATGCAAAAACAACTTTTTAAAACATTAGCAAATAACTTGATCTCACATATCTGTATAGACATATCCAAACACTACGTCATCACTCAATAATACTATTTGCCAGGACTTACCGGTGGTGGGCAAAAAACGTCTTTGGCCGTTTGTCGCCATTGTAAATGCGATGTTATTGTCTGTAAACTTGTATTTTGTTTGGAATCGAAACGACAAAATTGACCTTTAAACTTTTAAAATAGACATGTCTTAGCTAGTAATTATTGATATCTAGAATATTTGAAGATGTTTTGATGATAATTACCTGTTAAAATTAGACAGGTAACGGGGCGGGATGGTCTTAATTATTCGTAATAAAAATGCGCAAAACGAATGACTTAAAATGCGGAAAATGCAGGAATGAAGTCTAGAATATATTTTTCTACTCATTTAAAGTGTAATTTGATCGATTTTCTGTAACAATCAATTAAAAATATGCCCGTCAGAATCAGAATTGTTACTGGTGACACTTCAAATGACATTCATACACCCGTAATATTAAACCTATTTACAATGTGTTTATATGGAACCAGCGGCTTTATGCCAACCACGAATGATCGTTATCAAAGGGAAAGGTAGTTTTGCGCATGCGCAGTAACAAGTAAACAAGGTCACATGTCAAAACATTGGATCCGTCTATACGACTCGTTGCAGGAATTTGAGCCAGCTTACAGTACCGATTAATTAGGGTGTTAGGCTACAAGTATAATAAAATTTCCGATTGAAACTTGAAAATTCGGCCTAAAATTCCATCCCAAATTCCTACAGGATATTTGACCCCTGTGACAGTTTCAACTCGAACAAGGGCATCAAAAGTAAACAACTCACAGTATCACAGGTACCAGTCCTACAGTGATGCCCTGAAAAATTCCTTCTTCCCTAGGACTATTCCCCAGTGGAATAGTCTTCCCTCTTCTGTGGTGAATGCTAAGACTGCAGAGGAGTTCAAAGCCCATACAGTGTAAGATTGAGACTCAGAGGTATGCGTTTTAGTATACCTCTGTTATTCAGATTGTAAATAGTTTTAAGGACTCATCCAGTGACTCCTCTTTTTTTTTTTTTTTTTTTTCAGCTAAATTCTAAATTTAGCTACGCACCCAACTGAGGTAATGGCCAAATATGACCGACTCAGTATAAGAAGATAGATAGATAGATAGATAGGATGTGGCGCCCAGTATGTTGGTATCTGGATTCAAATCATCTGAGACAGAACAGTTATCCCGGAGGATGCAGTTTTCGTGGATCTAAAATGCACGCGCCGGTAAATGCTTAAACAGAAAATGAATGGAGAAAACTTTCACCTACCATAAAACCTGTCACTCCATCCTCCGCTTGCCTATTCCAGAAATCAAATCTAACTAAACAATCAATCCATTACAGAGGCAACAAGTCTCCACTGTCAACAAACATGGCGGATATGAATTGGTACAGGATCCACGAAAAGCGTACCTCCACGAATACTGGACCTCTCACCATATTAAATACATTAACATTACCTAGCATAGTTGGTGTAAATTTTGTTATAATAGAGGCACAACTCTTCCAAACAAGGTATACCTGCGACTGCATATTTCTGGATATCCGCAACTGCATTTGTTGGTACCTACACTGACAAAGTGAGCGAGTGAGTGAGTTTTGAATTTTACGTCCCACCAACAGCTCAGGTCATACGAATCAGAATTGTTACTGGTGACACGTCAAATGACTCATACACCAGGAGGCGTGACCTCGGTTCAAAGACTCAACCGAGTCTAGAGAAGACCGGGATCGATCCTGCGATCCCTGATTTACAAGGCGAGTAGCGTAATCACTACTGGCACCCTGGAGGCTTCTACTGACAAAGTATGGAGAAAATTTTTCTTTCTCACAGCAATAAATTAGAAATGAAAATCACTACCTTAGCCTCCCTACAGTCGGCACGTCAAATGGCCAATTTATTGGGGAACCATTTGCGTAACGACAAGCAATAAACGAGTCCGAAATGGTGCTACTGTTGGCAACGATCAGGAATCGATAAATTAACCAACACCTTCCTGGTGTATGACCTTCCTGGTGTATGAATGTCATTTGACGTGTCACCAGTAAAAAATTCTGATTCTGATCAGAGACAGGGAAAGAAACACAAACATGAAATTACTAGACCTTTGTTTGTATTTGATTTGATTTTGATTGATTTGAGGTTTAACGTCCCACTCAACACTGTATAGGTCATTTTGGAGACATGCTTCCAATTGTGTGGGACTTTTACCCGGCATTGAGATGAAATGACATCTCAAGCCCTGTCGCCCAATGAAACCAATAGGGCATCGATGGTCCGACTCGCACCGCTTTGCCTGGGCAGGCTTAGATCCTGTAAGTGGTTTACAGTAGGCTACTTGCGTGCGGTCGGTTTCAACTCTGCGTGGAAGCATCATGCAGCCAATCTGCTTCTTCAAGCCCCGATGGGCGGAGGACGTTGTTTGTATTTGGGTTTAACGGCACAGTCAACACTATTTAGGACATTTTTTAGCCGTTCAGCTTACCTATCCCCACTTTTCCTGGGCAGGCTTATATGTAAGCGGTTAACCAGTACAGTGCACATTTTTTCGGCAGAAACTGACAAATGCCCTTCTTGAATCAGCGGAAGGGAGAGAATGACCGTAGAAAAGATTTCATGATCAATCTCCACGAAAGAATGTTGCCCACCCCGACATAACTAGACCCTAGAGCGTAAAATAGCTGTGTTTCTCCTAACATGCTGAATAAAAAAAGGTCGGTAGGTAGGAGAAACTTTTTTTTTTTTAATTTATTCATGAATCATCTCACATAAATATAAAGAAGGACGTATCACTACAACCTATGATTATGAGCATACAAGCATTAGCTTTCACCATTTTCTAAATATTATCAGTAATCTTTTTTTTTCCAACTATTACTATCACTACTACTGCTGATAATACTAATATAATAGCTATAAAAATAACAGCAAGAAATATGTAACGGAGTAGGTGTTAAAAGCTTGCACTTCCAGACATACATAGCTATTTCTTATAAGCGGTACCGTACAATTTTATAAAAAGGTATCAATATCAATAAATCTTCCATTTAAATTGTACCAGATGTCAGCTTACAGGGTATCAAGACGGTGCACCCTCAAACAACCACTCCGCCCCACATCTCCTTATCTGTTCAGTCAGCTATTCTAAGCATATCACGAAACATGTCTATATAAATATTGTCCCTTGAAACACCCACCATTATAGAGTAAGCAGAGATTTACAAGGGTATATATTATTATTCAACGAGGTGGTACAGACAAGTGCCGATAATCTACACCCCAAGCCGTAACACTAATGAAATTAAACTTTTTATCTATATTTGTTTTTTCGGGGGTAACATTTTAATTCTATTTATATAGGCATGCCTACGAAATAAGCTCATATTCCAGCTCTAGTTTTATTGTACTGTGTAGCTCACATCATATACATGGTATTATAATCATGTTAGGGTTTCAAATTTTCTACAGAAATACTAAAAAAAAAAATAAAAATAATAATAATAATAATAATAATAAATCCATATATCTTCCCTTCAAACTATTAACTTTTACTACAAGCATTATTGGACCTGGTTCCCGTCACCATTTCTCCCGCCTACCTCCCCCAGCTTCTCTTTGCGTAAAAAACAAGCTAGTAGATAAACTTCCAAGTGTTTGGCTCATTTTGTCTATAAAATGCCCAGATATATAAAATATTTGCCAATTCACCATTCACTAAACAGAGTTATCTTCAATCTTGCTCCTCAGTACTATTAAAGAACTCATCAAGACAGTCATGCTTCCACTGAAAAATAGTTGTATAATGGGCCCCATATAGAGAAAAAGTTACCGATATTATTATTTATAAAACCTATATATTTTTCACACTGAAATTTCCTTTTAAGCTGCGAAATGAATACATCCAGGTTGAGTTCGTCGTTTATAAATTTATTTTTGTAAATGTATTGCTTTGCTAAAACCGAAATTAATGACAATAGTTTATTTTTATTTTGGTTTGAGAAAATGATGGCTTTACTACTTAAATCGAAGTTCAGATTTGTGCGCGCAAGTATCCATACTCTCAAAAGCTGCCAAAATCTATTCACTTTTTCACATTCTGTAAATAGATGCAGGATAGTTTCCGCCTGTTTCGCACAGTATGAACATTGATTTTCATCTATTTTCTTTATTCTGTGTAAAAAGGATTTAGTAACTAAAATTTTATTTGTAAGTTTAAACTGGAAGTCTTTTAGCGTCGCTTCTTTGAGATCTTTGACCACTAAGTTATAACACATTAAATCATCCGATGAGATATTTCCTAATTCTCGTTCCCATTTATTTGAAAAGATAATTTCTTTAGTCCCAACCATTATGTCATAAAACCTCCTGCACCCTTTCTTGTCTTTTATTAAGTTTCGAGTATATATACTGCATGTTGTATTATAAGCATTCATAATGCAAAACGGTTTATTTTCATTAATCGTATTTTTCCACTGATTAGGGATTTTAGCTATTAATGCTAGTAGGTAGGAGAAACTTTATTATTATTTTTATTTTTCTCCCGAAAAAAACGGGGCCTGTTTTTTTTTTATTGTTTTTGTTTTTGTACATGTTTTTTTTTAATATTTTTGTTAATTAAAATTGTCATGTTGAGACTTGCACTGTATATCATAATATATTTTAGATGCTCAAAAAAGTCAGCTCTGTAATTTGGAAGGTACGAAATTCCAAACACTACGAAAATGTACTTCAAACGCGAAATTACTATGGGAAAATGCAAAGACGGCACTGGGAAGGCCATTCCTAATATAGAAAGTCTTTCGGGTTGTAAGATGTGTTTATGACACGTCTCCAAAATGACCTTTACAGTGTTGACGGGGACGTTAAACCTCAAATCAAACAAACAAAAAGCAGCGCCCTATAGACTTATGTATAATAGTATGAGCCTACTTCTCTCCCCCTTTTCTTAAGAAAGACCCATCTTAATCTCATAAGTAATCAAATCATACTCCCAGTTTCATATGGGGTGCCGTTTTACTATTTAATCCGTATTTATAGATATCCATAATTATTTTAGGGATATCCATAATTCGAATTATGGATATCCATTATTATTTATGGATATCCATAATTATTTATGGATATCCATAATTCGAATTATGGATATCCATAATTCGAATTATGGATATCCATAAATCGAAATGAATTAATGATATCCATAAGTCGAATAATGGATATCCATTATTTGATTTGTGGATATCCATAAATCGAATTATGGATATCCATTATTCGGCTGATTTATGAATATCCATAAATCGAATTATGGATATCCATAAATCGACTTACGGATATCCATAAATCGATTTATGGACATCATTAACTTATATCGAAATATGGATATCCATAAATCGAATTATGGATATCCTTAATTCGAATTATGGATATCCATAATTCGGCTGATTTATGGATATCCATAAATCGAATTATGGATATCCATAATTCTCCTCTGCAAATAAACCTAATGAAAAATGACTGCTCCTTTTGCAAAAACAAAAACAGAAACAATAAAAACTCTAGTATTCACGTCAGGTTTCCGATTTGGGTGTGTAATAAAAGCCGGGATGGAGGTGGAGGTAATGTATGGTAGGCTTAGTGGTGGCCTATGGTGTGGGAGAGAATTGTTTTGTTTGATTTGAGGTTTGACGTCCCCTTCAATACTATTTAGGTCATTTTGGAGACGTTGCTTCCAATTATGTTGGGCATTAAGCCTTCATTGAGATGAAATGACATCTCAATCCCGCCGGCCTCGGTAGCTCAGTCGGATGCGCGTCTTACTGGTGACCAGGAGGACGCGGGTTCGATACCTGTCAGGGTCGGCAGCATTCTTTCGTGGAGATTGATCATGAAATCTTTTGTACGGCCATTCTCTCCCTTTTGCTGACTCAAGAAGGGCTGTTGTCAGTTTCTGGCGAAAGAATGTGCACTGTACTGGTTAACTGCTTACGAATATGCCTGTCCAGGAAAAGTGTGGATTGGTAAACTGACCGGCTCAAAATGACCTAAATTAGTGTTGACTGGGCCGTTAAACTCAAATACAAACAAACACCTCAATCTCTGTCGCCCATTGACCCTTTGTTAGGACAGGCTTACACCATCTAAACGGTTTACTAGTACTCTCAGCTCGCAGCCAAATCTATTTCTCCAAGCCCCAATGGGCGGGGGCCAGGAGATATATCTGAATCTGCCTGGTACTCCATACATCTCAAGTAGAGTATTATATGGATATAAGTTTGTTTGATTGATTTGAGGTTTAATGTCCCTGTCAACACAGTATATGTCATTTTGGAGGCGTTGCTTCCAATTTTGTGCCACTTTTGCCCGACATAGAGATGAAATGACATATCAAGCCCTGTCGTCCAATTAAACCAATAGGGTTTATAAGCATGGACAGTCCGATTCGCACCGCTTTGCCTGGGCAGGCTTAGATTATCTAAGCGGTTTACCAGTACCCATGTGCGGTCGGTTTCTGCTCTGCGTGGCAGCATCATGCAGCCTATCTTTTTCTCAAAGCCCCGATGGGCGGGGTCCGATGGATATATGTTAATACTATATATAACGACCATGTGGATTTTTTTATATATAACGACCATGTGGATTTTTTTCTCCAGAAAGCATGCACGGGTTGCCGGTTTGGATAATTATAATCTGACGTCCGACTTTCAGGGTCCTTAGGTGCGCAGTCCTCATAGAGGTGATTCCAGATGGCCGGAATTTCCAGATCTTACGGCCGGTTCCGATATTTGACTGCACACATGGCGGGCGTTCAGCGTATGGCGTCCGTTGCTTTGGAAGCCTTACAGACTGACAAGGCTGCACGGCAGAAAGGTCCCTTTGACTGACCATCATCTTCCAGCGATGATGAAGACCTTGAAGATTTTGAAGATTTCACGTGTCTTAGGGAGAAATCATTAAACCAAAAGCTTTGGCGGTGATTTATGGATATCCATAATTCGAATTATGGATATCCCTAAATCGATCTGAATTATGGATATCCTTAAATCGAATTATGGATATCCATAATTCGAATTATGGATATTCATAAATCAGAGGAATAATGGATATCCATAAATCGAATTATGGATATCCATAAATCTATCTAAATTAATGATACCCATTTATCGAATTATGGATATCCATAATTCAATTTATGAATATACATAATTCGAATTATGGATATCCATTATTCGGCTGATTTATGGATATCCATAAATCGAATTATGGATATCCATAATTCGATTTATGGATATCTATAAATACGGATTAAATAGTAAAACGGCGCCCCGTAGTTTCAAAAGCAGAAATTGTTTGTTACAAATCTAGCAGAATAGAAGTGGGGGCAATGATTAGGATCGATACAATTAACCCACAGCTCCCATCAGAGACACCAAACGGAAAGAAACACAAACATGAAACAACAGACCCATATGGAAACATCAATAGCGGAAAGCCAAAAGGACAGTTTCTTTCCCACAAAATGGCCAATAGGCTATCCTATAGCTCTATTCTGAACTTTTTCAATTTCTCCATTAAGGACCACTCCATTGGTGTCCCAGACACAACTAATATACTCCAAAATTTGGCAAAATGTCATTTATACGCTGCCTCTTTTACACCCGGAGAACACTGATGAAGATTTTGTCTCAGGAAACCAAGTGTTCTGTTTGCTTTAATGCACATGTTGCTAATGCGTGTACACCATCTCAAATCATGATTGTCACACCAAGGTATTTAATGAAAAACACATTCTCGAGACCATCCCATCTAAGGTGTAATAAACCTCAATTTTATTGGTTCTCTTCCTAGTTATCCGCATAATATTGCATTTAACGGGCTGAAATCTCATGCCCCATTTTCATGTCCAATATCCTTGTCTATCCACATGGTTCTGAAGTTTCAGTTAGTTTTTTGTATCTCTAATTTCCAAACCTAATTTCAAAATCCAGTCGTCTTCCAACAGTCTTATTTTTAAGTCAGTGTCAGTGGAAATATCATTAATGTACAGTGAGTATGAAAGTGAACCAAGAACAATCCCTTGTAAACGCAGACAAAACTGGAATCTATCCAATTGAGAGTCTTCTCCTCAATGCCGAAACCAAATAATTTGGATTTCAATAGTTCATTGAGTGGGAAGAGGGGGTAAAACCTTCTCGAAAGCCAGAATAAATGTGTCTACCTGCACCCCCCCCCCCCCACACACACACCCTTTGTCCAAGAGTTTTATCCAATCGTTTACAACCATGTATAAGCTCAGAGCTCATAATAATGAGAATCAGAAAGGCATTAAAGAGTATGTAACAGCCAAATGGATCGTTTTAATTGAAAACAGCATTATGCATCGTGACTTCGCTGGCGGATTAAACAATTATGTCTCAATTCGTGTTTGTTGTACCCAAAATATGCTGACTAACCGCGTTATGGTGTATCATAACCAATGGTAAGTTGTACCCTAGCAAAAAAATCAAGCTTTGAATCATCCTCGGATTCAGTGGATATTGACAAAAACTGGGATTCAAGCAAATACATCAATGGAAGCTCTGAAATCGCAATAACATACAGATCACAAAAACGTGTGCATAAAAGAGGTGATACTGTCAAAAAATATTGTCCGAAGTATGCTGGGGTTGGTTAAAACACACTAAATGTTTCTATTTTCGTTTGTAATGAATAGACTCATCTGCAACTGTATCTGCAAATGGTAATACCATTATTCTGCAGCTATTAAAATAACCACCCAAGAAGATTAGGATCTAGTCTAAAATAAACCTTTTTCTTACCAAAATTACTGTTGCGACGCCATGAATTCAGTAGCGTTCGCTGTACCCAGTCGCGTTCTTTGTATCGCGGTAACCGGTGTGGTTACTTTCCCACAAAATGGCCAAATGGCTATCCAAAACAAACAGATATAAGCGATATACACATTAAAAAAGACGAACTATAACAAAAATAAACCGCGACAGAAAAAACCGCCTTGAAACAGTCAGTGAAAAGTATTTCACTGGAGGAGTGAATCGTTTTACGCTGCCGCAGTTCTCGCCCATTTCGTCGTGATTAAAGGGGAATGGGAGGGAACTCTTGCAAAACTATTTTTGTCTCCCAGGTCAATAGGGGTCAACTCTTAAAGGATAGAATTTGCTCCTCAGTTCTTTCCTTTAAAAGTAGACCCCTTTTTCAGTGGAACATGGCTTATAAAAAAGCGAACAGGCAGTCACGAAAGTTGTCTCCCTCTGAAAAATGGCGGAAAAATCTGCCAGGTTTTCCCATTCCCCTTAAAGTTCAAAAATAATGTTTCACTTGAACGATGGTGACGTATTGACGTCAAAGACGCGCTTCCGGTGTTTTAAAAATAGGAAAACTGCATGCATTTGTTTTCTTGTTTCAGTTTTAACCCTTTAACCAGAGTTTTTCGTCTTCGGGTGAAAAATGATGTGAAGGTAACATATTCAACGTTCATTGAAATATGAACACCATCGGGCCAAGAGCAAAGTTTAAGTGAACCCCATACTTGTGACCCAAGGTTGTTCATACTTCAATGAACGTTAAAAATGCATAAACTTCTTTATATTTAAAGCATTGTTTTACAAGAGAGACGATCTTTGTTGACATGAAAATTGACATATATGCCTAGCGTCGGAAGGGACGACGACGAACAGTGTCGGTCCTGATCAGCTTTTGAAGAGCGCGGCATCTGATCAGGATCTAACTTGACTTTAAATTTATAGTGCACGAGGTTCGGTTTAATTTACAATATTTACATTTCCCGTGTAAAGTCTAATATGAACCTATAGAAACAGTGTAGTTCATCCTTCCATGAACGCATCGAGTCACATGATTTTCAGTAACGTCAAGTGACGTCAGTCTAAACCAGGGTTCTCTACGGGCGTTGGTGACGTCAACTCTGTTCTGCTCTTTGTAGGAAAACAGTAGCTTTAAAAGTTTGCCCTCCAACTTTTTTTTTATTCTTGCCGGCCTCGCGACATAGTTCAGTCGGATGCGCGTCTGACTGGTGATCAGGGGGACGCGGGTTCGATACCTGCCGGGGTCTCGTTCCTTAGGTGACCCTCTGCCGAAATCATCTCAAATGAGCAAAATGGCCGCCAGAGCTAAAAATAGAAAAACCACTACACCTCCCATACCCCTGGGCCAATTTTCATAGGAATGTTGCTAAGGTGACCCTCTACCAAAATAGTTAAAAATATTCCTCTCCGATGAACAAGATGGCCACCAGAGCTAAAAATAGAAAATCTTTAAAAGATAACTCACCCTACCCATTGGCCAATTTCATTCGAACTTCTGGCTTGCCTGGCCCAGACAACATGTACACTTACTTAATACTGTCAGCTTTGTGGTGAAAGGATAACCCTTTTATAGAACATATTTAACATCACTAAAAGGGAGTTTTTTCTTAGCATCTTAGGGGTTTATCAGGAGAGAGTTTAGTTTATACTAATTTATTTTAGTTCGATTGCGATGGAAGCTTCAAGTTTACTTAATCGCTCTCGAACACTCATTCCGGATGTTTTCACGCGCGCGAGAGAGAGGCGGTGTCTATTACACCACGGATACCCATTTACACCTGGGTGGAGTGAGGCAGTGCCACTTCGTGTCTTGCTCAAGGACACACCTCGATACTGGGTGCCGGATTCGAACGCACAACCTCTCGATCATGAGTCGAACGCCTCCGTTAATCACTGCGCTATCGATCCTGAGAGAGTTCATATGTCCAACTCTATGGGCCGCCGTTTTACTATTTAATCCGTATTTATAGATATCCATAATTATTTATGGATATCCATAATTCGAATTATGGATATCTATAATTCGGAATTATGGATATCCATAATTCGGAATTATGGATATCCATAAATCGAACTGAATTAATGATATCCATAAATCGAATTATGGATATCCATAATTCGATTTATGGATATCCATAATTCGAATTATGGATATCCATTATTCGGTTTATTTATGGATATCCATAAATCGAATTATGGATATCCATAATTCGATTTATGGATATCTATAAATACGGATTAAATAGTAAAACGGCGCCCCATACAACTCGGGGTTCAACTCAATGGATGTAAGTCAAACGTTATACGCTTATTCTCTACCGTAGGCCTTACTGCATTTACCATTATTATTCAAATTATAGCCGTCTGATCAAAAATGGTCCCACACAGGGGTCACTTGGTTAAGGCATATATGGAGGAAACATTAAAAAAAGCTCTTGTCTGAAACTAAAAGGCACACGTTTTTGACACTTTTTTTTCATATACGTATACGTGAGCAATATAAAGCCATCATGGGCTGCTGTGCAAACGCTACACATATCATTTTCCAGCAAAAGAAAAATAGTTTATGAACGGCATAAAACGAGAAAATATAAAATAAAACTAAATTGAATAAAGCTATCAAGTTTGTCTACCCATTGCAGAAAATATGTGTGGCAGTTTTACAGGGACTCTGCACAAGAGAGTGTAAATCGCAAGGTTATTTGTTTGTTAGTTTGTTCGATTTGAGGTTTAACGTCTCCGTCAACACTATTTAGGTCATTTTATAGACGTTGCTTCCAATTTTGTGGGACGTTTACCCGACATTGAGAAAAAATGACGTCTCAATCCCTGACGCCCAATGAAACGAATAGGGTTTATATGCATGGACGGGCCGACTCCTACCACTTTGACTGGGCAGGCTTAGACTTTCTAAGCGGTTTACCAGTACTCGTGTGTGGTCGGTTTCAGCCACAGCTCTACATGGAAGCTTCATGCAGCCCAGTCTGCTTCTACAAACCCCGATGGGCGGGGGCAACGTAAGGTTATTTACGCTCCCTAGTACGCACTAGAGCAATTTTCTATTTTCGAAATAATAAATAGACTCATTTATGCACTTTGATGAAGTACTGGGAGACGTTAAACCGTCACCACATGGCACTTAATATCAGCTGCAGTAGCTATAAAGAACTTCCGCTATTAAACAAGGTATTTAAGACCAATTCTGCTTTTTTAAAGCATATTTAGAAGGTTCTTTGAGTTTTCCACACCCAGTGTCCTCCAGTAAGAGGCCACTTTTGAGACTGTTCACTAGTGGTCTTGACTGTTCAAAAGTGGTCTTAAAGACCACTTTTGAACTGTCCCAAATGTGATCTTAATGAAGGAATTTTGCAGTGAAAACGTTTCCTTTGGAAACAAAAATCATGTTAACAAATTCGTGTTTATCATATGACGTCGTTGATAAGCAGTGGATAACGACGTGTATTAAAAATCGTATGGCCACACGTGTAATAACAATTTGGCGGATTAAGTAACGTCTTGACGACGTCCATGTCAACAATGCACTTTTCGTAGAAAACTTGTCAAATTAAAAGGCGATAAAATCCAATTTAAAGTAGTCATATGATAAAGAGAATCTTACACTCGTGGTCATTTCATATGAAATTTATGAAACTCGCCGAAGGCTCGTTTCATAAATTTCATATGAAATGACCACTCGTGTAAGATCCTCTATATAATGAACAGCCTGAAACTCTCAATTTGTATAAAGAAAAGTGTGGTTTAAAGGGGTATTTATTTTTCTTATTTTTGCCCCTAGACAAAGGTTGTGCGTACTCGTTAGAACCGCCTCAATGGGGCGGTTCTAACGAGCACCTCAACCTATGTTTTGAGTAGAAATGATAAAAATATCACAAATTTTCATCAGAAAATTTAACGATATTGAGCTCTGAAAGAATGCAATATGTCGCACGGATGGTGGATCTCCGCCATTAAAACGGTATATTCGGTTTTACTGAGACCCATCACAAACAGTATCGGAGTTTGCAAGACCACTCACGCCCTCTAGCGCGTACGTGAGCAGAGTCCAGAATGGACTCACAGGTCCAAGGGGAACTGCAAATACAAATAACACTTTGATGAAGAATGGATAGAGACGCTCTGTCGCAACCATTTATAGTAAATTGAAATAGAGCTATACAGATTATCTTCGGAACGAATATGTTCTCTAAAAGGGTGATCCTTTGGAAGCAAAGGTTACAAAACAGAACTGAAAACTGTACAGTGTACATGTTTTTTTTCTGGGTCAGATTAACTGGTTTCGGCCAATTAGACCTCATCAGTGACACTCGCATATTTTCAAAACTCCGCAGTTCGAAAGACTAGAAAATTTCATCCACACTGGGGCAGGCAGACATTTTACGGCCGCCGCACAGCTGTGGTGAAGTAAAATATGAGCCAGCGCACGATAAAAGCTACAATAAGATATGTGCGCCCAGCGAAGACTCAGATCAGCCTGCGCATCCACAGAGTGCGGATGCACAGGCTGATCAGTCTTCGCTGTGCGCTCTAAGGATAGCTAAGGGTCCATTGCTCCTTCACGCAGCAAGAGAAGTCTCTGGTTATACTATATGGATGCGCAGGCTGACCTGAGTCTTCGCTGTGCGCACATGGCTTAATATAGGTTTTGTCGTGCGCTGGCTCATATGTCCTACCAATGGGTAATCCTTTGGTAGCAGGGACTACAAACAGAACTGAAAAGTGTAGTGTTTTTTTTTCTGGACCACACTGCCTACCACATTACGGATAATGCAAAAAGGGCGATCCTTTGGAAACAAGGATTACAAAATAAAACTGAAAACTGTAGAGAGAACAATTTTTTTCTGGGCCAGACTTTCTGGTTTCGGTCAATTAGGCTCAGATATTTTCAAAATTCCGCAATGGAATCAGTGATTCCAAAGGACTAGAAAAATCATCCACACTGTGATTAAGGGCAGGCAGACATTTTAAGGCTGCCACACATTCCCTTAACACCAGTTATGGTGAAGTAAAATCCCGGGAGTTAATGTGTTGTGTAAAATGATAGTTCTTTAGAAGCAAGGACTCCCTAACAGAACTGAAAACTGTAGAGTGTACTTTTTCTGGATCAGACTACCTACCACATTACGGATAGTGCAAAACAATTACAGTATAAACTTATTATTGCATCTTTCAAGCAAAGGGGTTGGGCCACAAGTTCTACCAACATCAGTTGGTAATATTGGTATTGGTAATATTCATACTATTCATAAGCAGTGCTGGTTACGCCTTTTAGCCTACATTTTCGTTCAAAATCAAGGGAGTGCAGTAGCAAGATGAAATATGGCGAGTCGGTCTATCGCCACCACAGGACGCTTTTGCCATCACCCACCAAGCGACCCCCGCTTCAGCAGGAGTTAACCGTCGATATTTTTCAGGCCTAAATGTCTTATTAACCAGCTTTAGAGGAGGAAACTGGGACAGCCGGACAAAAAGTGCCGGTCAGATCGGACGCCAAATAACGGGGCGTCTGGTCAAGGACTTCATTCTTTGCATTTTGTTGTTGTTGTTTTTCTTCACTTGATACCTGAAAATGGACTATTGTCGTGAATATATATCTATCTATCTCCATATACTAAGTCGGTCATATTTGGCCATTACCTCAGTATAAGGCGAGAGGTTCTACTCAGTACAAAATTGATTCAGATCAAGGATCATAAATGCTGGGGAGTCTATCACGTGAGGATACGCGACGTAAAGAACGTCGTTGCCATCCGAGCCGTCGTTGCTAACGTCTCCAAATCGCGTTGGCGAAGCTGGTATGAATGGACGCGGAGCCAGCAGACAGTGCAGAATGGCAGCCGTTTCAGCCGGAGGCGCTGATACAGGGCCTACGCTGTCCAGTCTGCCTGGAGTATTTTTCACGTCCCCATACCCTGACGTGCGGACACACATTTTGTTTGAGGTAGGAACAATTAAATACGGGAACGAAACATCTGTCACCGCGGTCAATCGGTCAGTCGTCAATATGCATACATGGTGAATTCCAAAATGTGCTCCGTCCTTTGGATCTGGTTGTTAACTGAATTCACCTCAGTGTGCAGGGAGTCATTCCATGTGCAGGTTAAGGATCCTGACCTTAGTAACGTGATTACTATGTAGGCTTTCATCCTAAAAATCTGGAGTGTTGATTTATCATGAAAACATGGAAAGTTGTTCAAAGCTTTTTTAACATAACGAGCTCGTTACTGGCAAAATGTTAACTGTTCCACCAAATATTTTATTTAATCCATACTTTGTTGAAACGTAACGAAAACACGCCTATCATTTTGACCCCCTTGAACCACACTATTATTAAAACTGGGGTGTACAGGGGTCAGCCTTATTTTTCTTCTTTCTGCTCTAAAATAAATATTGTGGGTACTCGTTAGAACCGCCTCGATGAGGCGGTTCTACCGAACGCCCACAATTTATATTTTGAGCACAAATAAGAAAAATATCACTTTTTTTTTCATCTTAAAATTTTCATTTTGTCGGCGGTAAAGTTTACAATGTATTTGTATAGGCGTGTTTTCGTAATGAAACTGCAAAACCTCATTCTTTTCAGCTGACGGAAATAACCACAAGCCGTAAAAAAGAAGACATTTTACCATATTAAACAAGTTAAACAATGCGGACGACCCCCGCCCATCGGGGCTCGAAGAAATAGATGGGCTGCATGATGTTTCAACGCAGAGCTGAAACCGACCGCACACGAGTACTGGTAAACCGCTTAGAGGATCTAATCTTGCCCAGGCAAAGCGGTGCGAGTCGGACCCGCCATGCTTATGAACCCTATTTGTTTCATTGGGCGACAGGGCTTGAGATGTCATTTCATCTCAATGTCGGGTTAAAGTCCCACAAAATTGGGAGCAACGTCTCCAAAATGACCTATACAGTGTTGACGGGAACGTTAAACATTGTTTCAAACAAACAAAATAATTCGTTAACGACACTGTTAGCTTGAAGTTAATGCAATGTACATCTGCTATGACCGATCGCAGCAAAAGAATAGTATCATAAAATCATCACATTTTTTCATCGTTTTTTCGGCGGTAAAGTTTACAATGCATTTGTATAGGCGTGTTAGTCAACACTCGAGCGGCTCAGTTTACCTGACCACACTTATCCTGAGAATGCTTACGAGGACTGTTCAAATATGAATGCAAGTAGAACGTTTTCTCATGCACTAATGCGAAAATCACCTGGAAATAAATATCACAGCGTAGAAAAACATTTTACCTATACATTGAATCCAAACCTGTTAAAATCCGTCCACTTTAGCCATGTATATCGTTCGATAAACACTGTCTACTCTTGTATTCTAATACAAAACATGGTTGGAAGAAGGTCAGAGTACGCCGTTGAAATACGGTCCTATATCGTTGTATCGTTGTATTCTTGGTATCCGGTGCAAAAACATTGTTGATGAAATATGTTCGGTTTATGGGAATAATGAACTGTCTTTTCCGACAGTTTTTCGTTGGTGTAAGAAATTCAACTGTGGGCTAGGCTCAACAGAAGATGCACCACGTGATCGTCGGCCGAAAAGAGCAACATCTGCCAAGATGGTTGCTAGTGAAAGAAATAGTTGCTACCGATGCACGATACACCACTAGGCAAATAGCTAGTATGGTTGGCATCTTATTAGGAGCAGCTCATACAAGTCTGAAACGGGATTTGAAAATGAGAAAGATCTGTGCTAGATGGATTCCCCATCTGTTGACAGATGAGCAGAAAAAGACACGCGTTCAGTGCGCCAAGAAGTTGCTTAAAAAGTTTCCAAATTACAATGCACGGTCTTTCGCTAATGACGTCACAGGTGACGAGACATGGGTTCACTTTTTTAAGCCAAAACGAAAGATTCAGAACAAAATATGGGCAACAATGTATTGCAAATACGTATGACGTGTAATCTGCTTTGCATTGCAAAGCGGACCATGAGCGTCAAGAAGGTAATGTATGCCATATTCTTTTCAAATCAGGGCCTTACTATTCAGGTTGCTGTGCCTAAAGGCAAATCTGTAAATGCGAAGTTTTACAAGAATAAAGTTCTTCGAAAATTGAAGAAATATTTCAAAGAACGAAGACCCGCAGCTGGTTTAGCCAATGTCAAATTACTACATGACAATGCGTCATCGCACAAGGCGTTCATTGTGCAAGACTATCTGAAGCAGGAAAAGGTTGTTGAACTCCCTCACCCCCGTATTCCCCTGACCTTGCCCCGAGTGACTTTTTTTTTGTTCCCGCGGCTGAAAAAATACTTTTCTGGTCGAAAATTTGTACAGCGCAAACACCTCGGTTCTGCAATATTCCAGTGCCTTCATAGTATACCTCGAAAAGACTACCAAAATACATTCAATGGTTGGATCAGAAGACTGAAAGTTTGTATATCTGTTAAAGGGGAATACTTTGAGGGGACAAAATAAATTTTTCATCGAAATCTATCACGGAATCATTTTTATGTGCTTAGTTGCATTCATATTTGAACAGTCCTCGTAATCAAAAGTGTCATACGTGAAGACTGACCAAAGTGACTGGATGCGCAGACCCATCTGAGATTTTAAATAAAGAGTGCACGTTTTCTTCTATTTTTTTTTTTTTTGTTGTTGTTATTTATTTATTTATTTATTTATTTATTTATTTATTTATGCATATGCGGCCAGCAAAGACTCAAGCGAGTCGCCAGAGCCTTTGCTACTCGCTGACATGTGAAGGTGACCTTGAGGTAGCTTCATATAATACAAGAAGTCATGGGTCGAGCCCTGTTGCTGAGCTGCACATTCGCATCTGGAGAAAGCAAACTGACCATTTTTTTCCATGCGTCCTATTTTTCGTAGTGACCCAGGACAACAAAACTCAGATAACACGTCATACGTTTTTGACTGTCTGTCTGTCTGTCTGTCTGTCTGTCTGTCAGTCAGTCAGTCAGTCAGTCAGTCTGTCTCTCCGCTCGTTCATCAGTCCGGGCGAACAAATAGAATCAATATAATTGAATGGGATTTATGCCGTTAGACACATAAAATTGTCTTTTCTGTGGCTAAAATTAGCCACCTAAGTATCAATCCTGCCAAAAATAGCCACATAGCTATCCATCTGTGAGAACGTCCGTCCGACCGTGAGAACGTCCGTCCGACCGTCCTTTTCGTTCGTCCGTTTATTTGTTTGGAGTTCAACGGTCCTGTCAACACTATGTCGATTATACTTTTCCTGGGCAGGCTTTTTATATATACTAAGCGATTCACGAGTACAGTGCACCTTATACAACTGATTTTCTTGACTCAGCGGAAGGTGATTAATGTTACCGACCCGCACTTTTACCAGCTCAGTGCACATTCTTTCACCAGAAACTGACAACTGTCCTTCTTGAACCAGCGTAAGGAGAGAATGACCGTATAAAATATTTCATGATCCAGAAAGTGTTTGAGTTTTACGTCCCACCAACATCTAAGGTCATACGGAGATGGTACCTCGGTTTAAAGACTCATCCGAAAGTCTGGAGAAGCCCGGGATTGAACCCGCGACCCCTGGTTTATAAGGCGTGCAGCATAACCAATACACCACAGAGACTTCTATATATCTCATTATCAATGTCCACGAAAAAAATGTTACCAACCCGGCAGGTATCGAACCCGCGACCTCCTGATCACAAGCCAGACGCGCATCCGCCTGAGATACCGAGGCCGGCACAGCATTATTGACTGAACGGTGTCCATCCATTATGAAAACACGCCCATACAAAATGTAACGCTGAAAATCGAAAATTTTAAGATGAAAAATTGTGATATTTTTCTTATTTCTGCTCAAAATATGGATCAAGGCGGTTCTAACGAGTACCCACAATCTATATTTTACAGATAAGTTCTGCCCCTGCAAAACCCCAATTTTACTATATAAAAGTGGGATTCAAGGGGTCAGAATTATATAGGCGTGTTTTCATGGTGCATATACAGACCTATGACCTTTGTAATCTGTGTTATCCCGATGTAAAGAGGACCCGCGTTATAACGTCAGTATTTGTTCCCTTCACTGAGCCGTTATAATGAATAACCCGCGTTATAACGTCAGTATTTGTTCCCTTCACTGAGCCGTTATAATGAATAACCCGCGTTATAACGTCAGTATTTGTTCCCTTCACTGAGCCGTTATAATGAATTTGCCGTTGTAAAGAAACATAGGATTATGATAGGTTATAAAAGGTCTTTTCCACATAATTACTTCCGCACCCGCCCATCGGGGCTTGAAGAAATAGATGGGCTGCATGATGCTTCCACGCAGAGCTGAAACCGTCCGCACACTAGTACTGGTAAACCGCTTAGAGGATCTAAGCCTGTCCAGGGACCGCGGTGTGAGTCGGACCGTCCATGCTGATAAAACCTATTGATTTTATTGGGCGACAGGGCTTTAGATGTCATTTCATCTCAGTGTTGGGTAAAAGTCCCACAAAATTGGAAGCAACGTCTCCAAAATGACCTATACTGTGTTGACGGGGAGGTTAAACCTCAAATTAAACAAACAAACATAATTACTCCAAGAAACAAATGTTATTGACATTTGTTAGAATCGCCTCGATGAGGCGATTCTAACAAATGTCTATAACATTTGTTTCTTGGAGTATTAAATTTTAAGAATCTTTCACGACTATGGGTTTGATTTGGGCATTTCCAACCCGAGGAAAGCCCAAGCCGCTCGGAATCGAGGCTAAACCTTGAGCTAAGAATTAATTCCATTGAAATTGTCGTTATAACGAGTTTTGCAGTTATAACGAATGTCGTTATAACGCGGGTCCTCTGTATATTGTTTTTATTTCTTTTAGGTGTCTAAGAACACTGGCCCGAATAGCTAGACATGCCCGAGACCGCATACCTCTGGAACGACTCAGATTCCGCTGTCCGACCTGCAGGAAGTTCACCCCTGTTCGACCTATTCTTAAACGTCGGGCAGCCATAAACTACACATTAAAGGAACTGGTTGATGACTGGTTTCAATCTCCATATTCTGTAAGATATTTTCTTTCTTTCTTTTTTTCTCTTCGTTTCTTCTTTCTTTCTTTCATTCTTTCAATTCTTTTCTTTCTTTCTTTTTTTTAAATCTTGAAAATTGACTGCACTAAGTACATACTTCATAAGCAAATTTACCTGCCATTTTGGGAAACTGTAACATTCTGATTATTCAAGTCAAGGAGCTGATCGAGTATTTTTGTGGTTACTAAACGGTTAAGGATTGTTACGACTTTTCTAATTTCTGCTCCGAACAGACGTTGTGTGATTTCTCGAAACTAATCACCTAGTAAATTTCACTTTTTTCTCTTACTGGGCATGCAGCACCAAGCGCAAAAGGGTCTTCGCGCATGAGCGCCCAGCGAAAACTCAATTCAGACTGCGCATCCGATCAGAGTCAAATACAATTGAACTCCAATGGCTCGAACACCGATGGCTCGTTTACCATGGCTGAGTCGAACACATGTTTTAGCCCCTAGAGAAATCCTGTACATAAGAAAGAGCGGGGATAATTTAAGAGATTTTCGCCTTTTTTACTTGCAAATTTATGCTGTGTGTACTCATTAGAATCGCCTCGATGAGGCGATTCTAATGAGTACACACAACACACATTTTCATTATATAACACCCAAAAGATGTCCAAAAGTATATCGTATACCTCCTGGCAGTATCCCTGAGTGGCTCGAACTACCCCTGTCTCAAACAGATTTTCGAGGTCCCAAAGGTGTTCGAGCCATTGAAGTTCGACTGTAGATGCATTGGGACTTTGCTGAGCGCACGTGCTCGGAGGCCTCTTTTCGCTTGTCGTGGCCCAGTAAAGCGGGTATTGCAGGGTGTTCAGTTTATGGGAGTGACTTGTGTGTACAGTGAAATTCCGCAATTAAGACCATCTAAAATTAGGACTAATTCTGCTATAAAAATAGAAGTGGAGTCAATGATCAGGAATCGATACAATTAACCCACAGCACCCATCAGAGATACAAAAGGGAAAGAAACACAAAGATGAAACAACAGACCCCAATGGAAACATCAATAGCGGAAAGCCAAAAGGACAGTTACTTTCACACAAAATGGTCAATTGGCTCTCCAAAATAAACTATAAGCGACACAAACACCCAAAAACAAACCATATCAAAAATATACCGCGACAGAAGAATCGCCTTGGAACGGTCAGCGAAACGAATTCCACTTGGGGCTTAAATCGATTTTACTGGCCACAGTCCTCGCCCTTTCTTCCGTCGCGATTCAGACAAATAATTTGTTCAGTCCGCATGAAGGCCAATAATCTTATTTTGAAGGGTACACTTAATTTTTCTTTGTGTTTTCTGCCTACAATGTCATCTGATCAGGGACCACCTTTTGGACTGTTCAAAAGTGGTCTTTAAGACCAATTTTGAACAGTCCCAAAGGTGGTCTTAATACAGGAATTTTACTGTATTTATCTGTATTGCAGGGTGTTCGTTAATAGCGAACTTACTTGAGTGTGTTCTTTCCGCTTCTTTTTCAGTCCGGAAGTGTAATTTCTGTATTACTACGCTCAGTGGCATCGCAAACAATAAGTTGTCAAGCCTCTACTGAAAGTATTTCACCGGCATCCAGTTCTGAAGACTTGCAGAAGGGTATATCTAGTGAAGAATTTAAACAGATACTTTTCCACAAGATTCCGCCGAAGAAAGAAGCCCCCGATAAAGACATATTTGATATCAAAACGACAACTCCAGCTCCAGTTGACGAATCCAGTCTTTCAGATAACAATGCGTCGACGGACGACGAATCGACTGACGGAGAGCGGTTTAATCTGCAGATTGTAGAAGAACCGCCGGTACGATTTTCCCGCGTATTATTCCGGAACCGGACCTTTTCTGTCGCTAGTGCTCTAAGGATGTTGTTCGAGGAAATCCGATTATTGTTTCTGGGAATATGGCAGTCCAGAAGCAGACTTGCTCTAACATGTTTTTGGTTTTTGTATGGCGGAGCTGTTATATATATTTCCCACTCGTTTTGGCCATGGATGTGCTTTTATACTATTATTTACTTTATGATTATATACGCTGAAATTTCACAGCCCGCGCTTTTTCGAGGATAACGAGGAAATATTTTGGTTGTGATTTTTTCTGTCTTGTCTATTAGTTGAGTTTCTTGATGTATAATAATAATTATAATAATAATAATAATAAAAAACGTTGCTCAAGGCAGTCGCATTTTTTTCGTGCTTGTCTTCTATGGGGTGCCGTTTTAGTATTTAATCCATATTTATAGATAGCCATAATTCGATTTATGAATATCTAAAATTCCAATTATGGATATATCCATAAATCAGCCGAATAATGGATATCCATAATAGATATCAATAAATCGAATTATGGATAGCCATAATTCGATTTATGGCTATCCATAATTCGGTCCATTTATGGATATCTATTATTCGATTTATGGATATCATTAATTCAGAGCGACTTATGGATATCCATAATTCGAATTATGGATATCACTAATTCCAATTATGAACATCAATAAACAAAAATATGGATAACCATTATTCCGCTGATTTATGGATATCAATAATTCGAATTATGGATGTCCATAAATCGAATTATGGATATCTATTATTCGGGCTGAATTATGGATATCCATAAATCGAACTATGGATATCCATAATTCACCGCAAAAGCCTTTTGTTTCAGTCAGTATTTATTGTATTTATTTGCTAAGACGAATAATGGATATCCATAATCGAATAATGGATACCCATAAATGGACGGAATTATGGATATCCATAATTCGAATTAGTGATATCCATAATTCGAGTTAAAGATACCCATAAATCGATCTGAATTATGGATATCCATAAATCGAATTATGGATATCCATTATTCGGTCTATGGATATCCGTAATTCGAATTATGGAAAACCAATTATTCGACTGATTTATGCATATATATAATTCGAATTATAGATATCCATAAATCGAATAATGGGTATCCATAATTCGATTTATGGATATCCATAATTCAGATCGATTTATGGAATAGATATCTATAATTGGAATTATAGATATCATTAAACATATAAATGATATCATAAAATGAATAATAGATATCTAATTTTATTTATAGATAACTAATAATATTAATGGATACCCAATGTTTTTATTATATATATCATGAATTTTATTTATAGATATCTTGAAATTGTACTAAATAGTAAAACGGCACCCCATGTATCCATAATTTATGGATATCCATAAATAATTATTGATATCCTTTACTAATTATGGATATCCATGATTCGAATTATGGGTATCCTTACATAAATATGGATATCTGTAAATATGGAATGAATAGTAAAAGGGCGCCCCATAGTTTTCCTCTCGGAAAAAGAGCAGAGAACCAGGCATTGCAGCGCAATGCAACCACTCCTCCAGTGCACATGTCCCATATGCAATGCATGTGTTGCGTTAGGCGAAATGTTGACTTCGAAATGGTTCGCCCAGCGAAGATCCTCGAGCGAACATGCGTATCAACACAATCAGAACAAAGCCTTTCCTGATATCATGAACCATACATCAAAATAGCGCACAGAGAAGACATATCAGACTTCGCAGATGCGCAGGCTGATCTGAGACTTCGCCGGCGCACGCGGAGTACTCATCTAAGACTGCTCCTGGATCTGGGTCCACACTGTTTGCAACAATGACTTTAAACAGCCGATAATTGTTATTATTATCATTATTGAGCGTGAAAAAAGTTTTACCATCTCGGTGTTTGAATTATTATGCATAGAGAGTCAGGGCTGAAGACTCCAGTTTTTCGGAAGACCGGAAGCCATAACAGTGCTGGTCTGCAGCCATACCAATGAATGCCCCCAAAGACGGGGCTCCGGTTGACTGGGGATAGGGGCTATTCAATTATCAAAGTGCGTTTTAGAGAGAGAGAGAGAGAGAGAGAGAGAGAGAGAGAGAGAGAGAGAGAGAGAGAGAGAGAGAGAGAGAGAGAGAGAGATCCGTCAGTCCGTTTTCAGAGTACTGCAGTTTTAGATTGTTTCTCGCCATTTTGACTGTTTACCACGGCAGTGACTGACCGTTTGCTGTTTTCACATTTTCACACTGTCCGCCACTGTTTTGTCTTATAAATAACTCTTTCAGGGGAGACAAGTCTTCCATTCTTTCCCTTTTGAAAAAAAACACAGATAATTTCACAGATTGTTCCGATGAAATACACGTATAAAAAGGGGGATGGGGATACTATTACTCTTCTTATTATTGACTTTCCTATATAACCTCAGTCCCTCTGGACAATGAATGGATTCCTAAGGTTTTACGTATAGATTCATATTAAAAATGAGCCCCGCCAAGCGCATTTGTGTCTTGGAGCGTTCCGCCATGACAAATTTTAACTGCGCATGCCCAGCCATTCAGAGGGGCCAGGGATATCGCTTTCTGTCTGAAGGTTCCTCTTGATTCACTGCTTGTATGAGCGAGCAGAGAAGGTTCTGGCGAGACTGCGCGGATGCGCAGGCTCGCCTGAACCTTCGCTGCTCGCATAGGCGATAATTACCAAAATCGCTTGACGGGGCCCAAATATGAGATGAGTATAATATTTAAAGAATTGCCTCCGCTGGAGGTGAAAACATTACCTTTAAACCTAAAGAAAATGCCCAATACATATATTTTACGCCATTTAGCAAGGTTAAGAGAAACATATTATATCATGTAACCTAAAGGTTTTGGTTGATTCAGATATTCAGTGGGAAGGGGGTTATGTTTTATGCCCTGTTAATGGCATGATACCGCAACTATATATATACAGGTGGGTACATGGGTATCAGTAGGTATGTTTGTGTGTACTGTACATGTGAGTGGGTTGAGGTATATATCAGCCAATCATCAGAGTACTTGATATGTAATGTCCATTTGGTCTGCAGGTTGTGCGACGGGCAGTATGGATCTGGACCAAACCCATCTGATCTAGATCTTAACTGTTTGCGGGTGTGGGGAATGTCCTGGACAGCGCGACAGGGGTTAAAGTTAGTTTAAGTTTGATAATAATTCAAAACTGCTATGTACCATAAAGCAAAACCGGAAAATGAGGGGTTTTAGGGTAAGCTGTCCCCGTCCTTACTGGAGAGCAGACGAGTTTAATTGTCTTTACTGTGCCATTGGTTCTCCGTGCTGCACTCGGGCCCTCTCACAAAGTTCATTGGATAATTTATATTAAGCTGGCAAATTAAATTTAAGTTCTTGCATAAATACCTATGCGCATGGCTGTTTGAAGCCATTGTCAAATGGACCGAAAGCCGTGCTCAAACAGCAAAAACCATGTTCAAATCATGAAATTCGCGTGCTGTTTGAACATAGATTTTGAACTTTTGATATCACAAGACGGGCCTTGCTTTGTTTACGTTATGTTGAGCGACGTAATGTTATCGCCCTGAACGTAGCGTTTTAGAGTTCTATGATTACGTCACTGCATGACAACGTCATTGTAAACAACATTCTGAACTGGTCGCCATTTTGGTTTGCCTATCGTATTTGGAGAGTTTATATATATGGAATTTATATGGAGCTTTTGGGCGTTTTCGTCAAAATTTGCCCTCGGATTCGTAAGTTATGCAAGAACAACGATCATCCATGGTTATTTCATTGCATTAACATTTGTCGGATCCCTCGGAAGATATTTGAACATTCGGCCTAGCGGTCTCATGTTCAAACAGCTTCCTCGGGATCCGGCAAATGTTAATGCATAAAAAACCATGGTTGATCCCTATATTAGATAATGGATGATCAAATTACCATTTTCTCGCAGAATTGTCAAGGGTTGTCCTTAGCAACTAAAAGGTGTGATTTTTTTCAATATGTTAGAGCAAAAAAAATAAATTCTAACACAGCGCGCCTATATAGGCAATGCTAAATAACTGTTTCTGCAACAAATCACAGCTCGAAAGAGCGTGACGTGTGACGTCATTAAAAACTGCAAATTTATGACGTCACTAGTCGATTTACTTGACGTTAGACGGTGTAACGTCATTTTCTCGCATCGAAAACGTTAGAAAAGGATAAAAATGCACGTGTTTCCGTTGATAATTTTAGCGGGATTTCTTCTAACAATGGCGAAAAGTTGTGAGATTTTGAAGGAAACAACATTATTGCCGATTTTCAGCGTGTTAGAATCGAAATAGATCAGCTCTAGCCAGTGATTTGTTTGGTAATAAATCACAGTTTGTCGGTCAGTTGTAAGTAGACAAATCAAGCGCGCTACGCGCTCGTGATTTGTCTACTTTACAGCTGACCTCCAAACTGTGATTTATTACACAACAAATCACAGTTAGAGCTGATCTATTTCTTAAATCAAATATGTTTACAAGATGTACATATTAACTCAAACTAGGAATCATTTGTTAGAGCAGAGTGGGGATTTAATGTATATTTTAGTTCATATATGTCAAATAGCCGTGGTGATATGACATTGATAATTAACAATTTTGAACAGAAAGTTGAAAAGGTCGAAACAGATAAAAATGGGAATTATTTGTTGCTGGATATTACAATACAAGGGGAAAGAATAACGTTGGTGAATATATACGGACCTAACCAAGGTAACCCTCAATTTTACACATTATTTCGAAAAATATCTCAATTTGATCATGACCAAATTTTAATGTGTGGGGACTGGAATTTTGTAATGAATCCAGAAATGAACTATGAAAATTACCTTCATATAAATAATCCTAGATCAAGACAAGTCACTCTAGAATACATAGAAGAAAACAATATTTTGGACATTTGGAGGGTAATGAATGAAAATAAAAGGCAATACACATGGCGAAGAATAAACCCAATGAGAAAACAGGCAAGACTTGACTTCTTTTTAAAAAGTGAAAATATATCCTAATTTGTGATGGATACACAAATAATACCTGGCTTCCGCACTGGCCATAATAGCGTTATTTTGAAACTGAAATTGCATGAAAACGTTAGGGGCATGGGGTATTGGAAATTTAATAATTTACTTTTAAAAGATAAAGAATATTTTAAAATAGTTAAACAAGTTATAACTGATGTAAAACAAACCTATGTTTTAAATATAAATGATTTAGAAACAGCAAATAATAATGAAACCCTTCTTTTTAATATAAATGACCAACTTTTTCTGGAACAATTGTAGATGTCAATAAGAGGTGAAACAATTAAATATAGTTCAGAAAAAAGAAAAGAACACAAAAAGAAGAAAGGGAATTTGAAAAAGAAATAGAATAATTAGAGCAAGAAATTAAAATATTTTTAACTTAGAGAATAGAAACTACACAAGCAAAGTAATACATAAATTGGTGAGTGATGAGGGTACTGAGTACATAGAAACACATGAAATTATAAATTTGCAAAAAGAATTTTATCAGACATTGTATTCAGAAAATCAGGAATTAAATGATGAAGAAATAGAAACATTAATAGGGAAAACTCAGACAAACTTTCAGATGCGGAGGCCAGCCAGTTGGAAGGTGAACTTAAATATTCAGAAATATTGCAAGCATTAAAAAATATGAAAAATAATAAGAGTCCAGGACAAGATGGTTTTACAGTAGAGTTTTTAAATTTTTCTGGGTTGACTTGGGACATTTTATTCTTCGTTCATTAAATTATGCATAAAGTAATGGGTCTTTGTCTGTGACGCAAAAATTGGGCACCATAACTTGCTTGCCTAAACCAAATAAGAATAGACAGTATTTAAAAAATTGGAGACACATATCACTTTTGAATGTAATTTATAAACCAGTGCTTCAGCTGAAGTGCACGACCCGCCGGATGCTTTTAGCTTTATGAGTGTTACCATATATGGGTATGGCGGCAATTTTGGTCATGTGACCTGGACCTAAAACGGTTCCCCCAATAAATGCGCCTTATCGTAAGGAGCAAAAAATATATCTTATACTTTAGTACTGTATTCTGAATCGTTTGCAGGATAAAATGCATTCTCACTTTTCCAATACAAAAGCATATGTGTCAAAGTTTGACCTAGGCACAAAGAAGGTCAAGTTCAACCCAGGGTCACCATTTTAGCAATTTATGATGGGCCTACGTCCCAGATGCTATTTATCAAGTTTCGTGGAAATCTGCCCAGTGGTTGTGGAGAAGACTATTTTTGAAGGCGGCCATTTCGGTCATGTGACCTGAACCCCATGAGCAAATTTTGGTTTCCCCCATCCCATAGAGGCTCCATATGAAATTTGACTTCAATCGGCCCAACGGTTACCGAGGAGAAGCAGTTCGAAATTTTTCACATTTTTCGCCTCGGCGAGTCTATACTAAATGGAATGTAATATTTCGCAAGTTCATTGGTTAGATCTCATTGATATCTATCAGTATGCCAAAATTGTTTAAATATTCCAACAAAAGCATATGTGTCAAAGTTTGACCTAGGCACAAAGAAGGTCAAGGTCAACCCAGTGTCACCATGTTAGCAATTTATGATGGGCCTACGTCCCAGATGCTATTTATCAAGTTTCGTGGAAATCTGCCCAGTGGTTCTGGAGAAGACTATTTATGAAGGGTTTTACCATATATGGCTTGGCGGCCATTTTGGTCATGTGACCTGAGCTCCATGAGCAAATTTTGGTCTCCCCCATCCCATAGAGGCTCCATATGAAATTTGACTTCAATCGGCCCAACGGTTTCCGAGGAGAAGCAGTTCGAAAAGTTTCACATTTTTCGCCTCGGCGAGGCTATACTAAATGGAATGTAATATTTCGCAAGTTTATTGGTTAGATCTCATTGATATCTATCAGTATGCCAAAAATTGTTTAAATATTCCAAGCGGTTAAGTCACTATCACCAATTTTCACAAACGGGTTATGGACGGACAGACAGTCAGACCATATATGGCTTGGCGGCCATTTTGGTCATGTGACCTGGACCCCATGAGCAAATTTTGGTTTCCCCCATCCCATAGAGGCTCCATATGAAACTTGACTTCAATCGGCCCAACGGTTTCCGAGAAGAATCAGTTCGAAAATTTTCACTTTTTTCGCTCGGCGAGGCTATACTAAATGGAATGTAACATTTCTCAAGTTCATTGGTTAGATCTTTTTGATATCTATCAGTATGCCAAAAAATTGTTTAAATATTCCAAGCGGTTAAGTCACTATCACCAATTTTCACAAACGGGTTACGGACGGACAGACTGACAGACTGACAGAATAACATGGTGATTTTAGGGTACTCTTAGAAATCAACCGACTTCAGTCGGTCGCTTTTTCTGCGGGTCGTGCAATTAGCATCTTCTGCTATAGCCAATAGAATTAAATCCGTTTTGAACAAAATAATGCACGATTACCAAAAGGGTTTCATATCAGGAAGACTTTTTGGAGAAAACATAAGACCAATTTATGATATATTATATGAAACAACAAGACAGGAATTACCAGGTTTGATTTTTTCTATAGATTTTGAGAAAGCATTTGACACAGTTTCATGGAAATTCATACATAAAACACTGGCTTATTATAACTTTGGACTTTCCATACAAAAATGGATTGAAATATTTCAGAAAGGCGCAGAATCATGTATCATTCAGAATGGACATATGTCAGAAAGTTTCAACTTGAGCCGTGGATGTCGACAAGGTGATCCAGTATCACCCTACATATTTATATTATGTGCTGAAATTTTAGGTAAAATGATTCGAAAAAAGCAACAAGGTATTACAGGCTTATTTATTAACAATACACAATATAAATTAAGTCAGAAAGCCGACGATACTCAGAAATTTAGATATTTCTGGATGGGAGTGAAAAATCATTAAAAACGGCTTTGAATGTATTAAATATTTTTATAGGATATCCGGTTTAAAAATTAATGTTGAGAAAACGAAAGCTATTTGGATAGGAGCATTAAGTCATTCAGAAAACCGACTATGTACGAATCATGAGTTAGATTGGACACAGGGATCCTTTAAGATATTAGGAGTGACTTTTTCAAGTGCAGTATTTAATATTTGGGATCTAAATCAACATAGAATTTTGAACAAAATGGAAAATATATTTGTACAGTGGTCTAAAAGAAAACTCACATTATTTGGCCGAGTAACTGTGATTAAATCACTAGCACTGTCTAAGTTCACTCACCTCTTTACCCACCAGGAGACTTTATTAAACTGTTGGAAAGGACTTTTTATAAATTTTTATGGAATTCCGGTCCGGATAGAATTAAAAGTAACGTTATAATTAAAGATGTTAATGCAGTGAGTTTGCGAATGATTAATATTAAATATATCATAAAAGCCTTTAAAATTTCATGGATACGAAGAGTTATTCAAAGTTCTGAAAAGTGTGCTTGGTATTCTCTCTCTAATATTGACTTGGAATATATTTTAGTATGGGATCGGGATACGCAGAAACAGTTAGGCAAGATATTAATAATCCTTTTTGGAGAGAAATGTTGCGACATTGGGCAGATTTATGCGACTCAGTAAAAGTTGAAACTATTTTCCAAGTATTAAACTCGCCAGTTTGGTACAATAAAATCTTGACCCAAGGAACAAATCTGATTATTAAAAACTGGTATAATAAAGGCGTTAGATTACTTTCAGATCTGATTGACCAAAATGGAAACTTCTACACATTTGAAAACTTTAAGAATATATATGGAGTAACCGGAACTTTTTTAGATTATCAAAGGGTGCTGGCCAAAATATCAGAACAAGTGAAAACTCTAATTAGGAATAATATAATTGTTTGCAGAGAAAACGCATACGAGTATAAGGTTTCATGTAGTATGTGTACTTCACTTCTTATAAGAGATAAAAAGGGGTGTAGAAGATTTTATGACATTATTATTAAAACTGACGAAGTAATCTTACAAAATAAATGGTTAAGAGAAGTGGGAAACTTAAATGATAATGATTTTACTAATTACAACAAAGTACTATTAGATCTAAAGGAGGTTGAATTGAAAGATTTCCAATTTAAAGTTACAAATAAAATTCTTGTTACAAAGGTTTTTTTGCACCGTATAGGAAATGTTGATAATAACCAATGTTCCTATTGTAACCAGCATGTAGAAACTATCTATCACCTGTTTATTGAATTAGACAATGGCTGAATACAGTGTCAAATTTATTATTAGTATTGGAGGAAAAAACTATTCTTTGTTTGTACCATGGTAGACACCAGTTGTTAAACTATATTTTAACATTGGCCAAACAATATATATATATAACTAAATTCTTTGCAAACCAGTTGAACTTGAATGCATTTATATCAATCTTAGAGAATAAGTTTCGATGTGAGAAATATATTGCTTTAATTAATAACACTATGGCAACGTTTTTGTCTAAATGGGGTCCTTTGTACAATTTATTTTATTAAATTCAATATAATCATCTTTAAATTAATATGTCAATTCTGCGAGAGACAGGACTAAAGATGTTAATGCAGGGGGTTTGCGAATGTTTAATATTAAATATATCATAAAAGCCTTAAAAATTTGATTTGAAACTACATTTGGGCTGGGATGACGGGGATCAGGAGTGCGGCGGGGGTCACATGTTTTAGGGAGAAATCATTAAATCAAAAGCTTTAGCGGTGATTTATGGATATCCATAATTCGAATTATGGATATCCATAAATCGATCTGAATTATGGATATCCATAAATCGATCTGAATTAATGATATCTATTAATCGAATTATGGATATCCATAATTCGAATTATGCATATCCATAATTCGATTAATGGATATCCATTATTCGGCTGATTTATGGATATCCATAAATATAATTATTGATATCCATAATTCGATTTATGGATATCTATAAATACGGATTAAATAATAAAACGGCGCCCCATAGAAACTTGGCTGGTATCTTTCAAACCGACCAAAACTGATAGCGTTCTCACTTCGTGTAAATCACCAATCAACCATGATGTAAAATCTTCAAATAACCGAAGTACAGTTTCACAAGCATCTTGGGATCTATTTATCAAACGATTGTAAATGGCGCTATCATATAAAATATATTTAAGAGAAAGCTTGGAATGAGAAAGCTTAAATTTAAATTAGATCGTAAATCCTTCGAAGCTATCTTGCTGTTTTTATTGGAATACGAGGATGTAATATGGGGAAATTGTTCTCAATTCGAAAATTAAGAGTTAAATAAGATGCAGTTCGCATAGCTACTGGGACAACAAAGCTTATTTCTATTGGTGCTTTGTACAAGGAAGTTAGATGGGAGTCACTTGACCAGAGAAGACAGACACACAAACTGACTCTATTATATAAAATGTTTTTCCATCTAACTTCTCTTATTGCGACATATGACAGTATAATCTTCGCAATTCAGAGCACTTACAGACTATTGATTCAAATCTATACTATAATTATTCCCTCGCACAACCCAGTTGTAAGGGGGATATAGCATTTGTCCGGTACATACGTATTGATGCCTACATTTCTTCACCGATTTCAATATAACTTCAGACAAATGTTCAATATGACAATATCTCGAGCGAGTTAGACTTTCAAGTCGTGGCCTCGAGGTCCAGGCCACTGTGGCTATTTTTAGAAAAACTTTGTCATCGCTGTAGCGCCTACATTTCTAGAACGATTTCAATATAACTTCACACAAATGTTCCTTATGGCAATATCTCGAGCAAGTTCGAATTTCAAGGTCGTGGTCTAAAGGTCAAGATCACTGTGGCTAATTTTAGAAAAACTTTGTCATTGCTATAGCGCCTACATTTCTCCACCAATTTCAATATAACGTCAAACAAATGTTCCTTATGTCAATATCTCGAGTGAGTTCGACTTCCAAGCTCGCGGCCTCTAGGTCAAGGTCACTGTAGCTATTTTTATATATAAAAATCTTTTTCATCGCTATAGCGCCTACATTTATTGTCCGATTGCAAAATAACTTCAAATATTCCATATGACAATATCTCGAGCGAGTTCGACTTTCAAAGTCGTGGCCTCAAGGTCAAGGTAACTGTGGCTATTTTCAGAAAAACTTCGTCATCGCTCTAGCGTCTACATTTCTTCACCGATTTCAAGTTCGACTTTCAATGTCGTGGCCTCAAGGTCAATGTCACTGTGGCATATTTAAAAAAAAAAAAAAAAAAAAAAAAAAAAAACATTGTCATCGCTCTAGCGCCTACATTTCTTGACCAATTTCAATATAACTTCATACAAATGTTCCTCTTGACAATATATCAAGCTATTTCGACTTTCAATGTCGTGGCCTCAAGGTCAAGGTCACTGTGGCTATTTTTAGAAAAAACTTTGTCATCGCTCGAGCGCCTACATTTCTTGACCGATTTCAATATAACTTCACACAAATGTTTCTTATAACAATATCTCGAAAGAGTTTGACTTTTAAGGTCGTGGCTTCAAGGTCAATGTCACTGTTACTATTTTTAGAAAAACTTTGTCATCGCTCTAGCGCCTACATTTCTTGACCGATTTTAATGTAACTTCACTGAAATGTTCCGTATGACAATGTCTCGAGCGAATTCGACTTTCAGGACCGAGACCTCAAGGTCAATGTCACTGTGGATATTTTTAGAAAAACTTTGTCATCGCTCTAGCGCCCGCATTTCTTGACCAATTTCAAAATAACGCCATACAAATGTCCCATATGACAATATCTCGAGCAGGTTTGAATTTCAAGGTCATGGTCTCAAGGTCAAAGTCGCTGTGGCTATTTTTAGAAAAAAAAACTTCGTCATCGCTCTAGCGCCCACATTTCTTGACCAATTTCAATGGAACTTCATACAAATGTTCCTTATGACAATATCTCGAATTAGTTTGACTTTCAGGATCCTCGGCTCAAGGTCATGGTCACTGTGGCTATTTCTAGAAAACCTCTTGTCACTACATTTATTGATAAAATTTAAATTTACTTCACACAAATGTTGGGTATGATAATATCTCAAGCAAGTTCGACTTTCAGGGCCCTGACGTCAAGGTCAGGGTCACTGTGGCTGTTTTTAGAAAAACTGTGTCATCGCTCTAGTGCCTACATTTATTTACGAAATTTGCTATAACTGCATTTAAATGTTGGAAATGATTATATCTCGAGCCAGTTCGACTTTCGGGGTCCTGGGCTCAAGGTCAAGGTCACTGTGGCTATTTTTTTAAAGAAACATTGCCTTCGCTCTAGAGCCTATATTTATTGATGGATTTTAATAAAACTTTGCACAAATGTTGCGAATGATAACACCTCAAGCAAGTTGGACTTTTGTCAGTTCAGTGTTTTCCACACACAAAGTAGTCTTGTGGGAGGAATTTGTATCGTATGTGATGCCTTGTTCTTTTTTATCTCCGAAATAATCTACCCACTGAATTGAAGCAGTCTCAAACAACAACTTCTTTTAATACTATCTTAACAAAGACAAAACGACGGTCCCTGGATATTATTATTCAGCTCAAGTTCTCCATACTAGATTATGGACAAACTGAAGCTCAATGAACCTGAAATTGTTTTAAAAGGTATTTCTGGTTCGCCCATGTATTCATGCGGCAGTATGGAGAACTCACAGCACTTCTTTTTTTCTACTCTCATTTCTACCAGCAGCATCGAAGCGATTTCTACCTATCACACTACCCTTGATCTTCTTTTGTATGGAGATTCCTCTTCATCATATGGTCCCCGTCAAGCGATTTTGGTACTTATCGCCTATGCGAGCAGCGAAGGTTCAGGCGAGCCTGCGCATCGGCGCAGTCTCGCCAGAACCTTCGCTGCTCGCTCATACAAGCAGTGAATCAAGAGGAACCTTCAGACAGAAAGCCATATCCCTGGTCCCTCTGAATGGCTGGGCATGCGCAGTTAAAATCTGTCATGACGGAATGCTCGGAGACACAAATTCGCTTGGCGGGGCTCAATTATAATACTAACGTGATAATTCTCGAACATTTTAAACACTAAACGTTTTGCATGAGATGTCATGATTACCGGTACAGTCATGCAATTGACATATTACAATTACTTGGTTGTCAAATGCCTTTGTATTCCATGTCGAATGCCAGGTACCCCCCCCCCCCCCACACACACACCCTTTACCGGTATAGTCATTTGTCATTTGATTTTCATAATACAATTATTCGGTTGTCAAATGCTCTTCAGTGTGCTCCATATATATATATGTCGAGCAGTGCCAGGTACCCCCCCCCCCCCTCCACACACACACACGCCCCATCCCATCCTCATTCCCCATATCTCCTATCTTTCTGATTCGGTATCTTTTTTTCAACTTCAAAACTGCTTCCTACAAAATTAATCCTATTTGGTATCATAACTTATACCAATATTTCCCCTTTTTCTTCCCCAAAACATGTCTATTCAACACTCATTATGTGTTGTTTTCTCATTGCTAACTACCAAGACATACGATTACTTGTTTCAATGTACTTTGCTTGTAACTCGCTATTATGTTTTATTGTTTACATGACAGTTGTTCCTGAGAGAACAACTATATACCCTGCAGGCACAAAACGTTGTGTCAACGTTGAACTAACGTTGAAACAACGTTGAACGTTGAGTGCCTGCTGGGTAAGTACTTGTGCTTTCGATCGGATCTACTGGTCTCATATTGTAATGATGTCCCTGCTATAATAAATATGTTTAAACCAAGCGGAGCTCCTCCCTAAAAGAGAGAAAGATATTCTTAAAGAGTTGCCAACCCTGATGGTATACCTATTTCTTGAACTGACAGTTTTTGTTTGTTTCTAATGTGAATCTGATGCTTCTTCTTTCCAAGACTAAAAAGAGCCTTTGCACAACAAAACCTACAGTGAAGCCTTTGCAGAGACGTGCAATACCATTTACACAACAACGCAGTTGAGTACACATTGCAAAGAAGAAGAAGAAGAAGAAGAAGAAGAAGAAGAAGAAGAAGAAGAAGAAGAAGAAGAAGATGATGATGATGATGATGATGATGATGATGATGATGATGATTATGGAGAAGAAGATGAGAATTAGGAGGAGATCGATGATGATGATGATGATGATGATGATGATGATGATGATGATGATGATGATGGCGATGATGATGATGATGGCGATGATGATACTGATGATGATGATGAAGGGGGAGGAGAAGTTGCTAAGTATGCATGTGTCTATTATGTACAACGTTTATAACGCATATTAGTTCTTCTTCTTCTTCTTCTTCTTCTTCTTCTTCTTCTTCTTCTCTATATATACTGACATACGCCCTCGCGGACATTTCAGACACGTGCCCTTATCAAGAGATAAGACTATTTAAATAAAGATGAAAGCTGAGTGTAATAGTGAGAGAGATAGAGGCGATAGTTACACATGTGCGTAATAAATATTCGATCACCAACATATTGCCCTTCTTTGCCGTGCAAGAGTGAGTGAGTGAGTTTTAGTTTTACGTCCCACCAACAGCTAAGGTCATACGGAGACGGGACCTCGGTTTAAAGACTCATCCGAAAGTCTGGAGAAGCCCGGGATCGATCCTGCGATCCCTGGTTTACAAGGCGAGTAGCGCAACCACTGCACCACGGAGGCTTCTTTTTGCCGTGCAAGAAGAATAAGAAGAAGAAGAAGAAGAAGAAGAAGAAGAAGAAGAAGAAGAAAATGATGATGATGATGATGGTGATGATGATGATGATGATGATGATGATGATGATGATGATGATGATGATGATGACCTACAACTCATGATTGAGGAATAAATAAAAGAAATATCACAAATTTCAGACAATTAACTATTTTGGGGGATATGAATGAATACACTATGACTCACCACCGTGGTCTCACTCATGTGTTATTCCCGCAGGCACAAAACGTTGACTCAACGTTGAACTAACGTTGAAACAACGTTTTCAACGTTGTTTCAACGTTAGTTCAACGTTGAGTGCCTGTCGGGTATCGTAATGAGACATGTTGTTTACACAATCGTTCCAGTACATGTCTTTTGGTTGATAGTCTTAACCCTTCTCTTCCTGAGTATTCAGTTAAGCCACACCCATTTCTGACTTTGAACCAATCAGATTACTTGATGTAATTTATTCTTACAAATTCATAAATTGAATGTCAAACAGTGTAGATCCTGATCAGATGGCTTCTTCAGAAGCCATCTGATCTGGATCAACACTGTTTGCAAAGATAGGGATTGTCGTGAACAGCAGGATAAGGGTAAACTGCTTCGCAAAGGTCTTCTTGTAGGGTTTTTCCTGTGTCCCAGCTCAATTTTGGATCGATTGTTTGTCAATCGACCCAAAGTTACCAGATGATTAAGAAGTTTTCATGCGATTGTCCGTGACCAATATAGTTAAACCACATGTACATTGCTTTTGAACGCCCCCCCCCCCCCCCCCCCCCGCCCATCAGGGCTTGAAGAAATAGATGGGCTGCATGATGCTTCCACGCAGAGCTTAAACTGATCCGCACACGAGTACTAGTAAACTGCTTTGAGGATCTAAGCCTGCCCAGGCAAAGCGGTGCGAGTCAGACCGCCAATGCTTATAAACCCTTTTGGTTTCATTGGGCGGCAGGGCTTGAGATGTCATTTCATCTCAATGTCGGGTAAAAGTCCCACAAAATTGGAAGCAACGTCTCCATAATGACCTTTACAGTGTTGACGGGGACGTTAAACATCAAACCAATCAAACAAACAAACATTGCTTGTGTACTAAATTCAGGTATCAGTTATCTTTAGCCGCGCCATTCTTTTTGCTTTGATGTCAGAATGCTGTGCAAAGAGTTATCTGTAAAACCTGGACTAGGCTCACGTGCTGTCTTGGATAGGGTGTGTGCGAATTCGGGTTTGACGTCGCTTTCAACAATTTTTCAGCCATATCACCACGGTGTCTGGTTGTGACAGGGAGCTCAATGCTCACTTTTATAGTGCTGCCTCACTTAAGTATCATGTCCCAGACACAGTACATGATACCACACCCAGTCACATTATCCTGACACTGGGTCGACCAGTCCTAGCTCTACCCCATAAATCTGAGTGCCAAGCGAGGAGCAGCTAGTACCATTTTGGTATGTCGCGGCCCAGGATCGAACCCGTGACCTCCCGTTCCCCGGAGCGGACACTCTACCAACTGAGCTATCGGGGCCGGTGTGTCTTGGGTAGAGGAAAACAGTGTAGACTAAGTAGACTGGACTGGCAAAATGCGACGTCTGATGTCATTTCATGAGTCTATGCTGTTTTCTTAAAATACTGGAATTTAACGGTTTCTTTCTTTCTCCCGATACGGTTTTCGGTCAATTCTGACCATGATAACAGGTTTGTGGTGTGGCACAAAAAGTTTTCAATCCCCACCCCCCAAAAAGAGCTTTGTGACACAGCCACCAGCAGATTAAAACTATTTACAAGAAGTCATCAGGGGAAGGAATCCATACCTATCCCCTGCCCAACCCTAGGATATTATATTTTGGCCTTAAACCCATCAACTGTCTCAGAGGAGACAGCTTCGATTGTAAGGCCATTCCAAGTTGCAATTGTCCTGGGGAAAAAAGAACTCTTAAAACCATCCGTTTAAGCATTAGGAGGGTGATACTGAAAGGGATGGGACCTGGTTCTCCTACATCCTCCACCGGCTTCAGATAGGTACCTACTCTTATCTATAATGGCTAAGTTATTGTGGATTTTATAGAATAGAGTCTATCTCGCGCCTTTCCTGCAGAGTCGGCCACTGGAGTTCTTCAAGCATCTCTCCAACGTGACATTGGTTGCGCCAGCGTGTGCAGGTCCGACGAGCAGCAGTCCTCTGAGGGTTAAACGAAGACAGTCTAAGTCTCAGATCAGGACTATTTTCCAAGCCTACATTCAGAGACAATCGACCCACCTGCCATCACGAAAACACACCCATATAATGTTGACCCCCTTGAACCCCACTATTATATAGTAAAACTGGGGTTTACAGGGGTAAACCTTATTTTTCTTATTTCTGCTCTAAAATATAGATTGTGGGTACTCGTTAGAACCGCCTCGATGAGGCGGTTCTACCGAGTACCCACAATCTATATTTTGAGCAGAATAAGAAAAATATCACAATTTTTCATCTTAAAATTTTCATTTTTTCGGCGATAAAGGTGGCAATGTATTTGTATAGGCGTGTTTGCGTAATGGCTGCCAATGCTTTGGTTTACCTGGAAGAGAATAAGCATCTGAGCCACAGTAGCAGCATCAAAGTCCATTGCAAACGAGGTTTTAATTTTGTTTGAGGTTTAACGTCCCCGTCAACACTGTGTAGGTCATTATGGAGACGTTGTTTCCGATTTTTTGGGACTTTTACCCGATATTGTGATGAAATGACATCTCAAGCCTTGTCGCCCAATGAAACCAAAAGGGTTTATAAGCATGCACCGCTTTGCCTGGGCTTAGATCCTCTAAGTGGTTTACCAATGCTCATGTGCGGTCGGTTTCAGCTCTGCTTGGGAGCATCATGCAGCCAATCTATTTCTTCAAGCCCCGATGGGCGGGGCCGTGTAAACGAAGTAGAAACATCATCCGATGAGGGCTGACCTATTCACACCACATCAACAATTTTAGTCCTTGTAACGATCAATGTTGCAAGCCCCATTTTATACAGAACAAAGGCTTACAAAGGCTCGTTATTTTTTGTTAAACACACACACACACACACACACACACACACACACACACACACACACACACACACACACACAATGGTTACTTGTTAGAGCCGCCTCAGCCGACTGCCCACAATCTATGAATTTGAGTTTTTATAAATGCAACTACAAATTTATTAACGGTTGAAGACGACGCTTTAGGGCACTGAGCCAATTCCATTTTAGCTCACCTGTCACATAGTGACAAGGTGAGCTTTTGTGATCACTTGTCGTCCGTCGTTCGTGCGTCCATCCGTGCGTGCGTCCGTAAACTTGTTTCCGTAAACTTCCTCCTAAACCACTGATCGGATTTTGACCGAACTTCACAGAATGGTCCTTAGGTGGTCCCCTTTCAAAGTTGTTAAAATAGTTCCGGTCCGTTGCACATCTAGGTCACAGGAGCCAACAATAGATTTTTTTCTGAAAACTTAAAAAAATCTTCTTCTCTTGTATAAACATATTTTATTGCAACTATTACATATATATGTGTGCAATGGGGTTGGGTCACAAGTTCTCTCAACATTAGTTACGACCCTTCCCCTACAAAATGACATCAATAAATTATAGTCACGTGATAATGATATGAACGAACTAATAAATAATAACTAAATAAATAAATAAGTGAATAAATATATAAATAAATAAATAGATAGTGTGCGCCTTCTCGGGTGAGCATGGAGTGATTGGCGCCCACTAAAATACTAATCAGAAAATCGTTTCGTATTTTTAATGTAACTTCTGACAGCTCTAAAAAGTGTAGTATTACTTTCGAGGGATATGCGATCATCTCCAAATAAAATCAGGTTGATATTCAAGGGGTGTAACTCGCGCGTTTCATGGAAAAATCTCAACCGTTCGTTTTCATATTTAGAGCATCGGAAGAAATAATGTTCTGCGGTTTCTATTTCTTGGTTACATATACAAAGTGGATTCATTGTTAAGTGATTAATATACAAATCATTTGATAAGTTACTACAATTGTTTCGAATTCTAGAATGCATAACTGACAAATATCTGTCACCATTAATATAGTGAGGCGGTACTTTTTGAACATCTAGATGGTGTCTTTTTGTCTGATATTTAAATGAATTTAAGGAGGGGCTGTTGCGTAAGTTTTCATCCAGAGAATTCCACAACGTTATTCCTGACGGTATACAAGATTTCCTGAATAGTTCAGTACGACAAAAGGGTTGAGTAATATTATTTTGATTTCTCAGAGGATAATTGGTAGTTTCCCTTATAACAGGAGGAATTAAATCAGTTATGTAGCTTGGAACTAACTCATTCGTTGATCTGTACATAAAATTCATTTTTTGTTGTTTGCGTCTATCTGCTAATGATGGCCAGCCACATTCCCTGTACAAATTAACCAAAGAAACCGATCTCGTGAGACCAGTTACTATTCTAGCGGCCTCATTTTGAAGCTTTTCGAGAGCATTTGAGTCTTGGAGAGAACATCCATCCCAGACAACTGAAGAATACTCAAGAATAGGTAGTACATATGAAAGATATATTTGGTTTAGCGCAGTTCTAGTGAGTGTAAATTTTAATTTTCTCATTATACCTACAATCTTTGCAGCACTTGTTAATATGTTTTGAATGTGCTCATGCCATTGTCCGTTTTTACTTAAAGTCAATCCAAGATGTTTATGAAATTCCACGAACGGTATTTGGACATTATTAAACATCAAGTTGGGAAATTGCCCCACCTGTTTAAGCGTAAAGAGGATTGCTTCTGTTTTCGCCGGATTGAAGTTTATTAGCCAACATTTAGCCCACGCAACTAGTATTTGGAGGTCATGATTAATAATTCCTTCGATATCACGAATGTTAGAAGCAGAACAAAACAAGGAACTGTCATCTGCAAATAGTCTCGTTAAACTTAATAGAGATTCAGCGATGTCATTTACGTAGACTAAAAATAACAATGGACCTAATACCGATCCCTGTGGGACTCCAGCATTAGTATTTCTAAAGCCTGACCTAGGCGATTTAATAACTACTCGTTGTTGTCTATTATCTAAATAATTTGAAATCCATTTAAGCACTTCCCCATCTACTCCAAATTGTTTAAGTTTAAAAATGAGTCCCTTGTGCCAAACTCTGTCGAATGCTTTCGACACATCACAGAATACCATGCAAGCAAATTGATTATTATCAATAGCTTGGCAAATACTGTGGTAAATATCAATTAACTGAAAAGTGGTAGAATGATTTGGTAAAAATCCAGACTGGTATTTATAAATAAGATCATTTTCATCTAAAAAGTTATGAATATGTTTAAACACGATTCGTTCTTGCAATTTTCCTGGTCCACATAAGAGAGATACTGGTCTAAAATCTGATGGATCAGAACTATTACCTTTTTTCGGTAATGGAATAACATTCGAATATTTCCAACTTTCTGCAAATTTACCCTCCCTAAATGACCTATTGAATAAAATACTCAAAGGCACCGCCACCTCTTTAGCAACAGGTTTTAACATCTTATTATTTATTCCATCAGGTCCACTGGCTTTGTTTGGATTCAAGATTTCTATTAATGACTTTATTTCATCAGGAGAACATTCTATAGTTAATAACTTATTTTGGCATTTCATCTCAAAAGCAGGCAAGTCGCAGTTATCATCCTGAATTGTAGAGATGGATGTGAAGATTTCATTTAAACATTCAGTTTTTTCTTGCTCAGAATAACAGTAAGTATTTTGATTAGTTTTCAAAGGAGGTATTGAGCTAGTATTGCAATTGTTCTTAACAAAGTGGCGAATAATATTCCAAAATTGTTTTTTATCATTACTATAAAAGTCACTTATGGAAGATTCTAGATTGTTATAAAATTTTTCTTTAGCATGCTTTTTCAAGTTATTTACTTTATTACGTAGTTTTTTGTATTGTTCTCTCAGGTAGCGACTGTCTGATGTATTAAGTTTCTTTTTCACTCTATCGCGTTTAGTAGAAAAATGTCTAATTTCATGATCATACCATGGTTTATCATTCGGTCTTACTACTACTGTTTTTGAAGGTATGCACGATTTTACCATATCAAGAAAAATATTTGTGAATTTGACGCAGGCTTCGTCCAAGGAACCCTCATTCAAACAACTCCAATCATAATTTCCAACTTGATGCTTAAGACTGTCAAAATTCGCTCTTTTATAGAACCAGACTTGCCTTGTGTATGCTGCGTGAATTTCATAGTGAAAAGGAATAATTAAGTAAGTTGCTTTGTGATCAGAAATATGATTCGGTGTGTCTATTACTCCGGAATCTGTATAGGACATATCATCATAAATTATGATCGGATCAAGAATCGCATTTTGCCTTGTTGGAACGTTTATAACATTCTCCATAGAATTAATTAATAAAATATCACGCAGATTATGATAGTTCATGTTAAGCAAATCTTCATTTAAATCTCCTATAAGTATAAGTTTTTTACTAATTTCCGAGGCTTTTTCGATATTTACATTAAAGTTATTAAAGAAATTACTATCTGCAGTGGCTGGACTATAGAATAAACCTATCAATAAGCTATCCTGATTAACATCGACTTCTGTCCAAATTGATTCAGCACAGAATATTTCTAAATCAGGTCTACGTGGGTGTCTGAGGCTAGAACTTATATACAAGAGCAATCCACCGCCATACATATTCCTGTCTTTCCTATACGGTTCACTAAAATAATTTGAAATAGTAAGTAGTTCAGAGGATACGTTGGCGTCGAGATGCGTCTCAGAGAAGCATAAGATGTTAAAATCCGAAAGATGATCTTGTATATAAGCAATTTTGTTTCGTATGCTCCTAATATTTAGATTAAGGATAGATAACGAGTGCTCATTATCTGGACCTGGATTGCTCTCAACATCTCCAGCTTCTAATAGTAGAAGAATCAAAACTAGAAAAAAGTGTACATTAAATAACGAAGATTCTAACAACTGCAAACACACGTAACTGGCGTATTTAGCTATAAATAAAAGCTTTGTCAGAAGCATGAACCAAAAACCATGTAAACTATATCTAATCATGACGGTCTGATAGCTGCCAATAGTGCAACAATGAAATAGGCCTATGGAGACCCGCCACTGATCAAGGGAAACACCCATTAATACTTGAGAAAACAACAGTTGCGGGGGTCTCCACAGGCCACCTCAGTGTTGCAATGACCATGTAAGAAACCCGAGGGACGCACACAATAAGGATAAGTATAACATTTATAAAGTTGATACAGATAAGTTGATATAATAAATACATGTAGATATGTAAACATCAAATAGGTGATAATAATCCTGGTGGAATAGTGAAAATTACAAATTGTCTTAAGGCATAACAAGATGATCAGTCAGATCGCACACCAAACGGACGTGCAGGCGGAAAAAGGGGCTCCTTATCACGCCGTGTTAATATCAGGCGCGACAAAAACGAACGGGTTTGCCGGTGTTGAGCACACCAAGTCGAGTTCTACATTTAGCAAGACCTATGTCTAGCAACGCAGGCGACGATCAGACATCGCAAGATGCATAGCGAACTCAACGCCACCCATGTTTGCACAAGAAAATATAATACAGTGTATTTCTGCATGAAAACACGAGGAACACAGTCAACACATTTTGTACCAGAAATCCCAAAGTGGGCACCCCGGCAAACAGTGCAGGCCCAGATCAGACCTACATTATTTGCAACAAGTTCAGCTAGTTTCCAAATACATTTTAACGGTAACAGCCTGTCAACCCGAAACTTCGAACCGGACTCCTGCCATACATGAGGAAAAAGATTCCATTTGGCACTAAGTGTGTTAGGTCATTCTTTTATACGTGGTTCGATCGCATGCATTACATAAAAAGCCAAGCATAAGAATTCTGTACTCATTGCCTATATGAGCAGCGAAGGCCCTGGCGTAGCTGCGCATGGATATACACAGTGTCGCATGAGTCTTCTATATTTGAAAATAATTAGTAAATGAACCATGTAAAATTCATCATCAGACATCAACTCTTGGGCATTTAGATAGTGCCGTTGCATACATGACCACCAGAATCCAATATAACGGCTCATTAAATAAATAACTAAATAAATGAACCTGCTTACCATATTATGCAAACAAACAATGTTCTCTGAAACTGCATGACCCAGGTCTTTGATATTTGGTTTGAATCTTCATCTAGTGAGTCTCTACCAAGATTGTTCAAATTATAGCCCTTGGAACAAAAATGCCCCCGCCCCGGGGCCCTTTGGTTTAACATTGATAATAGGAAAATATTTTAAAATCTTCTTCTCTGAGACCGCAAGGCCCGGGTCTTTGATATTTAGTTTGAAGCTTCATCTAGTGCACCTCTATCAAGATTGTTCAATTTATAGCCCCTGGGGCCAAAAATGCTCCCGCCCGGGCCCCTTTGGTTTTACATAGACTTATATTGGGAAAATCTTTAAAAATATTCTTCTCTGAAACAGCAAGGCCCAGATATTTGATATTTGGTGTGAAGTTTTGTCTAGTGAACCTCTATCAAGATTATTCAAATTATAGCCCTGGGGCCAAAAATGGCTCCGCCTGGGGCCCGCTAGTTTTACACAGACTTATATAGGGAAAACCTTTAAAAATATTCTTGTCTGAAACCTTCGATATTTGGTATGAAGCTTCATGTTGTGGACCTCTAAAAATATTGTTCAAATTATAGCCCTGGGGCCAAAAATGGCCTATCCCCGGGGCCCACTGGTTTAACATAATTGGGAAAACTTTTAAAAATCTTCTTGCCTGAAATCACAAGGCCCAGGTCTTTGATATTTGGTATGAAGCTTTGTCTAGTAGACCTCCACCAAGATTGTTCAAATTATAGCCCTGGGGTCAAAAATGGGCCCACCCCTGTGCCCACTGGTTATACATAGACTTATGTACAATGTATAGTTTGTTTGTTTGTTTGGTTGATTTGAGGTTTAACGTCCCCGTCAACACTGTAAAGGTCATTTGGAGACGTTGCTTCCAATCAATTTTGTGGGACTTTTACCCGACATTGAGATGAAATGACATCCCAAGCCCTGCCGTCCAATGAAACCAATAGGGTTTATAAGCATGGGCGGGCCGACTCTCACCGCTTTGCCTCCAGGGGCAGGCTTAGATCCTCAAAGCTTTTTACCAGTATCCGTGTGCGGGTCGGGTCATCATGCAGCCCATATATTTCTTCAATCCCGATGGGCGGGGCCGGTATGCAATGTATAGGGAAAACCTTTGAAAATGTTCTTGTCTGAAACCAGAAGGCCAAGCTAGGTCTTTGATATTTGGTTTGAAGCTTCATCTAGTGAACCTCTACCGAAATTGTTCAAATTATAGCCCTGGGGCTAAAAATGGGCCCACCCCGGGGATCGACTTATATAAGGAAAACCTTTAAAAATCTTCATGTCTGAATCTCCAGTCTTTATGAAGCTTCACCTTTAAGACCTCCCTCAAGATTATTCAAATCATAGCCCTGTGGCCAATAATGGTCCTCCCCGGGATCAGGTGAGCGACCAAGGGCCATCATGGCCCTCTTGTTTATGCCTTTATTAGGACGTGGCAATGATGATGTTGATGATGATGATAATGATGATGATGGTGTTGTTGTTGTTGTTGTTGTTGGTGGTGGTGATGGTGTTTTTGGTGGTCAGGTGATGATGATGATGATGATGATGATGATGACGATTGTAAAGGAATAATGATAATAATATAATAATAATAATAATAATAATAATAATAATAATAATAATAATAATAATAATAATAATAATAACAGTAATAATAACAGTAATACCCCGGTAATAAAAAGATGTGTACGCCCATTAGACTGATTTCAAGATGGTCGCTAAAAGTTAGGTAGAGAGTAGTTCCAGTTTAAAAAGATTATTTTATTTGTTATGCTTTCAAGGCACAAGCTCTAAAGTGTCAGCTAATATCGTATACCCCATACCGATTTCATTTTTAGGTTGCTATGTTTGTATGCAATAGGGAAGTCATGCAAATTGATAAAGTCGTACATTTTCGCGACACTTCCGCATTCACCTTTTTTGCATTATATGCTGGTTCCTAGTCTGAAGATTATATGTGTTGGAAAAACAGGTAACCAGACCCCCCTGACCTTTCAAGGTCAGGGGGTCTGGTTACCTGTTTTTCCAATATTGACAATGTGCAAGCTGGGAGCCAGCAAATATGGTGAATATGCAGTTGGTCGACATGTCCATTGGCATTCATTTACCAGGATCAGTGACTTGGTAAATTTTAAAACTGGTGACGAGGAAAAGGATGTATTTGAAGAGAAGTAACTGGCCCTCCAAAATTGACACCAGCATCTTTGAGAATGACCGACGATATTGTCTCCGGATATTTAAAAATTCGATTCCATGACATTTGCTCACAAGACAATTGCCCACAAGACAGTTGCTCACAAGACAATTGCTCACAAGACAATTGCCCACAACCTTAAGGTTCCTCAATACATTTGCACAAGAAAAATATAGGTGTGAGATTTGCATGTTATTTTTTCCCAAAATATGATCCTGATTTCCTTTTCAAAGTGCCTGTCCTAGAAGAAAACGGTCTGGAGATACCAACGGTTATTACAGCAAGTACTTTCTTGCACTAGCTACTTCTCAGTGCCTTTGAAAATAAATGCATTTCTGTATTTTTCACTTTCACCAGGAAAAAAATGAAAACGCCTTCTAAACTTTTTAAAAGTTACTAAAACAGCTGCAGATCAATAGTTCACAACAAATACTAGCGACTCGGACAAAGCTTTCTATCAAAAAGCATACCTGAATTGAAAACCAGAATTTTTTTTGACATGTTTTTCTTCATGGGCGCCGCCATCTTCCTTTTTTGCGGCAAATCTGAACTGCTCAAATGTCATCAATTATGCCCCTTCCACATTTTATTTTGCCCATCAACAATGAATATACCTTGAAAATTCAGCTTTATTGCCTCCTTCCTGCATATAGCATTATGACATCGCCTATCTTGGAAGCATGTCATCACTGGTAAATTATTGTAGCTGTCAAATTGGAAAGAGATATCCATCTTGCCAAGGAAAAAACGTATTCATACGCCTTGGAACTAATTTCCAAAAATTACAATAGTACACTATTGTTTTTAATTTAAAACATAATATTCATTTTTGAAACTGTATTGCAACTAATTTCACGTACTTTCTAACATAATTTGTTCGTTAATTTATGTATAGTTTGCATTCATTTCCGAACTATTTTTATGTGTAACGTTTTCCAGGTTGGTGTTGTTCAGCCAAGCTTCTAGTAAACAAATTGAGAAAATTAGATTTTTGAAACTTTTTTCATCAAAACATATTAAATGCATTGGGCTTCTATGAGTTTTTACCAGCCTACACATTGGTAAGTATGTGACATAACAGATCATTAATTGGATTAGATAAATATAAACTCTGTGTTGTCCAGAAGTTCACCTGTGCAAAAATCAATTCTTTGTCAGTGTTTTTTTTCCCTATAAAACCGGGTCCGGAAAACGGACCCGTTCCCAATCGCCAAAAGTATGTTTTTTTCCCAATTCAAAGGTTAAAAATTCCCAAAATCATGATGCAGCATCCTTTTTTTTCTCTCTCTTTTTCGTCGCGAGAAATCGGTTGTTTTATCGCTCGTATTGTTTACCTTCCGGAAATCCGAAGTAACGTCCCTTTGAAGAAACGGCTATTGACATAATTCGCGTACTATTGCAACGATTTGCCGAAATTCGGGTAAGTTCAAAGTCGTAGGTAAGTCCAATATGTAACTCTTCCGTCTGGAAACCACCTTTAGCGCGGCAAGTTTTCTGTTATCTGCTTACAGGTAGCTACAAAAGGAACTGTTATCTGCCTAGTTATCAAATGAACTGTAATCTGCCTGATTAGAAAATGAATTGCAATCTGCATTGTTTAATTAGAATTCTGTTACATGTTTATTAAATTGAGTTTGTTTTGACATACTTATTAAAATAACACCCTTTTTCCCAATTTGAGTAAAAACGACGCTATTTTTCCCAATTTGAGAAGAAAATTTTCCCAATTCCACCGGTACCGGTACCAGTCCCAAAAATGTGAAAAAAAACACTGTTTGTTTATGGTGGCTCATGTGAACCAATGTAACAAATCAATGGGTAAAAATAATTTCTATACCATTGCAGTTATTGGCTGTGATCAGAAGCCTTTTGGTGCTGAACAGGCTGCTTTCAGTCCTTCAATTCAAATATGGGGATAAACTGTTGGCTTATCTTATTTTCAATTATTTGGTTTTGATTTATACAATATCAAAGCACCCATCCTGTAAACACAATCAGTAACACAGTGAAACTTTTGTGCAGTGATTGCATAAATTGTTATAAACTGCATGAATGAAATATATAAAATGAAGTACTAAAAGCACCGAAGAAGGGCAATCATTTTACAAGCTAAATGCAAGAGATTTCAACACCTCAACCCAATCAATGAGCTTGTTGCCAAATTGGTAGAACTGGTCCTTTTTGGCTACCATACACTGAATTTAAAATAGTACCAGGTGAGATAATTACATTTTTTGATTTTTTGGGAATCATTAATTTTCAGTTCTATATATATTTAGGTATTTTATTTGAATTCCTCTGTTGCAGTGCCTAAAGGCAACCTTGAGCCACATTTCTATGGTAGTATTTTACACATTGTGGTTTTGTGGATTGAGATGTCATTTTTTTGCAAAACCAAGGAAAAATGCAATAATTTACTTAAACGGTGACTTTCGAAAAAAAAATCTTTGGCTTTCATATTCTTACATTTACATGGACTACCATCTGATGAAAAATCTTTTTGGGTAATTATTTGCAAATATGATTTTTTCAGAACCCCAAATGTAGTGAAATAACTGTATTGAGGAACCTTAATGGAAAATAAGACAATTGCTCACAACACTATTTTTTCATTATTTTATTTTTATTTTGAAAGTCTTTTATTTATATTTTCTATAGTTTATGGGAACCATTTCTTCCTGAAAGTATTATGTAACAGTTAATCAGCTAGATTTCAACTAATTAATGATAACTAAAACATCAGTAGTTGGATGAAATGATAGCCAACTAATCACTGTAGTAGTCCGCTTAAATTATCAATATTATATATAAAGTACTGTAGCTTGATTTTGATTTGAGGTTTAATGTCCCCGTCAACACTACATAGGATATTTTGGAGGCATTGCTTCTAATTCTATGGGCTTTAACCCGACATTGAGATGAAATGACTTCTCAAGCCCTGTCACCCAATTAAACCAATTATGTTTATAAGCATGGACGGTCTGACTTGCACAGCTTTGCCTGGGGAGGCTTAGATCATCTAAGCGGTATACCAGTACTCTTGTGCGGTGGGTTTCAGCTCTGCATGGAAGCATCATGCAGCCCATCTTTTTCTTCAAGCCACGATAGGCGGGGGCCGTTAAGCAGTTTGACAAATATACTCATCATTAATCAAAATTAACCATTATTTATTTATTTTTTGTTTCCAATGTTTTATAAACATTCATTTGATTTGATCCATTAAATGCTTTTTTACATGTATCACCTAAAATTGGTGATATGATACAATTTAATTACTTAATGTTATTAATAATCTACTATGTTTCAATTATCACTAACTAGTTGAAATCTAATTTTCACTAATTAGTTGAAATTCAAAGGAAAAAAAAGTTCCCATAATTACAGATGATATAAAAATAAAAATAAAATCATGAAAAAAATGTGTTGTGAGCAATTGTCCTATTTTCTATTAAGGTTGTGGGCAACTGTCTTGTGAGCAATTGTCTTGTGAGCAACTGTCTTGTGGGCAATTGTCTTGTGAGCAAATGTCTGCGCACCTAAAACTTCACATCCCACCAATAAAGAAACCTCGGAGGAAGGTGTACTCACGCTCATATCAGAAAGGTGACTATGAAACTATGGGGAAGGATGCACTCAGAATTGCAAAGGAGAAATACTTTAATGGTCATTCAGATGCTTGGTCTATACAGGAGAATTTTGATTTGATAACTTCTTTCATTCATACTTCGGCCGAAAATCTTCTATTCCCTGGATCACTCCAAAGATAAGAAGAAAAATTCGCAGAAGGAATAAGATTCATGCAAAGGTAAAAAAAGACGGGAAGTAAACTCCGGACAAAATTTGAAAACTTGAGACATGAAATCAAGACTGATATAAAAAATCAGCATGATTTGTATGTGAATAACTTGGTAGGTGATGTAAAGGCAAATCCCAGCGACTTCTACAGATATATCAAAGGCCAGAAGAAAGACAGGCAAGGTATCCCGCCCCTTATTAAAAGAGGAGGGAACGGGGTTGCTGAATCAGACTCTGAAAGGGCAGAGGAACTAGTTGGTCAATTCAATGATGCCTTTAATAAAACTGAGTTCACGTAGGTTCCATTGACTGGAAGATCCGTCCCATTCATGAATAATATTGTTGTGACAGCTGCAGGAGTGATCAAGTTACTTCAAGGCTTAAACCCCGGTAAGGCCTTAGGACCTGATGAGCTTCATCCTAGAGTCCTGAAGGAACTAGCAAATGAGTTGGGTCCAGTTTTTGCACACTTGTTTCAACCGTCTCTTGATACAGGTGAAATCCCCAAAGTAATGGCTCTTAGCAAAAATCTGTCCACTCTTCAAAAGAGGATATAGGGCTCTTGCCCGTAATTATCGCCCTGTGTCTCTGACTTGTGTTCTGTGTAAATTGCTGGAACATATAGTCTGCTCAAACATCATGGACCACTTGGACGAACATAAACTTTTGTCAGACAGACAACATGCATTTAGGAAAAGGCATAGTTGTGAAACTCAGCTAAGCTAAGTTATTAATGACTGGGCAAAAATCTTGGACAAAGGCCTAAGGGGGACAGGCGGACACATTTATTCTGGACTTCGAGAAGGCTTTTGACACCCCTCCTCATGAACTACCCGGTACTTAAATCTAAGTTATTTGGTTATGGAATTGGGGGAAAGACCCTCAAATGGATAGATTCCTTTCTTTGCTACAGAAAACAGCGGGTTGTTGTTAATGGTGAATCTTCAGAGTGGGCTCCGGTTTTGTCTGGAGTCCCGCAAGGGACCGTTCTTGGTCCACTTTTGTTTTCCCTGTACATCAATGATAATTCCACTGACATTGACTCAGAAATAAGACTGTTCGCAGATGACTGTGTTTGTTACCGGGAAATTAGAGATACAGATGACCTGTTGACACTTCAGGCATACATAGATAGATTAGGATGTTGGGCCCGAAAATGAGGCATGAGATTTCAGCCAGTTAAATGCAATATTATGCAGATAACTAGGAAGAGATCTAATAAAGTTGAGGCTTCTTACACCTTAGCGGGAACGGTCCTCGAGAATTCGGACTCCATTAAATACCTTGGAGTGACAGTCTCACACAACTTGAGATGGAATACTCATATTAGCAACATGTCTACTAAGGCAAATAGAATGCTTGGTTTCCTGAGCATAATCTTCACCAGTGCCCTCAGGATGTAAAAGAGGCAGCATATAAAGGTCTTGTTCGCCCAATCTTGGAATATGGTAGTTGTATCTGGGACCCCAGTGGAGTGGTCCTTAACGATGAAATTGAGAAAGTTCAGAATATAGCTGCTAGATTTGTAACAGGCAATTACTGCTTTGAAACTGGGAGCATGACTGGAATACTTGGAAAATTAAAATGGGAGTCTCTCGAGAAAAGGCGAAAAGACAGTAGGCTAATCCTTTTATACAAAGGTCTAAAGGGTGCTGCCAGCATCCAACAGATGACCTTGTTCCCCCAGCTAGACACTGTAGAAATCACCATTCGTTGGCGTTTCAGACTCTTACTGCAAGAACTGACATTTATAAAGAGTCGTTCTTCCCCAGAATCATTAGAGATTGGAATGCCCTTCCCGATTCGATTATTTCGACAGCTGAAGGTGCTGATGATTGTTTAGCTAAATTTACCTCTTTGGTTAGAGCTAGGGACTAACTTCCCACATCACAGGTCCTGGTGTATGAATGTCATTTGACGTGTCACCAGTAACAATTCTGATTCTGAACAGTTTCCCAGTTTGAATCACAGCAACCGCTACTAGCTTTCTTTCTCTGTTCTGACACTGCAATCAGTCCAATTTGACCAGTTCTCGCAGGTGTACATTACATACACTCTAGGTTTTGCAGGATGAAAGCTTATACTGGGAGGACCGAAATTTGAGGACGTAAGTGACTTGACCGGTTTATATTTCTATAAATAGCAATATATTAAAAAAAGTTGGTAACAGAAAAGTCAAACAACATTTGATGAATAAACTGTCCGAAACAAACATGAAAATTAATGAGCAAACTTCAACAGAGCTTATTATTTATTGAATGACCCATTTCCTAAACATGTTCAAAATGGCATTTAGGTTCAAGAATGCAGTTGTCATGAGGATCATTAAGGTGCTGTGTGGGTAAAAAATAAAATGAAGGCATTTAATTGATAACAAGATACTTTTATTGTAAATAACATAAATATTACTGGAAATCATTTGGAAAATGATGATTTTTTTTTCACTCATTCTCCATTTGTGCTCAAAAGTTTATTCTTCTTCTAGATATCTGTTTAGTTCATTCTGTTCTAGTCCATACAAGTCCAAAAATTTAGCTCCATTTTATAATTTGTTCATTGATACCAAAAAGAGAATTAGATGTCCCAAGAACAAGAAAAATTACCTAAAGTTTTGATTATTAAGGTTTTAATATTTCTTAAGAGCATCAGATTCACTACTGCTCTCGATTTCCTAGAAGAAAATTTAGCCTCTGACGTAATTAGGACAGCAGGTATGTTTAGTTAAAGAATTTTCCCACATTGATCCTCATACGAATAGAATGGATAAACAGGTCTGCTGGTACATGTATGTGTCAAGAATAAACAAAGGATGCTTGATATTTCTGTCAGAATGTGTGTGCATGAAGAAATCATTGGGTTAAAGATAGGTGTAAAAGTATTTGCAAAAAATGGCAGATTTTTGTAACTTTTTAACCCTATACCACTCAGGGACTTTGTGAATTTCGCTGATTTTCACAGTGTTGTGCCTGACAGCAACTTCAACTAGCCATTGTTTCAAAATGGATGGTCTGTTTTACACCAAACTCGGTACGAATGTTCATTGGGCAGTAGTCTTTCAAATGCAACCTTTCATGACTTGATCATTGTTGTCGTGGTAATGAGGGGGCATCTCAAAGTTGGCAAAAAGTGTGATTTCATATGAATTTTTGACCAAATCTTAATCTTCACACAGCTGTCAAGGCAACATTTAAGGGGTTTGGCACTGGCCATTTTCACTGTTTGCAGCATGATTTATCAGCATCAGTTTTGAGGCATTTTTGACCCCAGATACCCTCAGATATAAATTTAAGCGGCCGGTTGGGCAATAAACCCAAAATCTTTCGGATGCAGAGTTCTCACTAGGACTTTGAAAACAGGAGTTTAAGAATCCATCCATGGAAAAAGTTGGGTTCAAATCTGAAAAGCTGGAGTCAAATTTTGAAAAGTTGGAGTTTGACCCTAAAAATGTGTGTCAATTATGGCTAAATGCGTACGGCTGTAGAGTGTGACTCCAAATGACTTTGGGGCTTGAACCCTTGGCCTGCTCAACATGACAAACCCTTTTCTTGCAGTGGAGATCCAGATAAGATGGCTTCCATCTAAGCAGGATTTACACTGCCACTCAGATTGTGAATTTGAATGGATAAATTACATTAGGCTTTGAAAGTCAGGAGTGGACTGGGTAAATTAATTTATTCATCAGGATATGGGTTTAAATTGAGTGTGAGCAGTTAACAGTAGTATAGGCTCTGATCAGGCTTCACCAACAGGACAAGTTCGTTCAGGCCATGCACTACATCCTAATTCATAAAATGGCATATGAAACTTTTGGATTCTTTGATATGTTACACGACCATGTCCTGGAAATTTTTATTTTTACCCCCCCCCCCTCCCTGGGCCCACCCCTAGGGGCGGGATCAAAATTCCGAAAGTGTCATGCACTCCCCAGACCAAAGATCTGTCAGTTCCCAAAGTTTCAAGTTTCTATCTATCACCGTCTAGGAGTTATCCGGTAAGACGGACGGACGTATGACGAAGACCATTACAATAGCCCCATGTGGGGACCAAAAAAGACCACCAACAGTGCAGGCCCAGATCAGATGCCACAGGTGTCTGTTCCGGACCTCCATTTCAACACTTGATAAGTACAGTAGAACTTCGATGGCTCAAACACCGATGGCTCGTGTACCATGGATGTGTCGAACCCGTTCTTGAGCCCCTAGCGAAATCCTCTACATAAGAAATAGCGGGGGATAATTAAGGATATTTTAGTCTTTTATCTTGCAAATGTATGCTGTGTGTACTCATTAGAATCGCCTCATTGAGGCGATTCTAATGAGTACAAACAGCATACATTTTCATTATAGAACACCGAAAAGATGTCGTTATGCCTCCTGACAGTTACCTCAGTGGCTCGAACTACCCCTGTCCCGAACAGATTTTCTAGGTCCCAAAGGTGTTCGAGCCATTGAAGTTTGACTGTAATTTCTTTCATTCAAATAGGCCTAATCAAGGTAACTTGATAATGCGACAAACTCGAGTCATAATTTTCTTTAATCGTAATAAAGACGATTTATACACTAGATTATCGCATCCTTTAATTATGTCTCCGACATTTTTTCAACAATCAAATTACCGATAAACCAACTGTGTATACAAGTACAAGGGGGGAAACCTACGTCACGATGACGTCACACAGAAAGACAATGGCAGCCGCCATCTTGAAAGTACCTCTTGCTTCGGTAAGTGTTTTTGTGTTAAACAGATGATTTAAGCACAATCTTGACACAGCTTTTATCGCAGAGTACGGGCGAAATAACAATGTTTTGTCTGCAAAAAGTAATTTGTGTAGGCTTTCAGTAGTATGGATAAACACGTTGGATTTAGTTCATTTCAGCGATCCATTCGTCAACACTCTGGATATGAAAATCATGCATATGAAGCAGCGCAGTGTTTTCATTAATCCTCTCATAACGAGTACACAACTTTTTCAGAAGAAATACCATAAGAGTGTTTATTAGTATTAAAATTAACTTTTTTGAACTTTATAAGACGTTTTCAGTAAATGGTATCGTTAACACTCGATCAGAAATGAGATACGTACACACTTTGAAAACCAGCGTATAGTTGTTTGTTTTGTTTTTGTTTAGGTTTTACGGCCCTTTCAAGATTATTTCACTCATATCGAGCTGAGCGCTAATCAGAAGTTCAGAAGTGGGCGAAAACCGTAGTACCCGGAGAAAAACCACATGACCTTCCGTCGCAGAAGTTGGCGTCTCACATATGACCCGAGCGAGGCTCGAACCACAGCGGTGAGAGACTTAATGATCAAGAGTCAGCGCTCTTAACCACTAGGCCACATATAGTTGTGTCTCGTGACAACCTGAAAAGCAGGGTAACATGTATCTTTGACAATAGTGGTGGCCAGATGAACAGCCGATCACAATTTCCGCTCTCTTGTCACTTAAGAAGACATTGCCCAGTCTAGAACATTGTCGCACTTGAACTATTTACAATGTTGCGCCGAGTTGCGAAAAAAATGATGATAAAACAAATGGTTCAGATTTAAAATATCTGTAAAAACAAGAGGCTCTTGGGCCCCTGTACTCACCATAGTTCAGTTGGGCTCTGCCCCATGGAAGACATGCATTTCATTAAGCTATTAAGGCTAGAAAAATCTAAGTAGAGGCCCACCCAAGGACTATGCTGCGAAATTAGGTTTCTAGCTTTTCTTGTAATTGTGAAAACGTTGACAAAATATTAATATTGGTCTAAGTTTTGGGAGAAGATTTAAAGAATAGATGAACAAATAAGCTGAAGATGCTTATTGCCTTTTATACAATATATGCCATCATTATTGCATTGCATACAAATGGTCTAGAAAAGGGTAATCCCTTTGAAGCAAGGACTACAAGACAGAACTGAAAACTGTGGAGTGTACACGATTTTTTATGGACCAGACTAGCTAGTTTCGGCCAGTTAGGCCGCATCACTAACCCTCAAACATTTACGAACCCCTGCAGTGGCATCAATGATCCCAAATGACTGGAAAATAAATCCACACTTTGATGAAGAGCAGATAAACATTTTACGGACGCCAAATATTCCCATAACACCAGCTACGGTGAAATATATTACTTTGTAGAAAAATGTAATCCTTTGGAAGCAAGGGCAACAAGAAAATAAAAATAAAGCCATACTATGATAAAGATTGAAGTTTCAACATTTTATAGTTCCTAGGAATTTTTTGATGAAATTTAACTTAGACCTATGATAGAGAGAAAGAATTAAAGTAAAGATGAAATGGGATGTCAAGAAAAACACTGCCTCTTACACTATGCAGTTATCATCCCAACTGCATATGAAAAGTAGAAGTGAAGGCAATGATTAGGAATCGATACAATTAACCCACTGCTCCCATCAGAGACACCAAAGGGAAAGAAACACAAGCATGAAATAACTAGACTCTAAACATCACTAGCGGAAAGCCAAAAGGACAGTTTCTTTCCAACAAAATTGCCAGTTGGCTGTCCAAAACAAAAGGATATAAGCGAATACTGGTAATCACTTAGAGGGTCCAAATTAGAAGTAGAGGCAATGATCAGGAATCGATACAATTAACCCACAGCTCCCATCAGAGACACCAAAGGGAAAGAAACACAAACATGAAACAACATACCCCAACGGAAACACCAACAGCGGAAAGCCAAAAGGACCGTTACTTTCTCACAAAATGGCCAAAAGGCTATCCAAAATAAAATAATACAAGCGACACAAACACCCAAAGACCCCAAGCCTGCCCAGGAAAAGTGGTGCGAGTTGGACCGTACATGTGTATAAAATAGAAGTAAATACAATGGTCAGGAATCCCTATTTGTTTCACTGAAGGCATTGCTTGAGATGTCATTTCATCTTAATGTTGGATAGAAGTCCCGAAAAGATTGGAAGTAACGTCTCGAAAATGACCTATGTGCTGTTGACGGGGCCGTTCAACCTCAATTTCAACCAAACAAGCATCATCATTTCATATGTTTATGCCGTTCGTAGTTTTTCTGCGCATCGCGCGAAAATAATAGACGTTTTTCTTTTATCTTTGTAGTTGAGACGTAATTTGTTTTGTTTTTGTCAATATATCAGCCGGTGCAAGACAAATGCTAAAATATGACATGTGCGACTAGTGAATACCTAGACCAGTCCATGCATCTGATCGGTGTAATATTTCGCTTTTGAAACAATAGTGAGCTATTACACTACTCACACCGGCTCGTTGTACGGACGATTCTTAATCCTAACCAACCGTACAAGTCCAACAGCAGATCCTGAACAGCGTAACGAGAAAAAAATGTCATTGGGGCCTCGATAAGGATCGGTTTATACAACAAGCAGGTGTGGGAAGTTTCAAATATTACTACTGTTTTTAAAACTCAAGAATACACCGATCAGACTGCCAGGGTATGCAAGCTGATCTTTACTACAGTGCGTCATATTAGCATGTGCAGTTAAAGCTGCCTGTGAATGTTTTCCCGCCAAAACAAACTACATCATTATAGCGAGCAGTTGTTGCTTGTGAAAAGGCACAAACAGTTACTATGATTTCGTTTGTTTGATTTGAGGTTTAACGTCCCCGTCAACACTGTAAAGGTCATTTTGGAGACGTTGCTTCCAGTTCTGTGGGACTTTTACCCAATATCGAGATGAAACGACATCTCAAGCCCTGTCCCCCAATGAAACCAATAGGGTTTATTAGCATGGACGGTCCGACTCGCACCGCTTTGCCTGGGAGTTACTATGATCGCTGGTTAGGGGACTGCATGATCTTCGATTTTCTTGGTAGTTTCGCGTTTGTTTTGCTTCATTAATTTACAATGTCGCACCAGATTGAACTTTTTAAAAAAAGCACAGACGCATGAACGGTGAAGGCTCATATCAACCTGCGCATTCCCACATTCTGATCAGTGTCTTTGATGTTCGTATGAGCCTTCTATTCAAAGAACAATAAGTGAAGGCTTTGTCCACATTTGCTAGATGCACATTTTGGGGGAACGTTGAATTTGGAAAGAACGGTGAAACGCGAGACCAGTGAACACTCGGATCAGTCTGCGCATCCGCACAGTCTGATCAGAGCTTTAGCTTTTCGTATGAGTCTTCTGTCACATATGTACCAGTCAACTAGCAGCAAACGAGATCAAGCCGCATTGGTTTGATGCACAGGCTGATCTGATACTTATGTAGTAGAAAGTTTCTTTGCTCTGCGCCGGCTCAAATCCATGGAAATGTGTAAATACGGTGTATCCTCTGACTTGTAAATGAGGCTGTGACATTTGAAGACTCAGAGCAGTCTGTGCAGCCTAATTAGAGCATTTGCGGTTTGTACAAGCTTCTGTGGTCTCTGAGGTATTAAAAGAGCAGTACGCGAAGAACATGATAGGTCAGAACCTTAAAATTTCGAACAGTGGACTTTTTTGCCGGCTCGAATTTCTAAAAATTCGAACAGCGGCAAAAATAATTATTTAATTTTGTTCGAAATTATAGGAGAATTACCGTAGTCTGTCGTCGCACATAAATTGCCTTATTGTAGCTTTTTTCTTGCACCGGCTCATTAATTAAAATAAATAACGTTGAAACTACACAAAATGTCTACTTTTTGTGGGGGTTATGCCAAATACTGCATCGAGTGAGGTAAATGTCAAATTAACGTTACAAAAAGTGTTACACTTTTCATTAAAACTGTGCTGCAGTGTACAATATTGTTTTTTTTCGACAAAAGTTACTAAGCAATGGAGCTTTTTTAAAAAAAGTGCCTAAGTCCACCTGACCATCACTAAAGGTAGCTGTTATTTATAGAAAATAGCCGCCTTATTCTTAAAGCTGTGAGGACGGCGTATTCAATAATATGGTTATCAATAGAATCTGGACTAAAATCGTGTGTTGGGTTTAGCAAACAGTGTAAGCCCTAACAAGACGCGACAGAGCGCGGCATCTGATCAAGGTCTACACTGTTTGCTTTTTGTACACGGATGTAAGGAATAAACAAATGTTTACAGTCTAAGTCACTGTGTATTTTTCAAACCCACCCAAGAGACAGCTGACCCACCTGTTCTATTACTACTTTGATTAAAGTAAGTTTGTTTGTTTGTATTGGAGTTTAAGGGCCCAGTCAACAATAATTAGGTCATTTCTATCCCGGTCAGTTTACCTATCCACACTTTTTCTGTGCAGGCTTAATATACGGTAACCAGTACAGTGCACATTCTATCGCCAGAAACTGACAACTGCCCTTCTTAAATCAGCGGAAGGGAGAGACTGACCATAGAAAAGATTCCATGATCAATCTCCACGAAAGAATGTTGCCGACCCTGGCAGGTAACAAAGCCCCGTCCTCCTGACCACCAGTCAGACGCGCATCCAACTGAGCAACCGAGGCCGGCTTAAATAAAGTAAGATAATGCCTTTTTATAACGAGCAGATCATTGCAAGAAGTTTAGTTCACAGCCACGACAGTATTTTTCCGCTCATGTAAGAGACCATTGAGGACCTCAAGAGATGTCTGCCTATTCTTCGTTAGCCTGTATGACTCTTTTTATTTTCAGAGATAAATGTAAACCTAATTCTATTGTTTTATACCTCAACGCAAGTACGACAATGCTCCAGAGTGGGCTATATCTTCTTAAGTGACAAGGGAGCGGACATTACAACTGCCTGTTCATCTGGCCACCATTATTGTCCAAGATACTTGTAACCTTTAGAGAATTTGGCGCCTTTTACCCTGCTTTTCAGGTTGTCATGAGAAACAACTATATGCTGATTTTCAGAGTGTGTACGTATCTCTTTGTAGATCGAGTGTTAACGATACCATTTACTGTAAACGTCTTATAAAGTTCAAAAATTTTAATTTTAATACAAATAAACACTTCTATGGTATTTTCTTCTGAAAAAGTCGTATACTCGTCACTTGAGAATTAATGAAAACACTGTTCTGCTTCGTATGAATGATTTTCATATCAAGAGTGTTGACGAATGGATCGCTGAAAATTACTAAATTCGACGTGTTCATCCATACTACTTAAAGCTTGCCTAAATTTCTTTTTGCTGACAAAACATTGTAATTTTGCCCGTACTCTGCGATAATAGCTATGTCAAGATTATGCGTAAAATATATGTTTAACACAGAAATACTTACCGAAGCGAGAGTTCCTTTCAAGATGGCGACCGCCTTGGTGTAAAATTGTGACGTCATCGTGACGTAGGTTTCCCCCCTTGAAGTATCCGGAAACAAAACAGTCAATTAATGTTAATCTGCCATGAGATTGCTGCATCTCTCAAACCGCAAGACTGACCTGCCAATCTTCTAGCAGTGACGCTCTGATTGGCCGAGAGAGTAATACAGACGACTGTCCTCGCCATGTAATGCTTGAACAAGCCTGGCGGCGATGATTAACGGTAAACTTTTGATCCGAAAGCGGTAACTAAATTTGGAGATCAATTGGACACCCGCTGTCATCTTTTGATGTGACTGAGGTCATTTTTACACTGGATTACGGGCGCGTCAGGTGAAAAAAAATTGGCGTAATTAAGAATCCACGACAGGAAATTTTACAAAAGCAAAAACAGGCGTAAAAATACGCCGGATTCGGCGTTTCCATGAACTCTGGGATGTGAGGGGGCGTTGCCCCCCCCACCCCCACCCTTTCAATACCCCCAGAATATTTTTAGTGGGGAGGCGAACGAAAAAACAGGTCACTTTTTTGCCTAACAAATCTTAAAGCAAACTTAACCATCCAGGGGTAGGAAAAGCAGATTTTAGGTGCTTCCGGGGCTTAAAATGGGGGGGGGGATGGGGTTGCAGACACGTAAAAACACGTATCTGAGTGGGAAAGGGTTAATGTCTCAAGCAATATTTACCTCTCTGATCAGCATCTCAAGAATATTATCCTGCCAAAATGTTGGCTTGTATTTGTGGTCTGTTGTTGTTGATTCACGAGAGAATAGCATCAGTAGTAATCAATTTATTTATATACAATTGACGTCATCGAACTTGCGTCACCCTCGAAGTTGCATGGCGTCACTATACACAATAAGCATGTAATGGGGGAGATAAGAGGTAAATTACACTCATAGAGGAGAGTACTAAGAGTTATTCACCATATTTGCATTATTTGCTGGCTCCCAGTTTGCATATTGTCAATAATGGAAAAACAGGTAACCAGACCCCCCTGACCTTGAAAGGTCAGGGGGGTCTGGTTACCTGTTTTTCCAACACTGAGAACCTTCAGACTAGGAACCAGCAGATAATGCAAATAAGGTGAATACCTGTGCTGCTACTGATTTGCATTTATTGCTTTTTCCTAAATATATAGCAGAGTCAGTGGGGTTTTATTTTATTCACCAGTACCTATTTTTTTTATTATTATTATTTATTTATTTTTTTTTACATTGTTAACTCATAATTAGTTGTTTCATTCTGCACCTGAGAAATAGCCTGGGATTGCATTATTATGAATGGTTACTGAAATAATTGAGAGAGTAGTTTCCCAAAGCAGTTGTGGACTGATCTAACATTGTGCGACAAAATACATGACATGAGTGTCGAAACTGACGGCATTAACATCCTCCTGACGTGTGAATGGGCTAAGCATCAATTCTAACACAGTTCATTAGTTTTCAATTATCTGACAATGGAAATACTGACCAAAGAATTAGATTTGAAGAAAAAAGTAGTCCCAAACAGTGACAATATTGATTTCGATTTTACTGAGAAATCTCTATATTTCATTGAAAAGCATGTAAGAAATGATTCTGATGTCATTTTTGTCTTTTACACAGTTCTGATTGATAGTTTACTCCATTGTTAGCCATGGCCAGCTCAACTCCTCTGCAGTTTGCTCCCTTTAGTAGTTTTCTGGATGCTGGTTTCTGGCATAAACTGTCTGAGAACAAGTTAAACCATTATGGCTTAGATGACAGTCCAAAGGAAATTCATGGATTTTACTTTAATGGTATGTAAAAAAAAATATTATGTTTTGGTGTATGCGCTAGTCCACAAAATTGGAAGCAATGTCTCCAAAATGACATATACAGTGTTGACGGGGATGTTAAACCTCAAATCAAACAAACAAACATGAACCTGGAAATTCCTGTCTCCATTTTCAAGAATAAGCTGATCTGGATCTACACTTTTAGCCATTCGTTTCGTGAATTTGTGTTAATGAATTATATCAAGTAATCTGATTGGCTCAAAGTAAGAAATGGGTGCGGCTAAATTAATTATTCAGCGGGATAACATTGGTTTGGATCTAACATGGGTGTGAGGGATGGATAGAAAAATCCGTCCCCACAGGATCACTGTCCGGCATTACTCGGCAAACCTAGGGATGCCTGTCAGTGACCCTCGGGACAGATTTTTCCATCCATCCCTCACACCCATATAAGATTCTTATGTTCTTTTACTAACATGGTTTCTTTTTGGATCCAGCTCACTCTGAACTGATAATGTTATAAAGAGGAATGTATACATTTAGCATATTTTCCATCATTTTTTACATTGGAAATACCGTAAAGATCCTAATAATCGGGACACCCTCAGGATTTAATGTAATTCTCTTAAAATTTTAACAAGTTTGTTTCATGATCCAGCAAGGAGTCCAAAAGGTGCAGACAGAATGGCAAACTGTGGACCCTGATCAGACTGGAGCAGTCTGATCTGGGTCTGCACTGTTTGCTCTGGCCTATCTGTCCTAATAGGATCATTGTTGTGATAATTATGCCCCTGGAATCTAGATTCGGGGGGGGGGGGGGGGGGGGGGGGGGGGGGGGGGGGGGGGGGGGGGGCGTATAGTTTTTGTTCTGTTTGTCCGTTTGGTCGTTTGTTCGTTTGTCCTTTGTCTGACTACAGAAACCTTAATCCTTGGCATAACTTTTGAATGGTAATATATAGAGCTTTCATATTTCACATGTGTATACCTTATCACAAGACCTTTCCAGTGGTACCATAATTTTTGATCTCGTGACCTTCACCTTGACCTTTGACCTACTTTTTTCAAAAATTAAAAAACATTAACATTGGCCATAACTTTTGATTGGTAAATGATAGGGCTTTCATATTTCACATGTGCATTCCTTGTCACAAGACCTTTCTATTGGTACCATAATTTTTGACCTTGTGGCCTTGACTGTCATGTTTGACCTACTTTTTAAAAACTTTAACATTGGCCATAACTTTGGATTGGTTAGTGATAGGGATTTCATATTTCACATGTGCACTCCTTGTCACAAGACTTTCTAGTGGTACCATAATTTTTGACCTCGTGACCTTGACCTTTACGTTTGACCGACTTTTTAAAACTTTAACATTCGCCATAACTTTCAATTGGTAAGTGGCAGGGCTTTCATATTTCACATGTGCATTTCTTTTCACACAACCTTTTTAGTGATACCATAATTTTGACCTCGTGACCTTGACGTTTGACCTACTTTTTGGATGGGTTTTTAAAAAAAATCCGTCCTTTAAAATAGCGATGTCCGGGCGGGCGGGCGGGCGTTGTCCAGGTTTACCTTTTGGTTAACCTTTTTTTCAAAGTGATATTTTTCATCTATTCTGTAGCAGATTGTTTTAATATCAGGACTGATGCATAAGTGGAGGTACCGCTTTCATGTATTATCCATAAATGGCGCAAAAGGCTAAAATTTTGGCGGAAATTGTCATTTTTCAAACTTGTGTTTTTCAGGTTTACCTTTTGGTTACCTTTTTCAAATGCCAGTGTAGTGGATAGAGTGCTGGACTACGAATCCTATTGTTGACTATGAATCTGAGGGGCGTGAGTTCAAACCCGGTGGAGACATTTTTTTTTTTTTTTTTTTTGTTCTTTTTTTTTCTTTCTTTTTTCATTCTTTTTTTCCTTTATTTTTCTTTTCTTCCCCATAAACACATATGAACAATTATTATCTTCCTCCCCTGATAGTTTGCTAGTAATAATACATACATGCATGCACAGGCATGGAATTTTCTTTTTCTTTTTTTTCGTTCTTTTTTTAGCTCACCTGAGCAAGAAGTGCTCAAGGTGAGTTGATGTCCGTCGTCTGTCAACAATTTCTTTAAACCACATCTCCTCCTTGGATAATGGCCCGATTTCCAAATTATTTTACAGAAATGTTCATTAGGTGACCCTTTTTAAAATTGCTAAAATCAGTGGCCACTAGAGCTAAAAATAGAGCTAAAAATAGAAAAAAAAACTTTATTTTTTTTCTTCCTAAAACACATAAACAAATCAACCCCCCCCCCCTCCCCCGCCTCCACAAAAAGTTGTTACTGGGTTAGGATATTGCATTTGTTCTGTACATACATGCATACATAGTTTTACATTCATACAGAAATGTTCATTAGGTGACCCTTTTTCAAAATCGCTAAAATCAGTGTCCCACCAGAGCTAAAATAGAAAAAAACTTTATTTTTTATTTCTTCTTAAAACACATAAACAAATCATACCCCCCCCCCCCCTCCACAAAAAGTTGTTACTGGGTTAGGATATTGCATTTGTTCTGTACATACATGCATACTTAGTTTTACATACATACCCTACCCACCCCACCCTACCCTAGCATACCCTACCCCACAACCCCACCCCACCCCCATCCCAAAACAACCCCAATCCACCCCCAACCCCACCCCATCCCACCACTCCCCACCTTACCCGACCTTACCCCATCCACCCACCCAAGCCCACCCCACCACACACCACCATAAATTCCACCCGTCCCACCCGACTCCTAACCCATCCCACCCCACCCCACCCTACCCCGCACCAGCACACCCTACCCTACCCCACCCATGCCACCACCATCCTAACCGTACTGAAAAAAACCCGTCCATAATGCCATTAGGCATTTTTCTTGTTAAAAACTTTAACATAGTCCATAAATTTTGATTGGTAAGTGATTGGGCTTTCATATTTCACATGTGCATTCTTTTTCACAAGACCTTTCCACTGGTACCATATTTTTTTTACCTCGTGACCTTGATGTTTGACCTACTTTTTAAAAACTTTAACATTGGCCATAACTTTCAATTGGTAAGTGATAGGGCCTTCATATTTCACATTTGCATACTACATGACTATTTTTAGCTCACCTGAGCACGAAGTGCTCAAGGTGAGCTTTTGGGATCGGTCTTTGTCCGTCGTCCATCGTCCGTCGTCCGTGCGTCCGTCGTCAACTTTTGCTTTAAACAACTTCTTCTCCAAAACTGCTGGACAGATTTTGATCTAATTTCACAGGGATGCTCCTTGGGTGATCCTCTACCAAAATTGCTCAAACTGTTCTGCTCGGGTGAACAAGATGGCCGACAGAGCTAAAAATAGAAAAACCTTTAAACGACTTCTCCTGCTTAACCAGTGGATGGATTTTGAAATTATTTCACAGGAATATTCCTTGGATGACCTTCTACCAAAATTGCTCAAACCGTTCCGCTCGGGTGAACAAAATGGCCGCCAGAGCTAAAAATAGAAAAACCTTTAAACGACTTCTTCTCCTTAACCAGTGGATGGATTTTGAAATTATTGCACAGGAATGTTCCTTGGGTGACCCTCTACTAAAATTGCTCAAACCGTTCCGCTCGGGTGAACAAAATGGCCACCAGAGCTAAAAATAGAAAAACCTTTAAACGACATCTACTCCTTAACTAGTGGATGGATTTTGAAATTACTTCAAAGGAATGTTCCTTGGGTGACCCTCTACCAAAATTGCTCAAACCGTTACGCTTGGGTGAACAAGATGGCCGCTAGAGCTAAAAATAGAAAAACCTTTAAACAACTTCTCCTCCTTAACTAGTGGATGGATTTTGAAATTACTTCACAGGAATGTTCCTTGGGTGAGCCTCTACCAAAATTGCTCAAACCGTTCCGCTCGGGTAAACAAGATGGCCACCAGAGCTAAAAATAGAAAAACCTTTAACCGACTTCTTCTCCTTAACCAGTGGATGGATTTTGAAATTATTTCACTGGAATGTTCCTTGGGTGACCCTCTACCAAAATTGTTCAAACCGTTCCGCATGGGTGAACAAAATGGCCGCCAGAGCTAAAAATAGAAAAACTTTCAAAAGACTTCTTCTCCTTAACCAATGGCTGGATTTCGAAATTACTTCACAGGAATGTTCCTTGGGTGACCCTCTACTAAAATTGCTCAAACCGTTCCGCGTGGGTGAACAAAATGGCCGCCAGAGCTAAAAATAGAAAAACCTTTAAACGACTTCTTCTCCTTAACCAGTGGATGGATTTTGAAATTATTGCACAGGAATGTTCCTTGGGTGACCCTCTACTAAAATTGCTCAAACCGTTCCGCTCGGGTGAACAAAATGGCCGCCAGAGCTAAAAATAGAAAAACCTTTAAACGACATCTACTCCTTCACTAGTGGATGGATTTTGAAATTACTTCAAAGGAATGTTCCTTGGGTGATCCGCTACCAAAATTGCTCAAACCGTTACGCTTGGGTGAACAAGATGGCCGCTAGAGCTAAAAATAGAAAAACCTTTAAACAACTTCTCCTCCTTAACTAGTGGATGGATTTTGAAATTACTTCACAGGAATGTTCCTTGGGTGAGCCTCTACCAAAATTGCTCAAACCGTTCCGCTCGGGTAAACAAGATGGCCACCAGAGCTAAAAATAGAAAAACCTTTAAACGACTTCTTCTCCTTAACCAGTGGATGGATTTTGAAATTATTTCACTGGAATGTTCCTTGGGTGACCCTCTACCAAAATTGCTCAAACCGTTCCGCATGGGTGAACAAAATGGCCGCCAGAGCTAAAAATAGAAAAACCTTTAAAAGACTTCTTCTCCTTAACCAATGGCTGGATTTCGAAATTACTTCACAGGAATGTTCCTTGGGTGACCCTCTACTAAAATTGCTCAAACCATTCCGCGCGGGTGAACAAAATGGCCGCCAGAGCTAAAAATAGAAAAAACTTTAAACGACTTCTTCTCCTTAACCAGTTGATGGATTTTGAAATTATTGCACAGGAATGTTCCTTGGGTGACCCTCTACTAAAATTGCTCAAACCGTTCCGCTCGGGTGAACAAGATGGCCGCCAGAGCTAAAAATAGAAAAACCTTTAAACGACATCTACTCCTTAACTAGTGGATGGATTTTGAAATTACTTCACAGGAATGTTCCTTGGGTGACCCTCTACCAAAATTGCTCAAACCGTTACGCTTGGGTGAACAAGATGGCCGCTAGAGCTAAAAATAGAAAAACCTTTAAACGACTTCTCCTCCTTAACTAGTGGATGGATTTTGAAATTACTTCACAGGAATGTTCCTTGGGTGACCCTCTACCAAAATTGCTCAAACCGTTCCGCTCGGGTAAACAAGATGGCCACCAGAGCTAAAAATAGAAAAACCTTTAAACGACTTCTTCTCCTTAACCAGTGGATGGATTTTGAAATTATTTCACTGGAATGTTCCTTGGGTGACCCTCTACCAAAATCGCTCAAACTGTTCCGCATGGGTGAACAAAATGGCCACCAGAGCTAAAGATAGAAAAAACCTTTAAAAGACTTCTTCTCCTTAACCAATGGCTGGATTTCGAAATTACTTCACAGGAATGTTCCTTGGGTGACCCTCTACCAAATTTGCTCAAACCGTTCCGCTAGGGTGAACAAAATGGCTGCCAGAGCTAAAAATAGAAAAACCTTTAAACGACTTCTTCTCCTTAACTAGTGAATGGATTTTGAAATTACTTCACAGGAATGTTCCTTGGGTGACCCTCTACCAAAATTGCTCAAACCGTTCTGCTCGGGTGAACAAAATGGTTGCCAGAGCTAAAAATAGAATAACCTTTAAACGACTCTTTCTCCTTAACCAGTGGATTGATTTTGAAATTACTTCACAGGTATGTTCCTTGGGTGACCCTCTACCAAAATTGCTCAAACCGTTCCGCTCGGGTGAACAAGATGGCCACCAGAGCTAAAAATAGAAAAACCTTTAAATGACTTCTCCTTAACCAGTGGATGGATTTTGAAATTATTTCACAGGAATGTCCGTTTGGTGACCCTCTACCAAAATTGCTCATACTGTTCCGCTCCGGTGAACAAAATGGCCGTCAGAGCTTCTCCTGCTTAAGCAGTGGATGGATTGATAGCCCTGGGGCCAAAAACGGCCCACTGGTTTTATATAGGCTTATATAGGGAAAACCTTTAAAAATCTTCTTGTCTGAAACCAGAAGGCCCAGGTCTTTGATATTTGGTATGTATCTTTGTCAAGTGGACCGCTACCAAGATTGTTCAAATTATAGCCCTGGTGCAAAAAAAAGCCCCACCAGGGGGCCCACTGGTTTTACATAGGCTTATATATCGAAAACCTTTAAAAATCTTCTTGTCTGAAACCAGAAGGCCCAGGTCTTTGATATTTGGTATGAAGCTTCATCAAAGCCCCCGCCCATAGGGGCTTGAAGAAATATATGGGCTGCATGATGCTTCCACGCAGAGCTGAATCCGGCCCGCACACTAGTACTGGTAAACCGCTTAGAGGATCTAAGCCTGTCCAGGAACCGCGGTGCGAGGCGGACCGTCCATGCTTATAAACCCTATTGGTTTAATTGGGCGACAGGGCTTGAGATGTCATTTCATCTCAATGTCGGGTAAAAGTCCCACAAAATTGGAAGCAATGTCTCCAAAATGACCTTTACAGTGTTGATGGGGACGTTAAACCTCAAACAAACAAACAATGAAGCTTCATCTAGTGGACCTCTACCAAGCTTGTTCAAATTATAGCCCTGGGGCCAAAACCGGCCCCTTCCTGAGGCCCACTGGTTTTACATAGGCTTATATTGGGAAAACCTTTAAAAATCGTCTTGTCTGAAACCAGAAGGCCCAGGTCTTTGATATTTGGTAAGTAGCTTCGTAAAGTAGACCGCTACCAAGATTGTTCAAATTATAGCCCTGGGGCCAAAAACGCCCCCGCGCCAGGGCCCACTGGTTTTACATAAGCTTTTATAGGGAAAACCTTTAAAAATCTTCTTGTCTGAAACCAGAAGGCCCAGGTCTTTGATATTTGGTATGAAGCGTCATCTAGTGGACCTCTACCAAGATTGTTCAAATTATAGCCTTTGTTGATGTTTGGTATGAAGCTTCACCTTTAAGACCTCCCTCAACATTATGCACATTAAAGCCCTTGGGCCAATAATGGCCCTCCCTGGGGCCCACTTGTTACACTATGGATCAGGTGAGCGATCCAGGGCCATCATGGCCCTCTTGTTTTTTGTATGTCACAAGACCTTTTCAACAATCCCATAATTTTTGACCTTGTGACCGTGACCTACTTTTTAAGACTTGAAAATTGGGCATACCTTTTGATTGCTTAGTGATACTGCTTTCATATTTAATATGCGCTGTCCGGGGGCATCTGTGTTTCACAAACACATCTTGTTTTCCTTTGTTTTTCTGTAAATTGTGCTGCTGCCGAATTGAGGTCTTCTCTTAATTCTTTCCATGAAGGTAAAACACCTTTCGATAATGGAGATTTAAATGTGTTTTAAAAGTTGTCATTTCTTCATAAGCAACAATTGATTTTCAGGTGATCAAAGCGGTATGCCATGTAGAATGAATGTGGAGTACACAGCCTTTGATGAGTAAGTATTGTATATGCACTGTTATTTGTGAGCTTTTTAACCTATGTTTGACTCACATTTGTTTCTCTCATATTTTGAACTGGAAACCCCAAAATTGTAACCCTGGTAAACAGTGCAGGCACAGATCAGACATCAGACGCTGCAAAGCACGGCGTCTGATCAGGGCCTGCACTATTTGCAAAAAAGTTCAGTTATTTTCCGATTTAATTTTAAAGAAAACACAACCTGTCACCTCGAAACTTCGAAATGACACCCACCATATATGAGGAGGAAGGTTCCATTTTGTACAAAAAGGGTCAAGAAGGAGGAGTTGTCAGTCTCTGTACTTGTTGACCACTTATGTGTAAGCATGCCCAGGAACGTATGGTTAGGTAAACTGTCCTGCTTAATATGACCTAAATAGTGTTGACTGGAACTTTAAACTCTGAACAGACAATTTATATAAGAAAACATTATACCTGACAAATTGGTTTATTCTGCCAAACTGCAAAGTCAAGAAAATGCAAGCATCTCATTAGATCTCTCACCGCTGTGGGTTAGAATCTGGCTTGAGTCTCATGTTAGACGCCAAGTTCTGCAACAGAAGGTCAGGTGGTCTTTCTCCAGGTACTCTGTTTTTTTCCCACTGATTAATGATTGGCTCAATGATTAATGATTGGCGCATTTTCTGGCATCATGTGTGTACGCGAACCATCCAGGCTTCACGGCAACTGTACTGTACAAATCAGCTCTATTGTCACAGGGAACCACTGACTCATATGTCTAGCTTGTAACGCTAACTCTTGCCAATCCCCCTTTTGTCACCACAAGGCATTGTAAGTTGGACTGAGCAAATTCATCTTGGTGCTGATCTGCGCCTGCACTGTCTGCCAAGGTACCCCTTTTGGGGTTTTCCACATACAATGTGTTAATATGTGTTTTGTTTGATTTTCAAGATTCAAAGACTCCATAATACTTCAATACAAGTAATACTTAAGATAAGGCCCCCCGCTCATAGGGGCTTGAAGAAATATATGGGCTGCATGATGCTTCCACACAGAGCTGAATCCGGCCCGCACACTAGTATTGGTAAACCGCTTAAAGGATCTAAGCCTGTCCAGGAATAGCGGTGCGAGGCGGACCGTCCATGCTAATAAACCCTGTTGGTTTCATCGGGCGACAGGGTTTGAGATGTCATTTCATCTCAATGTCGGGTAAAAGTCCCACAAAATTGGAAGCAACATCTCCAAAATGACCTATACAGTGTTGACGGGGACGTTAAACCTTAAATCAAACAAATACTTAAAATAAGACATTTTTATTACAGGGATATGAAAACTCCAGCACGTTGCTTTAAGATGTCCGGCTGTCTACGCAATACCAATACTCTGGATGCCTTCAAAGAACTTGACAAAAAAGAGCTTCTGTATGATGTAGGCAAACAGGTAAGCATCACAAAACACGTCTGTGCAATGATCAACCCTTTAAACCACTTTTTATATAGAGAAAACTGGGGTTTGCGGGGGTTTACAATATTTTTCTTATTTCTGCTCCAAGACATAGGTTGTGGGCACTCATTAGAACCACCTCAATGAGGTGATTCTAACGAGCACCCACAACCTATGTTTGGCCAGTTTCAGCTCTGTGTGGAAGCATCAGGCAGCCATTCTATTGTTTCAAGCCCTGATGGGCGGGGGCCAGACCATACGTTTGAATGTTTGATTTGAGGTTTAACGTCCCCGTCAACACTGTAAAGGTCATTTTGGAGACGTTTCCAATTTTGTTAGATTTTACCCGACATTGAGATGAAATGACATCTCAAGCCCTTCTGACCAATGAAACCAATAGGGTTTATAAGCATGGACGGTCTGACTTGCACTGCTTTGCCTGGGCAGGCTTAGATAGTCTAAGCGGTTTACCAGTACTTGTGTGCAGGTCGGTTTCAGCTCTGTGGAAAGCATAATGCAGCCCATCTATTTCTTCAAGCCCTGATGGGCCGGGGCCAGAACCACATATGCTATAACACATTGTTACTGGCACATAACGTAAAAAAGCCATTCATGACAAATGAATCTTACTGTAATCGCCATTTCATGTGAAACTCGCCAAAGGCTTGTTTCATAAATTTCATATGAATTGACCACTCGTGATGTAGTGTATATTTCAACCAATCCGTCTTATGTCCTAGCTCCAGACAACGGTGAGTTATAGGGATAATTTTCCTCACCATTTGTTGGAGAAATATGTTGTGGGTACTCATTAGAATCTCCTCAATACCCACACTAAATGGTTTAAAGGAGAAATACAAAAATTCATCCCAGAATTATCCTGGTTAATGAGGTATTTCTAATGACTACCCACAACATGTGGTTTAAAGGAGATATAAGAGAATTCATCCCAGAATATCCCGATTAATGAGGCATTTCTAATGAGTACCCACAACATATGGTTTGATAAGAGAATTCATCCCAGAATTATCCTTCATTTCATCTCAATGTCGGGTAAATGTCCTACAAAATTGGAAGCAACATATCCAAAATGACCTTTTCAGTGTTGACGAGGATGTTAAACCTCAAATCAAACAAACAGACAAAACAGTTAAAAGGAGAAATCAGAGAATTTTTCCAGAATGATACTTGTTTATGAGGCAGTTCTAAAGAGTACCACAAAATTATATTAATAATATCCTAAGTATTGGGACAGATAGGCTGAAGTAAACAGTGAAGACCCAGATCAGACTGCTCCTGAAGAAGCAGTCTGATCAGGGTCCACACTTTTTGCCATTCTGTCTGCACTTTTTGGACTTCTCCTGGATCGTGAAACAAATTTATCAAAATTTTAGGAGAGTTACTGCAGACTCTCAAAGTGTCCCAATTTTTAGGATTTTTACTGCACTCCTCCTTGTCTTTTTGATTATTAATTGTTTGATGCTTATGACCCACAGTGAGGTTTGACGCGTTGTTAAACACGAAATCATCATCATCATCTTCATCATTATCATCATCTGTACTGCTTTACAGATATGGTCAGCCATAACCTCAGGTGAAGCTATTAAAGACCCCAGTCTTTTGTCAAGATTTCTGCTGCTCACATTTGCTGTAGGTATATACACTTTTTTACTTCTCGTAAGAATCAAAGCACTGAAAACACTAGTGGGTCAACACAGTTGTTACTGAGTATACCTTTGGTTGGGCTTGGTATACAGTGTAAAGCCAGATCCAGATCAGATGCCTTCTCATCAAGATCTGCACTTTTTTCCATCCTGTTCATCATTTGGACCAAACCTTTTCATTACGAAAACATGCCTATTTAAATATATTGAAAATTTTACCACCAAAAAATGAAAATTTTGAGATAAAAAAATTATATTTTTCATATATCTGCCCAAAACATAGATGGTGTGTGCTCATTAGAACTGCCTTAGCAAGGCAGTTCTAATGAGTACTCACCATCTATGTTTTTTGAAAAGAAATAAGGAAAATAAGGTTTACCCCTGTAAACCCCAGATTTACTATATAAAAGTGGGGTCAAAATTGTATAAGCATGTTTTTGTAATGTTACAACAGTGGACGTATCTAAATTCAGTGATGGAAGAATCCACTAAAGAAAGTCAGGGGTGAAAAGGTTAGCAAGTAAGCTAGATCATTGCATTCTTTTATATATTTATGAAATTATTGTGTTGAATGTGTGAAATTCATGACACAAAAACAATGTTTACTACATGTACTGACATACACAGTCATGATGTTTAACATCTCACACCTAGATGAGATGTCATTTGAACATAATTTTTTGAAGATTCAACAACCCGAACTTTTACAAAGTCTTTTAAGAAACACCCAGGTCAAATCCATTTCTTTGTTTGTTTGAACTGAGGTTTTACGTCCCCGTCAACAGTATTTAGGTCATTTTGGAGACATTGCTTCCAATTTTGTGGGACTTTCACCTGATATTGAGATGAAATGATAACTACAGCCCTTCCGTCCAAACAAACCAAAATGGTTTATATTTATATGTAGGAAAGGAACGGTCCGACTCGCACCACTTTGCCTGAGTAGGCACAGACCCTCTAAGCGGTTTATCAGTACTCACGTGTGGTCAGTTCCAGCTCTGCGTGGAAGCATCATGCAGCCCAATCTATTTCTCCAAGCCCCAATGGGCGGGGGGCCCAGGCCATTCCCTGTAGCCATATTTGAAAAAATTTCTTTGTTACAGTCTTCGCAAGCTGCTCTGCAAATAAAATGCATGAGACTGATGAAGAGTAATGTGATGAAACAAGAATAAATTCAAACAGTGTTAAACAATTTGCCATAAGAAATATGGCAAATGGGGCAAAAACTCTTCCACCTCTTTCGGAAAATGCATACATCTGACCTGTTTTCAGCCATCGTTTGCAGAGAGACGATTTTCGTAACTTTCCGATTCATTGAGCTCCTCCGAGAAGGGGTTAGCAAAGGGGTCTGCTTCTCAGGAGCAAATTCTTTCCATTCAGAGTAGACCACTAATTTGCTCTTTCCTTTAAGAGTAGATCCCTGTGAATAAAAGAGTATTTGTTTGTTTGATTTGAGGTTAAAATTTCCGTCAACACTGTATAGGTCATTTTGGAGACGTTGCTTACAATTTTGTGGGACGTTTACCCAACATTGAGATGACATGACATCTCAAGTTCTGTCACCCAATGAAACCAATAGGGTTTATAAGCATGGATGATCCGACTCACACCGCTTTGCCTGGGCAGGCTTAGATTCTCTAAGCGGTTTACCAGTACTCCTGTGCGGTTGGTTTTAGCTCTGCATGGAAGCATCATGCACCCCATATATTTCTTTAAGCCCCGATGGGCGGGGACCAGAATAAAAGAATAAGATGTATTTTTATGAAAGTTACCTCCCCTGAATGTATACCCTTTCTCCTTAATTTTTTATTATTTCAGAATTTAAAGAAGTTCCATTACTATTACTGGTTTGCTTTTCCTTGTCTTTGTCCTCCAGAAGATTTCACTTTGATCAAAGAGCCAGAGACACTTGACACTATATTCCAACCTGCACAGGTAAATATATACCAGAAGACCCTTTCATGGGTGATCTTGGTTAAAACATGATAATTAGTTCTGAGGCAAAACAAGGCTCTGCTGAGCAAGACTGGTCTTGTAATTCCGAGGAACAGATCTGTCTGCACTTAGAGCCAACGATAGATTATTTTTCTTGCTTATTCATTTGCTCATTATGATGTTAACCAATGAAACACCATGGAAAATTCAAGCCCAGTTGACAATCCAATTTTTATGCCCCTGCCATTCGAAGAATGGTAGAGAGGCCATATAGTGTCACCCCCGTAGAGAGGGCATATGGTGTCACCCCCGTTTGTCTGTCTACATCAGACTGCATCTCCACCTACTTTGGCACTTTGGGTATGTTATCTTAATTGCTCTACCAGGCGGGGGCATATGTGTCCTATTTTTAGCTTACCTGGGCATGAAGTCTTTGTTATCAGTGAATAGCCTTGATTTGTCATCCCGTGTCCTGCGTTTTGCAAGGAGCTTTTGCAAGCAGTTACCTAAATGTCTGTTCTTCATGTCTGCGAGTAGCAAAGGCTCTGGTGAACCTGTGCATTTGGTCAGGCTCACCAGAGCCTTTGCTGATCGCCTAGCCAATAAGTACTCTTTTCTCATGAGCTTTTCTTTCTTTATATACTGCAACACCCCCTTGTGAGGATTACATGCAGGTGAATTACGACTTAAAGTCACTGTACAAAGTTTAAGAAAAAGTTAAGAATAGATGATAGTGTTAAAAGACTATACAAGAAGAGATAAAAACAGGATAAAAACAGTATCTGCTGTGCTACTGAATGTGATGGTCATGCAACCGGACTGTCAAACTGAACTGGTCCAGAGTGGGCAGTAGTACTATCTGGGCAGGTAGTTGGTTCCTGTATATAACTGTTGACGGGAAGAATGAGAATTTTTAATAATTGGCTGTAGTATGAACCTGACGTAATGCAAGGGGGTGACGAGTGTGTCATATCGATCGACTGGGCTGTTCGAAGTATGGTAGTAGCGAGATAGCTACTAGGCCCTACATAATTTTATACATCATCATGACTGGCATCCATTTAAAATTAGTGGCTTAAAATTCTGCGGCTCTGATTGTGGAGACTGAATGTGATTATGGGGAACAGATCTGTTTGCACTAATCAGTGATTGCAGTTTATGATGCGGTTATTATCACTGTTTTGTTCTGCATAGCCCCGGATAAGAAGGGGTATCCACATACATGTATTATTTTTTCTTATTTCTGCACTTAAACAGATGTTGTGGGTATTCATTAGAAGCGCCTCACTGAGGCCCTTCTAATGAATACCCACAACATACGTTTTCGTGCAGAAATAAGAAAAATATCAGTACTTTTTGGATGAAAAAAGCGCCTTATCTGGAGCTATGGTTCTCCTACAGGTTGAGTATCTGATTGAGAAGTACAACGAGTTTCAGTCGGAACAAACACAGAGCCAAGGGTACTTCATTCTTGTGCCAACAGATACAGGATTAGTGATTACCTCCCTTGAAAATACAGAGTTTTACCTCCAGAGTGGTAAAAAGGTGAGTTTGTCATACTCAATAAATAACATGTTTATCATGTTGACATGGGGGTGGTTGGGTGAGGCGAATGTGTGGTGTATCTTGCGTCACCAGAACATCCAACTGATATTGGCTTATAATTGGGCAAGACTTGCTTTTCTTGCAGTGGGTAAAGGAAGAGGGGAAAGCTTATTTCTTGCACACTAGACAAGGAAATCCGTGATTTTACCCTGGGATAGAAATTTATGTTCTGACCCTGGTGTTCCGACCCCAAATCGAATATAATCGCGTGTTTGATAAATGGACTGGTTGATTACAACCTCATGCGCGGCGGCGTCATGCGTGACATCACTAAACATTCCTGTTGTGTCATCACAAAACGGCGGATGTTGGTAACCGAAGTGACAGCAGCATTAAAAATTTGCAATAGAAATGGAAGGTATGCAAGAAAAAGAATCCAATATGGGTGTGAGGGGTGGATAGAAAAATCCGTCCTTCGAGATCACTGTCCGGCATCACTCGGCAAGCCTCATGATGCTGGACAGTGTCCCTCGGGACGGATTTTTCAATCCACCCCTCACACCCATATAAGATTCTATTATTCTTGCAGTGGGTAAAGGAAGAGGGGAAAGCTTATTTCTTCACTTTCATTCATTTTTCTCTTTCTTCCCTGTCCCTTCTCTTTCATCTCCTCTACTATCATTTCTTTCTTTTTTCTCCCTTCCTCTTCGAGATGACTCAAAATGACCCACAAGAGTTGATGTGTCATTAAACCCAAACGCAATCATGTTGACAAGCATACATGTTAACACGTATAGAATACAATCCTACAATCTGAGTTTGTAAGAGAAATAAGAAACTAGAAATGTTGTCGGAAGAAAACTTTGTCCCCCACCATAAATATGACCCAGAAAATGGGGCCAAGGTCACCAAAGAATAACCAAGTGTCTGATGTGTTGCCATGATATACTGTTCCAAGTTTGATGAGAATTCTTCCTTCAGTTCAAGGAGCAGACAAACAAATATTGCAGAATCTTTGAACATTTGTGGCCTTAAAAAGTAGGTCAAGGTGACCAAAATCTAATCAAGTTGTTTGTTTGTTGAACTGATATATTGTTCCAAATTCAGACTCGCTATTGATTGGTTCGGGAGAGATGCAGACAAGGCAAAATTTGACCAGCTTTGCACTTTTGTGACATTGAAAATCATGGTCACCAAAGCCTTATCAATTCGTTTATAGGTTGCAATGGTATATTGTACCAAGTCTGACCAAAGTTAATAATTTCGTTCTGAAAGGAGATATGGTGCAGATAAGCTATTTTGGACCCAAACTTGACAGTTTTGGGGCCCAGTGACCTTGAAAATGTGATTTTAATAAATGACCACTACATACGGGCACATTTAATTGCTCTTCTGAAAGGCAATAAAATATGTTTAATTTATTTAATGAATGATCTGTCTCATCATAGAACAGACTATTGGAGATATTCAAGGATATTGTTATAACAAATTTTATCAGTTACCCTCTATATTGACTGCATTGCAGCACATTGACCTGATAAAGATATGCTATCTCAGGACAAGTGAGCTTTATCAGGTCAAGGTGACATTGCACTTTTACGAATGAACTGGACTACTGGAAAAATGACAAAAATAGTATTTTTACTGAAAAAAATGAAAAGATTACTTGAAAAAAAAATATTATAGGAAAAATATAGTCAGCTGATACTAAAAATATCGACCGCCAGAATGCTGGGACGCACTGAGGACCAACAATAATTGATCATAAATTACTAATTTAAGAGTGCACAAGGGGATAAACTGTTAAATAGAATACCAGATTCGTGTCATTTGATATCAAGTTTATCAGGCTCAGCTTCCAGAACGCATGTAGAATCGCTCGGCAAGCCTCACGATTCTACAAGCGTTCTCGAAGCCTTACCTGATAAACTTGATATCAAAAGACACTCACCTGGTATTCTAATTTTATTGGTATGAAGAGGATTGACTGTATATGTGTGACAATGACTATACTAGTGAGATGGGCTGATCTGAAACATCACATTTTGCCTCTGTAGTGAGTATCATGAAAATATGAGTCACGTCATGAGCATTTTGTGATGAATAAAAGTTCAGATCAGACTGTACATCCAGCCATCTACTCGTAGACAATTCTAACAAATACCCAGACATATGTTTCTAACAAGATTTTTTTTTTTAGTTTAACAGCCTAGCCAACAATATGTAAACCCCCACTTTTCCTGGGCAGGCACATACATAAGCAGCTAACCAGTTCAGTGCACATTCTTTCAACAGAAACAAAGAACTGCCCTTCTTGAAGGGAGAGAATGACTGAAGAAAAGATTTTATGACCAGTCACCACAAAAGCCCGTTGGAGACTCGGCAGGTATTGAACCCACTGCCTGATGATGAGTCAGACTGTGCTACCAAGTCTTGTATTTCAAGAATTAAGGAAAGTTATTCCCTACGACAACCCATACCTTTTCAAACAGTGTAGATCCAGATCAGATTGCTTCTGCAGAAGCCATCTGATCTGGATCTACACTGTCGGTCATGCTGTTTGTGAATTGAACAAATACATTACATTAAGTAATTTGATTGGTGGATAATCAGAAATGGGTTTGGTAAATTAATTTATTCAGCAGGATAAGGGTTAATTATCTTTGTTTCTTCTTACCTGGAGCTATACTATTTTCACTTTCCAGATTTTATTTGGGTTTGCTGATCCCAGCACACTGGAGCATAACCCCGGCTGGCCACTGAGAAATTACCTTGTTCTCATATCTTATCATTGGTAAGTAACAAAATCATACAGTAAAACCTCTGCTAACAGTCACCTTTGTTTAGCAGCCACCTCTCTTAAGCAGCCACTTTCATTCCCCTCTTGAGGGGAATGGGAACACCTGGCAGATTTTTCCACCATTTTTCGACAACTTTCGGAACTTCCTGTTAGCTTTTCTATAAGCCCTGTCCCTTTGAAAAAGGGCTCTACACTTAAAGGAAAATATTTGCTCCTCAGGAAGAAATTCTTTCTTTTAAGAGTTGACCCTATTGACATGGGAGACAAAAATACTTTTGCAGGAGTTATCTTCCCTGAAGGTGTTCCCATTTTGAGAGAAAAGCTTGACTTTGGCTGGCTTCTGAGAAATTTACCAAAAGAGTAAAACCTCAAATAATAGTCACCTTAGTTAAGCAGCCACCTCTCTTCAGTAGTAACATTCATTCCCCTCTAAAGTGGTAGAATAGCATGACTCTGGCTGGCCCCTGAGAAATTTCTTATTTCTCGTATCATACCATTGGGTAGTTACAAAAAAGCTTTTGTTTGTTTGTATTGGAGTTTAATGGCCCAGTCATTACCATTTAGGTCATATCAAGCCAGTCAGTTTACCTATCCTTACTTTTCCTGGGCAGGCTTATGCTTAAATAGTTAACCAGTACTGTGCACATTCTTTCGCCAGAAACTTACAACTGCCCTTCTTAAATCAGGGTAAGAGAGATAATGACCGTAAAAAGATTTTAATATCAGTCTCCATGAAAGAATGTTGCCGACCCTGGCAGGTAGCGAACCCACGTCCTGATCACCAGTCACCAGACTGAGCTACAGAGGTTGGTGTTTACAAAAAAAAAAAAAACAGTAAAACTTCCACTAATGGTCACCTGTTCAGCAGCCTAATCTCAGCAGCTGTCCCAACCATTGTCCCATAGACAAGGTGCTGACATGCAATCTATACTGTCCTACGACAGCTCTTGTATTTGGCTGCAATTTTCAGATTTTAGAGAATTACAGTCATGGCCCAGTTAATCATAGCTGAAAAAGATGTAAGTTAGTCACATAAAACTTGAGCAAGTAGGTGAAAAAAGTATGTTTTTGCTGAAAAAATTGTGAGTAGCTTTCACATTGCAAAACTTATTCATCTTTTTCAGCAAAAATGCAATTAAAAATAATATATTGTACTTGCTAGAACAGTAACATTTTGACCAATAACAAGTTTGTGAAGTTAATGATCCTTTGAAAAACAGGTTCTGAGGCTATAACATTTTTCATGCTCAACTCCAGAGCATGAAATTTGTCCTGATCATAAATTTTAAAATGCCAACAATTGTTGGCATTTTAAAATTTATGAGCAGTACAAACAGCATTCTTTACTGATTTGAGCATGAAATTTGCCAGAGTTATCAGTATTTTAATGCTTAAGAGCATTGCAAGTTTCATGCTCAACTGAGCTGAGCATGAAAAAAGTTCTAGAACCTTGGACCCAGGGTCCAGAATAGAATATGATACAAATAATCTCCATTGTGATCTTCCTACATAGCTTCTTATTGACCCAGTTTAAATTGGATACCCCAAAGCAGAACATTGGCACACATTTCAGGCAAGGCATCAGGCAAGGGAATCTTTGTGCTTTGGACACACTTTCTGGTTTTAACCTTTTCCACTCTCTGGTCGAATTCAGCAGACAGCAAATTATGAATTATTTTCTTTTTTATTTTTTTACATGAAAACAGGTTTGGCATGTCATGCAAATTGTCTTCAAAGGAGTCATGCAAATTGTCTCCAAAGGAGTCATGCGTATTGTCTCCAAAGGAGACTATTTGCATGAAGTGTCAAGATCTTTTTTCTGGGAAAAATAAGAGAAATATTTTAAAATGTCATCCGCTGAAATTTTTACAGAGAGTGCCATGAGTTAAAATATCATGGTTGGTCCCCATCCATTGGGACTTGGAGAAATAGATTGGTCTGCATTATGTTTCCATTCAGCATTGAAACCCACCACACATCAGTACTGATAAACTGCTGGGTCGCACTTAGCCTGCACAGGCAAAGTGATGGGAGTCGGATCTTTCTTGCTTATAAACCCTATTTTATTTGTTTGGATGGTAGGGCTTGAGATGTCATTTCATCTCAATGTCGGGTAAAAGTACCACAAAATTGGAAGCAACATCTCCAAAATGACCTGAATAGTCTTGACAGGGATGTAAAACCTCAATTCAAACTACCATATTGTGCTTAAAGATTGGGACACCCAAAGTTTTGGGACACGGTTGAAAATCTTGAAAATAATTATTTTTGACAGTCCAAAGATTTGGGACATACTAAAAATCACAAGAAAATAATGTAATTTTTCTTTCCAAAGAATTGGGACAGGTTTATTTTTACGAAAACGTAAGAAGAAAAATGCCGCACATGACGATTTTTATTTTTCAGCTTGCCAAACTTACCGTGATGAAATGAAGATATTCAGAGCCGATTTTATCCAGTAAAAGAATTATTCATCAATATACACCGAATTGAAATTAAAGAATTACAAGCATTAGCATTTCTGATCACCTAATCAATTTATTTGAGTCTGAACATAAATCTTGCAACGATTTTACCGATCCGTGGCCGCCATTTTTTTAAATCCATATCATGTGACCGCCACGTGACCAGACATGTGGCAGTCACTTGCAAATTTGCATATTTTTATTATATTTTTTGTTCTGTGTGTCTTTTTTTCGCCATAAATAATATTTTTTAAAAGAAAAGAGGATAATAATAATAATAAAAAAAAAAAAAAAAACGCTGAACAATTAATATATAAAACTACGTCCTCGGCCGATAACTTCAGGGCTAATACAAGGTGCACTTCTCAATCCTATTTTCTTCTGACGAACCGGAAAAATTTTATCTTCATTTCAAAATTTTCCATTTTGCATGCTTGCTTATTTGTTTGATAGATTGTTTGTTGTTTTCTGCGAGGTCATGGACTGCAGGCTTTTTTTCCGGCAATGTCCCGCGAAGACCATACATACGGAAAAAGCCGATCGGTGATTTTTGAATTGATATAAATCGGTACCGGTAAAAAATCTTTTCTCGATAGCTTAACGGTTGTGAATAGAAGTGGATAGAAAACCAGCGCTTTGCACAGCCCCCCGAATTATCCCCAGAAGCTCCGTGTCAATAACCAACAACAGCGTTCGACTTTTCCCGCCCAGCGTCTGCTATTTTGCGCCAAAACATAACCATTCATGAGATCGCAGAAAAGTTCGTTTTTATTGTGAAAATATCTTCCTTTAGATGTAGCTAATTGTCTGAGGAGCAATTTAATCATTTTCACATTGATTGGGGATTAAATTTTATGATTGGAGGATAAACGCCAATTAGAGACATAACTTGACCATATTTTCACACCTTATCGACACGCACCGCAGGGTGGCAATTATATGACAGGGATTAACAATAGTGTCATATTGAACCATAATAAATATACAGATGGTTTGTTTCTGAATTGACAGTGCAGTAATTATTGCGATTTATTTACTGGTCTAGTTTTACTCAAAAAGACTGACAGTTGTAGACGGTTTTTTTTTTGGCGTCATAACTTGATAAGGTCCAAAGCTCAGATCAGTTAGATGTTTTCTCTTGTCGATATGCGCCAATACTTTTGGGCTTTTGCGGCGCATTGCAACTACCCCTTCGACCCCAAACCAAAGTTTTGGGACACCTAAAAATATAATTATTTTTCATCGACCTAAATATTGGGACAGCTCAAAAAGTAATTATTTTTTTCTGTCCAAATTTTTAAGCACAATACGGTAAATATCATGGTACTGTAAAAATTCGGCTATAAGACGATGATTTTTCCCTCCAAAATGAGCCCCAAAAAATGACCCCGTCTTATAGCCGAGGTCTTGGACTGCAGGCTTTTTTCCGGCAATGTCCGGCGAAGACCAGACATACGGAAAAAGCCGATCGGTGATTTTTGAATTGATATACCGGTAAATCGCCGCCCACAAACCACCGCTACGATTTTTCTAGACGCGATCGATAAATGACGTAATCCCACGCCATTACCCCCACACGTGTTTAATGGCATTGCATGTATCTCTTTCATAAAAAAAAAAATGTTTGGAACCGGTAAAAAATATTTTCCCGATAGCTAAGCGGAGGTGGATAGAAAATCCGTGCTTTGCACAGCTCCTGAATTATCCCCAGAAGCTCCGTGTCAATAACCAACAACAGCGTTCGACTTTTCCCGCCAACGTCTGCTATTTGGCGCCAAAACATAACCATTCATGAGATTGTAGAATAGTCCGATTTTATAATGCAAACATTTACCGTTAGATGTAGCTAATAGTCTGAGGAGCAATTAAATCATTTTCACATTGATTGTGGATTAAATTTTATGACTGGAGGATAAACGCAAATTAGAGACATAACTTGACCATATTTTCACACCTTATCGACACGCACCGCAGGGTGGCAATTATACGACAGGGATTAACAAAAGTGTCATACTTGAACCGTAATAAATACACAGATGGTTTGTCTCTGAATTGACAGCGATTTACTTACTAGTCTAGCTTTACCGTATTCAAGGATTCAAAAAGACTGGCGGTTGTAGACGATTTTTTTTTTTTTTTGCACTTGTCCCGACCGAGCGTCATAAGGTCAAAGTCCACCTGCCCGGCGTGATTTCGGTCTTGTCCCGGGCGGCCGGGAAATGGATTTGTCAGCCCTTGTCGTCTTTTAAATAGTAGTCTGTGTAGCCTAAGCCAGCAAAGCATGTACCGGGCCGACAGCCATACGACGTATCGGCCCGACGTTTGCTGCTATTATGTACTAGCTGGGGCGTTGGTTCTGAAACTGAATAGCTAGGTGTTGGGTTTTCTAACGAAAAAAAGGCCGATTTCTCACATCTAAATGGCATCTGGCGGTAGCAGATAGGCCCCCACAGATATGGCAAAAATTTGACCCGTCTTATAAAAGAGTATAAGCAAAATCCCACCTAAGAAAAGCTGAAAAGGGGGTCCCGTCTTATAGCCGAATCGCCTTATAGCCGAATTTTTACGGTAATAATAATTGGTTTTATTCTAGGCCAAAGTTAAAGGAAGCTAACATCATTTGTTTACGATACAGAAGCAAATTTGGAAGCCATGATATCAACTCTAGCCTGTGTCTCACAGTTAAACTGATAAATATGAAAGAAATCAAAGGTAAACGGCCATGATATCACCTCTAGCCTGTGTCTCACAGTATAACTGAAAGATATGAGAGAAATCAAAGGTAAAAACATACATAGTCTTAACCCTGTGTCTCACTGTTAAACTAATAGACATGAGCAGAATCAAAGGTAAACAACCATGATATCAGCTCTAGCCTGTGTCTCACAGTTAAACTGATAAATATGAGAGAAATCAAAGGTGAACAGCCATGATATCAACTCTAGCTTGTGTCTCACAGTTAAACTGATATATATGAGAGAAATCAAAGGTAAACAGCCATGATATCAACTCAAGCCTGTGTCTCACAGTTAAACTGATAATATGAGAGAAATCAAAGGTAAACAGACATGATATCAACTCAAGCCTGTATCTCACAGTTAAACTGATAATATGAGAGGAATCAAAGGTGAACAGCCATGATATCACCTCTAGCATTGTCTCCCAGTTAAACTGATAAATATGGGAGAAATCAAACGTAAACAGCCATGATATCAACTCTAGCCTGTGTCTCACAGTTAAACTGATAAATATGAAAGAAATCAAAGGTAAACAGCCATGATATCAACTCTAGCCTGTGTCTCACAGTTAAACTGATAAATATGAGAGAAATCAAAGGTGAACAGCCATGATATCAACTCTAGCCTGTGTCTCCCAGTTAAACTGATATATATGAGAGAAATCAAAGATAAATAGCCATGATATCAACTCAAGCCTGTGTCTCACAGTTAAACTGATAATATGAGAGAAATCAAAGGTAAACAGCCATGATATTAACTCAAGCCTGTGTCTCACAGTTAAACTGATAATATGAAAGGAATCAAAGGTGAACAGCCATGATATCATCTCTAGCATTGTCTCCCAGTTAAACTGATAAATATGAGAGAAATTAACAGGTATTAATATTATATAAGCATCTTACATATTAATGATAGAGTGGACAGAAAAATCTGTTCCCAGTGTCTGAGTGTGCCATCACAAGGCTTGGCTGTCCACCAATCAAATTACTCATTAAATACTATGTATTCATTCAGTTCTTCAGCTGCATGACAAACAGTGAAGATCCTGATCAGATGGCTTCTTCAAAAGCCATCTGATCTGGATCTACACATTTTGCAAAGGTAGGGATTATGGTGTTCATTCGGATAAAGGCTAATTGTTATACATTTACATTTCCAGTGTAAAGTATAATTTAAACCTATAGAAAATAATGCAGTTCATACTTCCATGAACACATCGAGTCACATGCTTTTCAGTGACGTCAAGTGACATCAGTCTAAACCACGGTTCTCTACGGGCGTTGGTGACATCAACACTGTTTTGCTGTTTGTAGAAAAACAACCTGTAAATGTGTTTCAGCTTTAAAAGTTTGCTCTTTAAGCATTTTTTTCACCCAGTGATGAGGGGCAAGAATATAAATATAAAAAGAAACTTAATTTTTCTGCTTTTCATGAAAGTATGGGCGACAGCAGGTCACTAGCAAAGTTTACATGTGACCCACTGCGTTCATTCTTTCATGAACAGCAGAAAAATAAAGATCATTTCTTAAATAATCTAGACTGTCCAAAGTGTGTTGGCTGGGAGAAGAATGAAAGGCAGAAGCTAGGTCCGAGAATGGTCAACTTGAGTGCTTCCATGGACCCATCAAAGTAGGTTGTATTATGTTCACATGCTTCTGTATCCATTCTAAGGAAGCTTGTTTTCTGTAGTACTGCTTAAACAGTCACCCAGAGAATATAAGAATCTGATATGGGGTTCTGTTGTAGATGAGCGTTTCCAACCCCAGGGATGACCGTGCTGAGCGGAACCGAGGCTACGCCGAGGTTCCGCTCAGCACTGTCATCCCGAGGGTTGGAAACACCCATCTACAACAGAACCCCATATTGGATTCTTTTTCTTGCACAACACCTCCGGTTAGTTTTGACAGCTAGCACATGTATATTGTTTACAAAATAAAAGTAGTGCGGAAGTAGTTCCGGCAGTTAAATACAATTGAAGCACATTTATGTTAGTTGCCTGGGTAGGGACACCAGGGCCAGAACATAAATTTCTATCCCAGGGTAAAATCACGGATTTCCTTGTCTGATGTGCAAGAATGTAATTTTCAATATGCATATCAAACTATCCCGGATAGATTCTTTTTCTTACGTACATTGACAATTAAATAGCCTAAATGAGTCAGGGACAGACCTCCATGCCCTAGTGGATAAGAGTGCTGACTTTTAATCATTAGGTCACTCACTGCTGTGGGTTCGAGCCTGGCTCGAGTCACATATGAGACGCCAAGTTCTACAACGGAAGGTCAGGTGTTTTTTTCTCTGGGTACTCCAGTTTTCCGCCACCTCTGATTAATAAGTGTCAGCTCGATTTGAGTGAAATAATCTTGAAAGGGCCGAAATCAAACCAGAAAAAAAAATGTTTGCTTTATGGAAAAGGTAGGTATTGCATAGATGAGCAGCAAATGCTCGGGTAAGTGCTGGCTACCCAGAGCCTTTGCCACTGACAGACGTGTAGAAGCTTTGTGCAAGAGCTCATGCATCTTGTTAGTTTACTGTGCATGCGCATGTGAAAAACATAAATTGGGGAAAGACAGGTACTTATGGCATTGACGAGCAGAAAAGGCTCTGGTGAGCCTGCACATGATTGCAGGCTCACCAGAGCCTTTGCTGCTCACAGATGTGTAGAAGCTTAATGTTTGGTGAGTTGGTTGGTCCGGTCAGGTACCAGTTGTCTAACCAGGGTCTATGCACACTTTTGTAACGAATCCTTTACAGCAAATACTATGCTGAATGCATCGAGTCACATGCTTTGCTTTTGATGGTGAATACTTAATAAAAATAGGGGCATAGACAGCCCAGAGGTGGCTCCTTCCTCTGCAAACCTTATGGATGAACTGGAGGCAAAGATGTTAGCCACTGTACCATTCTGGCCAGCCTTATATCTCAGGTACATAGATGATACTTTTTGTCGCACCTGCTTGTAGCAGGGTGCGACATAGGTGTCTATTTTCCGTCCGTTCGTCCGTCCGTCCGTCTGTTAACATTTACGTCGAAGTTCGACATTTTCGTCAAAGTTTTTATTTACAAACCTCAGCTGCCATCAAACCTTACATGAAACATCTCATAGACCTTCTCACTTTGTAAGCACCTTGACCTGGTGACTTTGACCTATATTTTGCGCTCCAGTGACTTTGACCATTACGTCGAAGTTCGACATTTACGTCGAAGTTCGACATTTACGTCAGAGTTTTTACTTTACAAACCTCAGCTACCATCAAACCTTACATGAAACATCTCATAGACCTTATCACTTTGTAAGCACCTTGACCTGGTGAATTTGACCTATATTTTGCGCTCCAGTGACTTTTACCATTACGTCGAAGTTCGACATTTACGTCGAAGGTTGTTTTATAATCAACTATAAGACTAAACAACCATCAAACCTTTCATGAAACATCACCCTGAGCTCCTGACTAGGCAAGCACCTTGACCTGGTGACCTTGACCTATATTTTACGCTTCAGTGATTTTGACACAAATTACGTCAATGTTCCAGATCTTCTCAAATAAAAGGCCTACAACAATAAAATCTTGAATAATGTTTCTCCTAGATGTATTGACCCTGCAGGTACTGTGACATGGTGACCTTGACCTATATTTTACGCTCCACTGAGTTTGACACATTTTACGTCGAAGTTCCAGATCTCGTCAAATAAAAGGCCCACAGTTCTGCAACGGAAGGTCAGGTGGTTTTTCTCCGGGTACTCCGGTTTTCGCCCACCTATGATTAACGATCGGCTCGATATGAGTGAAATAATCTTGAAAGGGCCGTAAAACCCAAACCAAAAAAAAAAAAAGGCCCACAACCATGTAATCTTGCATAGTGCTTCTCCTAGATGTACTGACTCTGCAGGTACCTTGACCCGGTGACCTTGACCAATATTTCACACTCCAGTGACTTTGACAAATTTTTATGTCGAAGTTCCAGATCTCTGCAAATAAAAGGCCTACAACCATCCAATCTTGCATAATGCTGCTCCTGGATGTACTGATTCTGCAGGTACCTTGACCTGGTGACCTTGCCCTTTATTTTACGCTCCATTGACTTTGACACAATTTGCGTCACTGTTCCAGATCTTCTCAAATAAAAGGCCTGCAACCACCAAATCTTGCATAGGGGTTCTCCTAGATGTACTGACTATGCAGATACCTTGACTTGGTGACCTTGACCTATTTTTTGCACTCCATTGACTTTCAAACATTTTAGGTCGACATTCCATATCTTCTTAACTATAAGGCCTACAACCACCAAACCTTGCATGCTGCTTTTCCTACATTTACTTACTCTTTGGGTACCTTGACCTGGTGACCTTAACCTATATTATGCACTCCAGCGACTTTTACGTCAATGTTCAATATGTCTTAAAATAAATGGCCTACAGCCACCAAACTTTGGATAGTACTTCTCCTCATTGTACTGATTTGGCATGTACCTTGACCTGGTGACCATGGTCTATATTTTTGGTCCAGTGACTTTGACACACATTTTACATCAACTATCAACTGCTATGAAATTTACTTAATTAATAACAACATTCTGATTGTGGCTTCTATGACTTTTGCCCCCAGCAGGTGCGACACCACCTTCTGCGGAATTCTTGTATGATTTTGTCTGGCACACCAGTCGAACTGACTCTGTTCTATGAGCATTGCAATAGGTTCCACAAAACCAATTGAAAGTTCCAAAAGACAAGTCAGCTTTCTAAATACTCTAGTCAACAGTTCTGATGATGGTAGAATCTACTGTAGAACTTCGATGGCTCGAACACCGGTGGCTCGTTTACCATGGATGTGTCGAACCCTTTCTTGAGCCCCTGGCGAAATCCTCTACATAAGAAAAAGTGGGGGTAATTAAGGAGATTTTAGTCTTTTATCTTGCAAATGTATGCTGTGTGTACTCATTAGAATCGCCTCGATGAGGCGATTCTAATGAGTACACACAGCATACATTTTCATTACAGAACACCGAAAAGATGTTTTTAAAAGTATCTCGTTTTGCCTCCTGACAGTAACCTCCGTGGCTCGAACTACCCCTGTCTCGAACAGATTTTCGAGGTCCCAAAGGTGTTCGAGCCATTGAAGTTCGACTGTATTTTGACTTGCACTGTAAACCATCTGACACATGTGAGACGCCAAGTTCTGCAACGGAAGGTCAGGTGGTTTTTCTCTGGGTACTCCGGTTTTCGCCCACCTCTGATTAACGATCGGCTCGATATGAGTGAAATAATCTTGAAAGGGCCGTAAAATTGAAACAAAAAAAAAAAAAAAAAACGTCTGACAAGCATTGTTACCTATACTTTGCCTCTAACCTCCCATATAACCAGAAAAAATCTGTGCCATACAGCCAGCTTCTGCATCAAAAACACATTTGCTCTAGGTCTGAAAACTTTGAGAATGCGTCAAATCTAGTGGCTTCCTATAAAAAGAGAAACTACCCAGACAATATTCCAATGGAAAGCCTCAATAAAGCACACTTTTGCTGGATAGTACTACTTTGTTACATCCCACCCAAACAAATAGACAAGGAGATACCAATAGAGTACCACTAGTACTCACATAAGAGCGGGGGCACAGCATTTCCTACAGTTTACATGTGCATGCAGGGAAGACTCAGATCAGCCTGTGCATTTGTGCAGTCTGATCAGAGTCTTTGTTGTGCGCTCTATGGATCAGATGGTCAGACCATATGGATGTGCAGGCTGATCTGATATTTTGTGGGCACATTCTGCTGTTCATAAGGTATGAACGGAGTGGCTCGCGTGCAAAGTAAATGAACCCCAAAAGGGTTCATATAAACTTTGCTTGCGATCCACTGTCCTTCATACTTTCATAAAAAGCTGAATAATTAAGTTTATTTTTGTCTCACCTGCTTGTAGCAGGGTGCGACATAGGCATCCGATTTTCCATGCGTGCTTTCGTCCGTCCGTCTGTTAACATTTACGTCAAAGTTCGACATTTACGTCAAAGTTTTTATTTTACAAACCTCAGCTACCATCAAACCTTACATGAAACATCTCATAGACCTTCTCACTTTGTAAGCACCTTGACCTGGTGACTTTGACCTATATTTTGCGCTCCAGTGACTTTGACCATAACGTCGAAGATCGACATTTACGTCGAAGTTCAACATTTACGTCAAAGTTTTTATTTTACAAACCTCAGCGACCATCTAACCTTACATGAAACATCTCATAGACCTTCTCACTTTTTAAGCACTTTGACCTGGTGACTTTGACCTATATTTTGCGCTCCAGTGACTTTGGCCATTATGTCGAAGTTTGACATTTACGTCAAAGTTTTTTGTGTAAGTCAAATACAAACCTCAGCTACTATCAAACCTTACAAGAAACATCACCCTGACCACTTTGTAAGCAACTTGACCTGGTGACTTTGACCTATATTTTGCGTCCGTTCGTGGGTCCGTCTGTTAACATTTACGTCGAAGTTCAACATTTACGTCAAAGTTTTTAGCTCACCTGAGCACGAAGTGCTCAAGGTGAGCTTTTGTGATCGGTCTTTGTCCGTCGTCCGTCGTCCGTCGTCCGTGCGTGCGTGCGTGCGTCCGTCCGTCGTCAACTTTTGCTTTAAACAACTTCTTCTCCAAAACTGCTGGACAGATTTTGAAATAATTTCACAGGAATATTCCTTGGGTGACCCTCTACCAAAATTGCTCAAATCGTTCCGCTCGTGTGAACAAGATGGCCGCCAGAGCTAAAAATAGAAAAACCTATAAACGACTTCTCCTCCTTAACCAGTGCAAGGATTTTGATATAATTTCACAGGAAGGTTCCTTGGGTGACCCTCTACCAAAATTGCTCAAATCGTTCCGCTCAGGTGAACAAGATGGCCGCCAGAGCTAAAAATAGAAAAACCTTTAAACGACTTCTTCTCCTTAACCAGTGGATGGATTTTGAAATTACTTCACAGGAATGTTCCTTGGGTACCCCTCTACTAAAATTGCTCAAATCGTTCCACTCGGGTGAACAAAATGGCCGCCAGAGCTAAAAATAGAAAAACCTTTTAATGACTTCTTCTCCTTAACCAGTGGATGGATTTCGAAATTACTTCACAGGAAAGTTCCTTGGGTGACCCTCTACCAAAATTGTTCAAAATGTTCCGATCGGGTGAACAAGATGGCCGCCAGAGCTAAAAATAGAAAAACCTTTCAACGACTTCTTCTTCTTAACTAGTGGATGGATTTTTAAATTACTTCACAGGAATGTTCCTTGGGTGACCCTCTACCAAAATTGCTCAAACCGTTCCGCTCGGGTGAACAAGATGGCCACCAGAGCTAAAAATAGAATAACCTTTAAACGACTTTTTCTCCTTAACCAGTGGATGGATTTTGAAATTATTTCACTGGAATGTTCCTTGGGTGACCCTTTATCAAAATTGCTCAAAATGTTCTGCTCTGGTGAAAAAGATGGCTGCCAGAGCTAAAAAACAGAAAAACCTTTAAACGACTTCTTCTCCTTAACTAGTGGATGGATTAGGAAATTACTTCACAGGAATGTTCCTTGGGTGACCCTCTACCAAAATTGCTCATACCGTTCCGCTCAGATGAACAGGCTGGCCGCTTGAGCTAAAAATAGAATAACCTTTAAATGACTTTTTCTCCTTAACCAGCGGATGGATTTTGAAATTACTTCACAGGAATGTTCCTTGGGTGACCCTCTACCAAAATTGCTCAAACCGTTCCGCTCTGGTGAACAAGATAGGCTGCCAGAGCTAAAAATAGAAAAACCTTTAAACGACTTCTTCTCCTTAACCAGTGGATGGATTTTGAAAATACTTCACAGGAATGTTCCTTGGGTGACCCTCTACCAAAATTGCTCAAACCGTTCCGCTCTGGTGAACAAGATAGGCTGCCAGAGCTAAAAATAGAAAAACCTTTAAACGACTTCTTCTCCTTAACCAGTGGATGGATTATGAAATTATTTGACAGGAATGAGGTTTGAGGTTTTTAGCTGTTCAGTTAAGCAAAATATTTTGAGCAATTTTGTTAGAGGGTCACTCGTGGAACATTCCTATAAAATTGCTTCCTTTTAGCGACAGATGGCTTTTGAAAGTTTTGGCCCCCACCCACCTTGGCTGCAAGGTGCTTCTACAGGAGTATTGGTAAACCCGTTTGAAGGTCTTAGCCTGTCCAGGCAAAGTGGTGCGATTGGAACCATCTGTGCATTTAAACCCCATTGGTTTCATTGGGCGTCAGGGATTGAGATGCCATTTCATCAAAAATGACTTCTACATGTACTTCTCAAAATGACTTCTGCTCCTAAACAGGCAGACTGATTTTGAATTAATTTCACAGAAATGGTCGTTGGGTCCAACCAAAATTGCTCAAACCTGCAACACCACCATATATTACCCACAATTCCGTTTGTACAATATGGATCAGGTGAGCGATCCAGGGCCATCATGGCCCTCTTGTTATTTAAGTCAACTACAAGCTTCAGCTACCATCAAACCTTACATGAAGCATCTCCCTGACCTTCTGACTTTGAAGGCATCTTGACCTGGTGACTTTGACCTATATTTTGCGCTCCAGTGACTTTGACCATTATGTCGAAGTTTGACATTACTTTGAAGTTTGTATTGTAATCAACTATAAGACTAAACAACCATCAATCCTTTCATGAAACTTCGTCCTAAGCTCCTGACTAGGCAATCACCTTGACCCGGTGACCTTGACCTATATTTTACGCTCCAGTGACTTTGACACAAATTAAGATGATGTACCAGATCTTGTCAAATAAAAGGCCTACAACCATAAAATCTTGCATAGTGCTTCTCTTAGATGTACTGACTCTGCAGGTACCTTGACATGGTGACCTTGACCTATATTTTACTCTCCACCGACTTTGACACATTTTACGTCGAAGTTCCAGATCTCCTCAAATAAATGGCTCACAACCATCAAATCTTGCATAATGCTTCTTATAGATGTACTGACTCTGCAGGTACCTTGACCTGGTGACCATGACCTGTATTTTACGCTCCAGCAACTTTGACACATTTTACTTCGAAGACTCAGATCTCTGCAAATAATAGCCCTACAACCATCAAATCTTGCATAATGCTGCTTCTAGATGTATTGACTGTGCAGGTACCGTGGCTTGGTGACCTTGACCTATTTGTGGTACTCCATTGACTTTTACACATTTTAGGTTGACATGCCATATCTTCTTAACTATAAGGCCTACAACCACCAAACCTTGCATGGTGCTTCGCTTACATTTACTGACTCTGCAAGTACTTTGACCTATATTATGCGCTCTACTGACTTTAACACATTTTTCCTCAATGTTCTATATGTCCTAAAATAAATGGCCTACAGCCACCAAGCCTTGCATAGTGCTTCTACTCGATGTACTGATTTGGCACATACCTTGACCTGGTGACCATGGCCTATATTTTTTGGTCCAGTGACTTTGACACATTTTACATCAACTACCAACTGCTAAGATTGAAATTTACTTATTTAATAGCAATGTTCTGATTGTGGCTCCTGTGACTTTTGCCCCTAGCAGGTGCGACGCCACCGTCTGCGGAATTCTTGTTTATATTTACATTCTTTGCCCCTCATCACTGGGCCACAGAATGCTTATAGGGCAAACTTTTAAAGCTGCAAAACATTTACATGCTGTTTTTCTACAAAGAGCGGAAGAGCGTTGACGTCACTAAGGCCCGTAGAGAACCATAGTTTAGACTGTCACAGACGTCACTTGACGTCAGTGAAAATCATGTGACTCGATGCGTTCATGGAAGTATGAACTACAATGTTTTCTGTAGGTACACTGGAAATGTTAATATATGATAGAGAACAAAGCCTTTCCATATAGCCATACTGAAGATATTGACAGTCCTCTAACACTCTCTTACCCTCACCATCCCTGTTTGCTTACAAGGTGGGTCCTAAAATTTCAAACCAGTTGGTCAGTTTATTAATAGAAAACACTACAGTCTGGTTTGCAAAATCTTTGCCGGTGATGTAGAAGATTGTGACAAAACACCTTGTAGCCTCTGCCCCTAAATGGACAAATCCAAAATCTTTAAAAGCTCGTTCACCCGTAACACTTACATTTGCAAACTCAGGTCATTGCATAACCAGAAACATGGTATACAGTAATACTTGATAACTTGTACAACCTGCAATAATTAGTATGTCAGCAAGACTAAACGGGAACTTTTGGTTATCACTAGGATTCTTGAAAATAGGAGTGAAAATGATGCCCTCCAGAAATAGTTGGAGTTTTACCATACTTTTCTATTGAGTCTTTCCAAAAAGTTTGGGTCAGTTAAAGTTGAGTATTAAGGTGTAACTATACCAAATTTAGTGACACAGAGGCCTTTCTCATAAGTGTGTCTCAACCCCAAAGTTCTGAAACTGAAACGGATGATGGACAAGACCCGGCAAACACAGCACATCCCCCTCTGAGCACACACCGACCGACGTACCTCATGAGACAGGTCAACTGGAGGCATCAGGCAAGAGACGCCTACCCTAGGACTTATAGGCGTCCCCCACCGAGCCAACATCAGCAAACATGACCCACACTCCACAAAAGTCCCGGGCATCAATAAATGCCCTACATCATAAATGACCCCAAATTTGGAGTTAAGGAGAACTCTGTGCTGTCATTGCTTTGATTTCTGTTTGTATTATCTAGACTTGCAGAATCTGCAGTAGATCTCAACCTGAAGTTAATGAGATGGAGGCTGTTACCTGAACTTGACCTTGACCTGGTGTCAAGTACAAAATGTCTTCTGCTGGGAGCCGGGACCCTGGGGTGCAATGTAGCTAGATGTCTGCTGGTAAGTTCTGAAAATTTATTATGCCTTGTCCTGCTGAATAGATTAATTGGGCAATACCAGTTTCTCACTGTCAACCAATGAAATTACTTCATGCAGTAAAATTCCTATGACAAGACCACCTTTGGGACTGTTCAAAAGTGGTCTTTAAGACCACTTTTGAACTGTCCCAAAGGTGGTCTCTGACCAGAGGACACTGTATGCAGAAAACACAAAGAAAGAATAACTGCAACCTGCTAAATAAACTTTTTAATGCAGAATTAGTCTTAATTTTTATGTGGTCTTAATAGCGGAGTTTCACTGTACAGTCATGTATAATGTATTCTTCCAGTTCACAGAATGACAAACAGTGCAGATCCAGATCAGATGGCTTCTTCAAAGAAGCCATCTGATCTGGATCTATGCTGTTTGCAAAGATAGGGGTTGTCATGTTCAACAGGATAAGGGTTATGGAGAATTGGCACATCTTCAAGGAAGATAACTCTTTTGAAAATATTTTGGTCTCCCTTAACAATAAAGGTCTACTATTAACCCTTTTTGTACCAAATGGTATCTTCCACCTTATATATAGCACAAATCCATTTCAAAATTTCGAGGTGTCAGGTCGTGTTGTCTTCAAATTTTATTTGGAAAATGGCTGAACTTTTTGCCAACACTGTAGGCCCTGATCAGACGCCGCATTCTGCAGTGTCTGATCTGGGCCTCCACTGTTTGCCAATTACCCGTTTTGGGGTTTTTGGTACAAAACGGGTTAAAAGGGAAAGAATCCCTTTTTTTTTCTTTAGAGTATACACCTTATCAGTGGGACTTAGTATTAAAGGCATAAAGTGAAATGTCTTGCAGACAATTCAAATGAAATATTTAGCCATATTTTCTTTTTGGTTTTGATTTTACAGCAATTTCAAGTTTTTTCACTTATTTCAGATTTTTCTGCCATTTTTCAAAGGGAGACAACTTTTGGGACTTCCTATTCACTTTTCTATAAGCTCAGTCCAAAAGAAAAAGGGGTCTACTCTTAGCATATTCTTTCCTTTGTGAGTTGACCTCTATTGACATGAGAGACAAAAATACTTTTGAAGGAGTTGCCTCCCCTGATGGTGTATCCATAACCCTTAGATGAGTCAGCTCTTGGGAAAAGGGTAGTTAGAACATAGGCAACTAGCAAAGGCTCAGGTGATCCTGTGCATAACTGCAGACTCACCAGAGCCTTTTCTGCTCACAGACACATGGTTGGTTGGTTGTTTTGAGGTTTAATGTCCCTGTAAACACTGTAAAGGTCATTTTGGAGACGTTGCTTCCAATTTTGTGGGACTTTTACCCGACATTGAGATGAAATGACATCTCAAGCCCTGTGGTCCAATGAAACCAATAGGGTTTATTAGCATGGACTGTCCGCCTCACACCGCGGTTCCTGGACAGGCTTAGATCCTCTTAGCGGTTTACCAGTACTATTGTGTGAGCCGGATTCAACTCTGCGTGGAAGCATCATGCAGCCCATATATTTCTTCAAGCCCCTATGGGTGGGGGCCTCACAGACACATGTAATGATGAACATAAATTTGAGATGTTGGACCCCCACCCATACCTGCCAACTTTTCAAATTTTTCATGGGGGAGATTCTGCGTGTCACGGCATTTTTCGATGGAATAAAGCGCGGTGAATAATTTCCCCAAAATTTCCATGGGGGAGATTTTTTTTTTCAAACTAGTAGACACACTCCAGATCACTAGTACAATCAGAAAAATTGCATGTTTACATTTTATGTATTATCCAATAAATCACTGGTATAATACTTAAGCTTCAATAATTAACAGTAATTGCAATAAATACGGGCCTCCGTGGCCTAGTGGATAAGAGCGCTGACTCTTAGTCATTAGGTCTCTCACCGCCGTAGGTTCGAGCCTCGCTCGGGCCACGTGTGAGACGCCAAGTTCTGCAACGGAAGGTCAGGTGGTTTTTCTCCGGGTACTCCGGTTTTCACCCACCTCTGATTAACGATCGGTTCGATATGAGTGAAATAATCTTGAAAGGGCCGTAAAACCCAAACCAAAAAAAAAAAAAAATTGCAATAAATAAAGATTGTCTGAATATATGATCTGTCTGAAATTAGGTTCTTTTACTCAGAAACAGTTTTTATGCAATTGCAAGGATTTCCTTAATGTCTGACTATAACAGCCTTAATTTTGCAAAACAATTGTTTCTGAAGTGTTAGAACACTCATTACCAAATAACAATACAATTCTTAGTTTGAGAGATGAAAACTACGATTTTCGTAGTCATGAAAATATGTGACATTGCTCATTCATAGGTAAATGTGTACTTTCATTACATCTGGGAGAGATTAAATAATTGTTCAAACATACTTACATGAAAAGATCAGCAAAGGGCATCCCTGTTCATGCTCTTACAGATAGAAAACTGTTGGCGACTTGCATTTGTTTGTGGGTACTGGGTAATCTATTATTGGGTTAAAAATAGTCAATACAGCTAAAAATATACTCAGGGTTTTTTCCATCTCCAAAATTGATAGTGAAGAAATCCAAGATATTCCAAATGACTATCCACAAACAATATGGCTGATAAAAATACCAAGCGTGAGGAGGTGGAAAAATCGTGATTTATGCCTTATTTTGGCAACATGATCGTGAGGTCAAAATGCATGGAAAAATTGTGAAACTCACTCCTAATGGGTGAAAGTTGGCAGGTATGCCCACCCCTTGGGGGGTGGAGAAAGTGATTGGGCTGCATGGTGCTTCCACACAGAGCTGAAACCCCACTGCACATGAGTACTTGTAGACCACTTAGAAGGTCTAAGCCTGCCCAGGTAAAATGGTGCAAGTCAGGACATCCATGCATAGAAAGCTATTGGTTTCATTGGGTTGGGCGGCAGGACTTGAGGTGTCGTTTCAGCTCAAGTTTCAGGTAGAAGTCCCACAAAATTAGAAATACTTCCAAAATGCTCGAAAAAGTGTTGACGGGGACATTAAACCTCAGATTAAACAAACGAAAAACTGGAGATGACAAAGGCCCTACACTCATATATTGGCTCAATCGGAAAATATATTACCAACCTTACCTTAAAAGTACATACCACAGAAAGTCTGATAATTAACTATCAAAAAAATTTCATATATACAGTCAAACTTCAATAATTCGAAGTGACAGGGACCACAAGATTGTCTTCGAATTATCGGGAGTTCAAATTTTTGAAATCAGTAATTTTCGCAAATGTTCAGAAGTTTTCGTTCGGTATAATATTTGACTGCATTTTGTCCATAGGCAAGAACACAGACTTTCTTTATAAAAGCAAAGTACCTCATCTAAAAGAAAACAAAACAACATGACCCATTCAACATCCCGCAACAATTGTGTAATGTAAAACAATAACTCTCTAACAGACGCACTATTGTACCAGTAAAACGGCAGGACAGAACAGGCTCACGGGAGTAGTCAGCAAAGATCTACATCAGAGTGCAATAAGCATACTGTTGAAGTTTGTGCTGGAAAACCACACGTTTTTAGTCACTCGTGTACTGCATTTTTATTTTCTATTTTCTCTTTCAACTGTCATTGAAATTATCTGAAAATCATCTACTTCTAGTTTCCCCAAAATCCATATGCTCTAATGCTTTGAAGAGGTCTCAGATTAAAGTCGCTTTATATAAAATAACAAACAGAATAATCTTCTTAACCATGCTCATTACCAATTACTATTATATCAATTTAGAAGCTCAGGATTAACTAGGTGTCAGGTATCTGTATACACAATAATATAATGCACCTGTGAAATCAGTCGGGTGTGAACAAGCACAAAGAAAACATGCTCTTCAAGCATGGATAATGTGCTCGACATATTTTGACTTCGAATTTGAAGATGGATTTTAATAGGAATTTCTTTGATAGGAACGGACAATTTTATTCGAAAAATCGAATTTTCGGAATAATCGAAATTCCAAAAATCGGTTATATTTTTACATATATATATTAGCAAAAAAGATCTGGACCAACACACACTTTCGAAAAATCTGGTAGTTTTGAAAAACGGGCATTCGAATCACTGAGATGCTACTGTATATATATATTTGTGCCATATTACAAGAAAATGGGGTGGGAGGTTGGGTCTGTGTGAAAGTGTTGTGTAGCTTTCAGTGCTGAGGCATTTCATTGCTTTGGATTCAGTATGGCAAGGACCTGTTGAGCTTGCAGAAGTTGAGGGATGGGTGTGGGGGGAAGGGGGCACAGCTAACTGACAAGAGCCAGTGGATCCATGGCCAAGTCCTCAAGCAACCATCCACCTCAAGCTGTCTCCGAAGAGATGGCCACCCATGTTCAAAACATACTTTTTCTATTTGTGTCATAAGATGTGTTATGCCATTGAGACACCTTATATTTATAGATAATAAAATAATTCACATTTATTTCAGGGCTGGGGAGTAAGAAACATCACACTTGTTGATAATGGCAGAATATCGTACAGCAATCCTGTGCGTCAATCGTTATTTGTGTTTGACGACTGTCGAAATCCAGCAGGTGGGAAACCCAAGGCAGAAGCAGCTGCGGAGTCTCTCAAGGCTATTTTTCCAGGCGTGGTTGGTACATCAAAACCTCTTTATAACACTATTAAAGGGGCCCACAGCAGAAACCTTGTTAGTTAAACAACCATGTTGTATCCAAACAAAATTGTGTAGATTATATAGAAAAATGACCATTTATGGTCATTTTTCTATATAATCTAAACATTTTTGTGACCTATATGATCTAAACATTTTTGGGATCCATCTTGGAAAATGTGTTATATCCAAAACCGTGTTATAACGAACCATGTTCTAAGGAGGTGGTGGTGAATATGAGCTCTTGTATTATGAAAAAAAAATGGTTTGATTTCAGGTTTCAAACGCAGATGATCTTTAACACACCAATCACAACTATGCAGACATAATTTCTGTAAATATGTTTTATAAAAGGGCAAGGAATACACCATAAAACAGGAAAATATTGAGTGTTCATGTTTTCTGGGCCAGACTAGCTGGTTTTGGCCAATTAGGCCTCATCAGTGACCCTGAAATATTTTCAAAATTCCACAATGGAATCAAGGATCCCAAGGGACAAGAAAATATAAACTACACTATGATGTAGGGCAGGGAGACTTTTTACGGCTGCCACACATTCCCACACATCTGCAGTAGTGATGTTAAATATGTTCTATAAAAGGGTTATCCTTTGGAAGCAAGGAATACATCACAAAACAGGAAAACATGGAAAGCCTGCTTTTAACATGGCACGATATAGAGATCCAGTTTTCTGTACACTTGTTTATTCACTTGTTCCTGCTGCTGCCAAACCTAGCTTTCACCCAAATGGCAACACTAATTTTTAAGGCAAATGTGGTCCCCACAGATGCAACATAGCCATTGGTAGAATTCTTGTCAAATATTTTTTCTTATTTTGAAGAAATATTTGTGGTCCCAAAGCTCTCCGAGCCATTGAATTTCCAGTGAAATAAATAGAATCCTCTAAACATAAAACATAAATATGATTTGAGCCAGTGCATGACAAAATCTACAAGAAGGCTGATCGCATGTACCTACTATAGGCTAATATCTATGCAAAGAGACATTAGCAAAAGGTCTTGTCAAAGTGGATGGGTGCACAGGTTGATTTGAGTCTCTGTTGGTTGCACCGGTCTTATTGTAGGTTTGTAGTATTGTCATGCGCAGGTTCATTTTTTATGCTCTGTTTCAAAAATGTTAAAAAGGGCATAATTATAGTCCGTCAGAGTCTCAGTCTGTGTCCGTGTCCAAGATGGCATTAGCAGTGTGAGTTTAAGTTTTCTTAATTGCGTTACCAAACTGGGGCATCGGTGCCTTTTGGACACATTTATAGTTTAAATTTCAGTCTTCATGATACAATGAAAATATTGGTCACACTAGTTGACCCTCTGACAGAGTATGCCAAAGCATTTTTCACTTTGATGAAAATAACCTGCAATTTCATACAATATTTAAAAATCCTTTTGCCAAATTTGATCAGACACTTTTCCCGAAACCTCCACAAACTCTCTGGTCATTGCTAAAATGCTTAAAATACTTCATACTTTATAGAATTTTAGCTTCACCCATTGTCTTCATCAGGTCAAGAAGTTTGAAAAACATCAGGGGTGAGTTGTTCAAAGCATCTTTAATTTAACAAGCTCTTTAGTGGTCAAAATGTTAACTCTTCTAGCAAGTACAATATCAAAAATTTTGGTAATTTTGCTGAGAAAATGTGAGCAGCTTTTGCATCCACAAAAGCTGCTCACATTTTTTCAGCAAAAATATTAGCATTTTTGCCATATTTAATGATCAAAGTTTTAACGATATGTTAACTATCAATGTCGTTATTTTTTAACAATAGGCCCCAGTTCTTAAGGGGAATAGATACACCTGGCATATTTTTCTGTTGTTTTTTTTTTTTTTTTACAAGGGAGACAACTTTTCTGACTTCCTGTTTGGTTTCCTTTGTGCCCCTGTGAAAAAGGTATCTACTCTTAAAGGAAAGAATTTGCTACCTTAGGAGGAAATTCTTTCCTTTTAAGAGTTGACTCCTTTAAGAATAATTCTTTCCTTTTAAGAGTTGACCCATTTTGATCAGGGAGATAAAAATGTTTTTGAATGAGTTTCCTCCCCAGAAGGTGTATTCATACCCCTTAAGTAATAAGGAATATTTATATTTCAGAATGCTGTAGGTATTTCTTTGTCTATACCGATGCCAGGGCATAGTGTTCCAAGTAAGTATTTTTCATCAGGGCATGTAATACAAGTTATTAGTTTATCAGGGCATATTTTTTTTTTTTTGGTTTAGTGGGGGGGGGGGGGGTGTGTGTGTAAACATGCATTTTGCGTGACTTAGTTTTCCATGTCATTACCATAGCACACCCGATGGATAAAATGGCAACTTTCTTATCTCAAGAACTAGCATTTTCAGGGCCCTACATGGAAGTGTGGGTGCCCTATAGTAATCACCCTGTCCATCGGTCCATCCGTCTGTCTGTCCGCAATAAAGAAATGACATTTAGGGGCAAAACATTTGGATAGTTTGACACTTAAGTAGTCATTCATGAGTCCATATGGACTTTATTCCGTAATTTTGGGACTTAAGTGGAAAAAATTTGCTCTTACGAGGCTTGCTGTTTCAGAGAGTTTGCCGCTTAGGTAGTCAATATTCAATATGCTGAAGCCTAGCCACCTAAATGTCCGTTAGTGAGAATGTCCGTCAGCCGTCCGTCCATACGTCAGTCAGTCTGTCTGTCAGTTTGTGTGTTTTTCATGCCTTAACCAAAAAAACTTGACCTCGGTAATAACCTCAAAAGTATTTGCTCTACCCTCATGAAACTTCACACACATTCTTATTGTCACAAGACCTACATTCTGACAAAGAGCCATATCTATATTGCATGTTCCCATCAGGAATCAAAATAACTAGTAATGTAAGCAAATATTTTAAAAGAAAAAATTATGATTGAGAGGTGTCCAATGACATGTCTCCATCAGTTATTATTCTTTTTGTACATCCATGTTGAGATATCTTCCGTACTCACTGATTTTTGTCTGTCTATGTTAATACAAACATCAGCTCAGATATCTCCCTCTGCTGAAAAGCCATCTCCTTTAACCAGCCAGTTTTGGAGATCTCCCAGGGTGGCTGCTTAATGTAGATTACACTGTATCATCAGTCTCAGATCAGCCAGAGCATGTCAAATCCTACAATCAGACTTGCAACCAGCAGAAACTCAAGATCAGCCTGTGCATCCTTCCACTATGGCAAGAGCTGTCCTTTTACTCCTTGGTTTGTTTTTTTTTTAGTTAAATGGCCCAGTCAACACTGTTTAAGTCATATCGAGCAATTCAGTTTACCTATAAATACACTTTTCCTGGGCAGGCTTATACATAAGTGGTTAACCAGTACATAGCACATTCTTTCGCAAGAAACTGCCAACTGCCCTTCTTGAATCAGCGTAAGTGGGAGAATGACCATAGAAAAGACTTCATGATCAATCTCCACGAAAGAATGTTGCTGACCCCAGCAGGTATTGAACCCGCAGCCTCCTGATCACCAGTCAGATGCCATCCGACTGAGCTACCTAGGCCGGCAAAAGTGTTTGAGTCATAACAGTTTGATTGTAATTTCAGTTAGTGCAATAAATCAGACCAAAGCAGATGTGGACAAGTTAGATGAACTTGTCAGTTCCCATGATGCAGTATTTTTGTTACTTGACACAAGAGAGAGCCGATGGTTACCGACTGTGATGGCAGCATCAAAGCATAAGGTAACATGAACCTGTAAACACAAAAAAGGTACAGTTTGTCCTATGTGACTGGTGAAGAGTGGATAAGTCTGCACTCCCCAGCAGCAACATCAGTTTCTTCAAGTCTTGATAAGGATCCCCAGATAAATCTTCGACAAGCAAAGATGCTGATCAGACTGTGGGCATTGTGTGACAAGCATATACACTGATCAGACTGTGGGCATGCCCACAGTCTGCCCACATTCTGATCAGTGTCTTTGCTTGTCTCAAGATTTATCTCCGGGTTTGGATCCTGATCAGAATATGAAGACACTGATGTGGCTGCACCTGAGTGCAGACTGTTCTCAATCTTCACAAGTCATATTGTTGGTAACATGCTGAGTTGCACCTTTTTAGCTCACCTGTCACGTTGTGACAAGGTGAGCTTTTGGGATCACTTTTTGTCCGTCGTCCGTCGTGCGTGCGTGCGTCCGTCCGTAAACTTTTTCTTCAAACAACATCTCCTCCTAAACCACTGATTGGATTTTGACCAAACTTCACAGGAATGATCCTTATGTTGTCCCCTTTCAAAGTTGTTCAAATGGTTCCGGTCTGTTGCACATCTAGGTCACAGGAGCTAAAAATAGATTTTTTTACTGAAAATTTTAAAAATCTTCTTCTCTGAAACCGCAAGGCCCAGGTCTTTGATATTTGGTATGAAGCTTCATCTAGGGGACCCCTACCAAGATTGTTCAAATTATAGTGCTGGGATCAAATATGCCCCCGCTCCGGGGCCTTTGGTTTTACATAGGCTTATAAAGGGAAAACCTTTAAAAATCTTCTTCTCTGAAACCACAAGGCCCAGGTCTTTGATATTTGGTTTGAAGCTTCATCTAGTGGACCTCTACTAAGATTGTTCAAATTATAGCCCTGGGGCCAAAAATGCCCCCGCCCCGGGGGCCTTTGGTTTTATATAGGCCTATATAGGGAAAATCTTTAAAAATCTTCTTCTCTGAAACCGCAAGGCCCAAGTCTTTGATATTTGGTTTGAAGCTTCATCAAGTGGACCTCTATCAAGATTGTTCAAATTATTGCCCTGGGGCCAAAAATGCCCCTGCCCCGAGGACCTTTGGTTTTACATAGGCTTATATAGGGAAAACCTTTAAACATCTTCTTCTTTGAAACCACAAGGCCCAGGTCTTTGATATTTGGTTTGAAGCTTCATCTAGTGGACCTCTACCAAGATTGTTCAAATTATAGCCCTGGGGCCAAAAATGCCCCCGCCCCGGGGGCCTTTGGTTTTACATAGGCTTATATAGGGAATATCTTTAAATATCTTCTTCTCTAAAACCGCAAGGCCCAAGTCTTTGATATTTGGTTTGAAGCTTCATCTAGTGGACCTCTATCAAGATTGTTCAAATTATCGCCCTGGGGCCAAAAATGCACCTGCCCTGAGGGCCATTGGTTTTTCATAGGCTTATATAGGGAAAACCTTTAAAAATCTTCTTCTCTGAAACCACAAGGCCCAGGTCTTTGATATTTGGTTTGAAGCTTCATCTTGTGGACCTCTACCAAGATTGTTCAAATTATAGCCCTGGGGCCAAAAATGCCCCCGCCCCGGGGGCCTTTGGTTTTATATAGGCCTATATAGGGAAAATCTTTAAAAATCTTCTTCTCTGAAACCGCAAGGCCCAAGTCTTTGATATTTGGTTTGAAGCTTCATCAAGTGGACCTCTATCAAGATTGTTCAAATTATCGCCCTGGGGCCAAAAATGCCCCTGCCCCGAGGACCTTTGGTTTTACATAGGCTTATATAGGGAAAACCTTTAAACATCTTCTTCTTTGAAACCACAAGGCCCAGGTCTTTGATATTTGGTTTGAAGCTTCATTTAGTGGACCTCTACCAAGATTGTTCAAATTATAGCCCTGGGGCCAAAAATGCCCCCGCCCCGGGGGCCTTTGGTTTTACATAGGCTTATATAGGGAATATCTTTAAATATCTTCTTCTCTAAAACCGCAAGGCCCAAGTCTAGGATATTTGGTTTGAAGCTTCATCTAGTGGACCTCTATCAAGATTGTTCAAATTATCGCCCTGGGGCCAAAAATGCACCTGCCCTGAGGGCATTTGGTTTTTCATAGGCTTATATAGGGAAAACCTTTAAAAATCTTCTTCGCTGAAACCACAAGGCCCAGGTCTTTGATATTTGGTTTGAAGCTTCATCTTGTGGACCTCTACCAAGATTGTTCAAATTATAGCCCTGGGGCCAAAAATGCCCCCGCCCCGGGGGCCTTTGTTTTTACATAGGCTTATATAGGGAAAATCTTTAAAAATCTTCTTCTCTGAAACCGCAAGGCCCAAGTCTTTGATATTTGGTGTGAAGCTTCATCTAGGGGACCTTTATCAAGATTGTTTAAATTATAGCCCTAGAAAAATGCCTCCGCCCCAGGTGCCTTTGGTTTTACAAATGGGTTATATAGGGAAAATATTTAAAAATCTTCTTCTCTGAAACCACAAGGCCCAGGTCTTTAATTTAGGTATGAAGCTTCATCTAGTGGACCTCTACCAAGATTGTTCAAATTTTAGCCATGGGGCCAAAAATGCCCCCGCCCCAGGGGCCTTTGGTTTTAAATAGACTTATACAGGGATAATCGTTAAAAATCTTCTTCTCTGAAAGTGCAAGGCCCAGTTCTTTGATATTTGTTGTGAAGCTTCATCTAGATGACCTCTATCAAGATTGTTCAAATTATAGGCTGAGGGCGAATAATGCCCCCACCTGCAGGCCCTTTGGTTTTACATTGGCTTATACAGGGAAAATCTTTAAAAAGCTTCTCCAAAACCAGATGGCCCAGTTCTTTGAAATTTGGTGTGTAGCTTCATCTAGTGGACTTCTACCAAGATTGTTCAAACCATAGCCCTTGGGTCAAAAATGCCCCCTATCCGGGGCCCTTCATTTTTAGATTGACTTATATGGGGAAATTAAAAAAAAATCTTCCACTCTGAAACCGCAAGGCCCAGGTCTTTGATATTTGGTGTGAAGCTTCATCTAAATTGTTCTAATTATAGCCCTGGGAAATAGAAGTCGTGGCAATGAAAACCTTTGAAAATCTTCTTGTCCGAAAGCAGAAGGCCAAGGTCTTTGATATTTGGTATGAAGCTTCGTCTTGTGGATTTCTACCAAAATGGTTCAAATTATAGCCCTGGGGGCAAAAATGGCCCGCCCTGGGGACCCCAAGGTTTATGTAGACTTATATAAGGAAAACCTTTAAAAATCATGTCTGAAACCAGAAGTCTCCGTTCTTTGATATTTGGTATGAAGCTTCACCTTTTAGACCACTACCAAGATTAATCATATTATAGCCTGGGGTCTATAATGGCTCTCCCAGGGGCCCACTTGATACCCTATGGATCAGGTGAGCGATACAGGGCCATCATGGCCCTCTTGTTTATGATGACCCCCACCCATATGGGCTTGAAGAAATATATTGGCTGCATGATGCTTCCACGCAGAGCTGAATCCGGCCCACACTGGTAAACCGCTTTCAGGATCTATGCCTGTCCAGGAACTGCGGTGCGAGGCGGACCGTCCATGCTAATAAACCCTATTGGTTTCATTGGGCGACAGGGCTTGAGATGTCATTTCATCTCAATGTCCGGTAAAAGTCCCACAAAATTGGAAGCAATGTCTCCAAAATGACCTTTACAGTGTTGACGGGGACATTAAACCTCAAATCAAGCAACCAAAACCTTTTTTATGTGCACAGTCTTAGAATGTCATGGTTCATTAATGATGAACATGGCTGGCATACTTTAGATTTACAGTTTGGCAAGTCTTATGACAAGCCATAACAAAGGAAAGAAGCACAGCTGAAAAATATCCCTGCCTGCAGTGGGATTCTGAACCTGGGCTGCCTCAGTAGCTCAGTCTTATTTGCTTATGGCTGGTAGTCAGGAGGTTGCCCCTTTGAAACCTGGGTGGGGGAGGGGGGTGGTGGCAGCATTCTTTTCTGGAGATTGATCATGAAATCTTTTCTATGGTCAATCTCTCTCTTCTGCTAATTCAAGAAAGGCAGTTGTCAGTTTCTTGCAAAAGAAAACATGTATGTCCACTGTACTGATTAATCACTTATGTATAAGGCTGTCCAGGAAAAGTGTGGAAAGGTAAACTGACCAGCTCATTACGATATAAATAATGCTCACTTGGCCGTTTAACTCCAAAATAAATGAAAAACATGAGCAGAGCTGCTCGGTTGAAAGCTCTTACCACTGTGCCAAAGAGTCTACTCTCTGACACAGTTGTCAGGGATCGGTTATAAACTCACAAGCTATGGGTTATCTACCAAGGTAGATAACTGAAGTTTGGAGTTGCGGGTCATTACAACAGTACTCTACAACCTCTCTGTATTTATGTTCTAAGTGCATTTACAGAAATCCCTTATAGTCAAGTTTTGTGGTTACCATGGAAATCCTAATAATTCGGACACCTTGAGGACTTGCTTTAATTCTCCTAAAATTTTAACTAATTTGTTTCGCAATCTTGCAAGGAGTCCAAAAGGTGCGAATGGAATGGCAAGCAGTGTAGACCTTGATCAGACTGCTGTCTGCACTGTTTTCTTAGGCCTATCTGTCCCAATATTTAGAATCATTACGGTAGTCAGTATTTAAATACCGGTAGCTCCATTTGGGTCATGACAAACACTTGACTTTTAACTGACATCAAAATAAACAATGATCTTACAATGTTATAATTGAATATTGGCATATAACTGAATGTGAATTGTTTTTCTGTTTCACATTCAGCTAGCATTCCAGAGTAATCAGTAAATTATGGAAAGAAAAGAATGTAGATATATATATAGAATCGCCTCGGTCAATATTGGTATTGTTTGGATGCCAGTGCATCATGTCTAGTTACTTAGTATGCAGTAATTGTATAATATAGCATATTTTCTAGTAAAATACACTCCCTGTCTTTTTCCAGATTGTGATATGTTCAGCTTTAGGTTTCGATACATTCCTAGTTTTACGCCATGGCTACATGTCTTCTACCTGTGATAGGACCAATTTTACCATTACCAAGTCTATGTGTATACCAGGGAACCAGTTGGGATGCTATTTCTGTAATGATGTTGTGGCGCCAGGTGACGTAAGTGTAAGCTCTGTTTTATATACAACGGCCTCGGTAGCTCAGTCGGATGCCCGTCTGACTGGTGATCAGGAGGATGCAGGTTCGATACCTGCCGGGCTCGGCAATATTCTTTCGTGGAGATTGATCATGAAATATTTTCTATGCTCATTCTCTCCATTCTGCTGATTCAAGAAGGGCAGCTGTCAGTTTCTGGAGAAAGACTGTGCCCTGTACTGGTTAACCGCTTACGTATATGCCTGCCCAGGAAAAGTTTGGATAGGTAAACTGACCGTCTCAAAAATGACCTAAAATAGTGTTGACTGGGCCGTCAAACTTCGATACAAACAAACAATATTTTCTATGCTCATTCTCTCCATTCTGCTGATTCAAGAAGGGCAGCTGTCAGTTTCTGGAGAAAGAATGTGCCCTGTACTGGTTAACCGCTTACGTATATGCCTGCCCAGGAAAAGTTTGGATAGGTAAACTGACCGTCTCAAAAATGACCTAAAATAGTGTTGACTGGGCCGTCAAACTTCGATACAAACAAACAAAACAAAACTGTTTTATATGCTGTGTAAAATGAGAAACCATATTCTAGAGGAATGAATAATCTGGGCTCAGTTCAAAACAAATGATGTTATTAAACCTATTGTTAAATCTTTGACCATTTAATATTTCAACTATGCTAATACTTATGCCAATAAAATTTGACTACCTTTTGGATTTGCACTTTCTACCAGAACAGGTCACAGTTTGATAACTGACGAGCCCTAATATACTTCCTGCCATTTTTATGCCCTGCGAAAGAAAATGGCAGGTATGATGTTATACCCTCCAAAATTTTGAGTGTCCATGCATCAGCACTTCATCATTCATGTCCGCTCCATAACTCTGATACTTTTCAAGATATTACCACAAAACTTCACACAAATGTAAAGCACCAGGAAATGATCTGCAGAATGCACAGTTAGTAACTCTGGTTTGCCTACTTTTGGAGTTCCTGTCCTTTGAACATTGATTACATGGGTGAAAATTTTCCTCAGAGGTTGGGTGCTTCTTGGCCTGCGGTGCAATGGTAACATGTTATGGTATATCCTTGTACCTGCCTGCCAGTAATGTCTGAGGTTATCCGACCACATTTCATATCCAGTCATTGTTGCAGTTAATGGAATCCATCATCCAATCAAAGGCTTGGTGCCATTAGCACTTTGGTTAATGATTGCAAATGGTGATGCTCTTTTACATTCAATACTGAGAATGGGTGTCCTCTCAAAACTTAAAAAGTCAAATTTCAAAGATATTAATCAGAGTGCAAAGATCTTGAATAAGTTGATGTGGAAATATTGATAGACAAGGCATGAAATAGGCATACAACCACAACTCAGTCAGCTCTTGTTGTAAACTGTACCTTATTTTAAAATTGCCTTAAAGGAAATTGCCTCAGGAGCAAATTCTTTCCATTAAGAGTAGACTTCTTTCCATTAAGAGTAGACAACAGCCCCCGCCCATCGGGGCTTGACGAAATAGATGGGCTGGATGATGCTTCCATGCAGAGCTGAAACTAACCACACATGAGTACTGGAAAACCGCTTTGAGGATCTGAGCTTGCCCAGGCAAAATGGTGCGAGTTGGCCCATCCATGCTTATAAACCCTATTGGTTTCATTGGGCCATAGGGCTTAAGATGTCATTTCATCTCAATGTCGGGTAGAAGTCCCACAAAATTGGAAGCAATGTCTCCAAAATGACTTATACAGTGTTGACCTGGATGTTAAACGTCACATCAATCAATCTATCAAGAACAGACAACAATTTATTAAAAAGGCAGAAATATTTTTGACAGAATTTGTTCTCTTGAAAGTGTATCCATTCCCCTTAATTCTTTCCCCATTCTTTTTACTGCAGTCAACAAGGGACAGAACTCTAGATCAACAATGCACAGTGTCCAGACCTGGCATGTCCTATATCGCTAGTGCTTTAGCGGTGGAGCTGCTAATATCTGTGCTACAACATCCTGATAAAGCTTTGGCCCCGGCTGACACGAGTGCGAAAGACGATCATCTGACTGTGGATCACATCAGTCCACTTGGAATTGTGCCACATCAGGTATTTTTGTAATACCAGTTTACTACTAAAAATATTTTATTTTATTTAAACTGGCCCCCGCCCATCAGGGCTTGAAGAAATATATGGGTTACATGATGCTTCCACGCAGAGCTGATTTTGACCACACATAACTAAGTAATGGTAAACGGCTTAGAGGATCTAAGCCTGTCCAGGCAAAGCGGTGCAAGTCGGACCGTCCATGCTTATAAATCCTATTGGTTTCACTGGGCGACAGGGCTTGAGATGTCATTTCATCTAAGTGTTGGGTAAAAGTCCCACAAAATTGGAAGCAACATCTTCAAAACGACCAATACAGTGTTGATGGGGACATTAAACCTCAAATAAACAATTATTTTATTTAGAATATAAAAAAAATTCAATACCACACATGTGGTTTCCTGGCATTCATTACAATAACACAGCTGTGTCATAGAAATGGTGTCTTTCATATCTCTAGAACGATAAAATGTTTTGATATTTTTCTTATTTCTCATCCAAACATAGATTGTGGATGCTCGTTAGAACTGCCTCATTGAGACAGTTCTAACGAGTACCAACAATCTATGTCTTGGAGCAGAAATAAAAATATAGAGCATACTCCTGTAAACCCCAGTTTTTTCTATGTGAAGTGGGGTTTAGAGTGATGTTTATTACACCTTGTTAACATGATGCAAACATTTGTCATTGTTAATAGCACTCTTATTTGTTCAGAAGCCTTCGTGGTATAGTGATTATGCTAATCGCCTTGTAAACCAGGGATCACAGGATCGACCCCGGGCCTCTCCAGACTTTCGGATGAGTCTTTAAACCGAGGTCCCGTCTCCGTATGACCTTAGCTGATGGTGAGACATAAAACTCAAACACTCACTCACTTTCATTTGTCAACAAACTTGGCAGATTTTTTTTTGTTTTGTCCAAGGCACTTTCAAAATTATTTCACTAACATCAAACAGATCTATAATTAGTGATGGACAAAAACTGGATTACCCGGAGAAAAAAATCAGCTGATCGGTTGATTATTTGGCATTTCACATGTAACATATGACCCAAATGAGGCTCAAATCCACAGAACTAGGGTTTTCCGTTGCATTACTTGACATTTCTCATGTGGCCACTGGGCCTGTAGGCAAAAGATTCATGTGAAATGTCAAACTTAGTTTTCTGATTAATGTTTTCAGGATGACAGTGTAGATCCTGATGAGACAGGTCATTATTTGGGTCTACACTGCTTGCTTAGTTAAAAGGTTTTGCACATCTGTATCTATGCTGTTTTCGTAGACTTAATTGTTTTGGATTTAATGGCTTAGTGAGTGAGTGAGTGTTTGAGTTTTACATCTCACCAACAGCTAAGGTCATACGGAGAAGGGGCCTTGGTTTAAAGACTCATCCGAAAGTCTGGAGAAGCCCGGGATTGATCCTGCGACCCCCAGTTTACAAGGCGATTAGCATAACCACTACACCATGGAGGCTTCTTTAACGGCTCACTCAACACAGTTTAGGTTATATCAGTTTACCTGACCACACATTATACATAACCAGTTCACCAATACAGTGTTCATTCTTTCTCCACAAACTGACGACTGCCCTTCTTGAATCAGCGGAAGGGAGTTTGCATTGGTGCTGGTCTACAGGGTTAAAAGGATTAAGCTAAGAATGCTTTAACCCTGATCATGCCGAATAAATTAATTTAGGCACACCCATTTCTGACTGTCAACCAATCAAATTACTATATATAATGTATTCATTCAGCTCACAAACTGCATTACAAACAGTGTAGATCCTGACCAGATGGCTTCTTTAAAAGTCGTGAACAGCAGGATAAGGGTTAAACAATTGGACCCAGTACACAGAACTATTATTTCTTGCACACCAGATAAGGAAATCCATAGTTATAGCTTGGGAAGTTGGGATAGAAACTCTGTTCTAACCCTGGTGTTCTTACCCAGAATTGAATATTCTCATGTGTTTGATAAATACACTGGTTGAATACAATCTCATATGCGCCGTCATTAAGGTTGACATCACAGCATGTTATGTGACGTCACAATATGGCGGACATGGGTAACCGAAGTGACTGAAGTATTACAAATCCGTGCTAAGAAATGGAAGGTATGCAAGAAAAAGAATCCTATATGGGTGTGAGGGGTGGATAGAAAAATCTGTCCCTCGGGATCACTGTCCAGCATCACTCGGCAAGCCTCGTGATGCCAGACAGTGACCCTCGGGACAGATTTTCCCATCCACCCCTCACACCCATATAAGATTCTTATAGCAAACTGATGTCAGAATATAGGAGATGAAGATTCAGTTATCCTGCAGGCCCACTGTCTGGTTGGGGTCGTCACTGGACACTGTATGGATATTAATGGACCAAAGTGTCTTCAGACAGACAAAGAAGTCTGTGAGCAAATATGCAGGTGGGGTTTGTATCAACACTTCATACACTTTTGAAAACATTTTTTTTTTTTTTTTTTTTTTTTTTTTTTTTTTGCATATCATAAATTTTGAATTGTTTGTTTCAGATACGAGGATTTTTATCAAGATTTCAGCAGATCATGCCTGCTAGTGCAGCATTTGATAAATGTACAGCATGCTCAAAAGTGGTAAGTACTCGTAATCTTCAGTTTGATGTGAAAAAGCAACTTTTCGTAAATAGAGGATCTTACATGAGTGGTCATTTCATATGATATTGTGAAACAAGCCTCAAGCAATTTTCATAAATTACATAAGACCACAAGTGCAAGATTCTGTTTATCATATTGGATTTTATTACTCAAGAAGTTTCAAAGAATTTGGGTAGAAAATACAGTAGAACTTTGAATGCTCAAACACCGATGGCTTGTTTACCATGGCTGAGTAAAACCGGTTTTTGATTCCCTAGGATAATTCCTCTACATCAGAAGTAGTACATGTATAGGATAATTAAGAAGATTCTTCAACTTTTATCTTGAATGTATGCTGTGTGTACTCATTAGAATCGGCCTGATGAGGTGTTGCAAATGTATGCTGTGTGTACTCATTAGAACCGCCTCGATAAGGTATTGCAAATGTATGCTGTGTGTACTCATTAGAATTGCCTCGATGAGCTGTTGCAAATGTATGCTGTGTGTACTCATTAGAATTGCCTTGATGAACTGTTGCAAATGTATGCTGTGTGTACTCATTAGAATCGCCTCGATGAGGTGTTGCAAATGTATGCTGTGTGTACTCATTAGAATTGCCTCGATGAGCTGTTGCAAATGTATGCTGTGTGTACTCATTAGAATTGCCTTGATGAACTGTTGCAAATGTATGCTGTGTGTACTCACTAGAATCACCTCGATGAGGTGTTGCAAATGTATGCTGTGTGTACTCATTAGAATCACCTCTATGAACTGTTGCAAATGTATGCTGTGTGTACTCATTAGAATCACCGCATTGAGGTGATTCTAATGAGTACACACAGCATACACAGTAACCCTCAGTGTCCTGAACTACCCCTGTCTCGAACAGATTTTCGTGGTTCCAAAGGTGTTAGAGCCATTGAAGTTCGACTGTATATGGTTGTCACAGATGGCATCATGACTTGATGTGCTAGTAACCATGTGATGTTATGTGTGTGGTCATAGGGTTTTTATTGTGACGTATTATTATCCATTAAATAACAGCAATGTTATATGATGATAGAAAATACTTTTGAAAATGAAAAAAAGGATGAGTCCCAATTGCTTACTTGTGCATCCCACTGGTGATCAGGAGGTGCCAGTTTCAGTCCCCAAGCTTGACACATTCTTTCATAGAGATTTTCCATTAAGGATTTTCTGTGGTCATTCTGTTCTTTCCATCTGATCCTGAAGAAGCCATCTGATCTGGACCTACACTGTTTGCAAAAGTAGGGGTTGTTGTATTCAGCAGGAGAAGAGTTAAAACTCTTATATTCAAAACTGTGCTATAGTGAACAGCATTTTTGGGCAGGGGAGGGAGTTTGGTTTTACGGCCCTTTCAAGATTATTTCACTCGAGCCATTCATTAATTAGAAGTGGGCGAAAACCGGAGTACCCAGAGAAAACCACCTGACTTTCCGTTGCAGAACTTGGCGTCTCACATATGACCCAAGCCAGGCTCAAACCCACACTGGTGAGAGACCTAATGATTAAGAGTCAGCACTCTTATCCAGACGGGCCCGTTAGTGAACAGCTTTATAAAGAGGTTATGGCATAGTTATTTATTAGTGAAAATCAAGCTTGACATTTTATGTAAATTGTCTCCAGGGCTTGATGATCTCAGGGAAAAAATGAAAATGTCATCCTCTCCATTTGTGATTACACTGTAGCGTCCATTGACGTCGACAGCGTTATAAGTGGTCCAGCGCTATACTGATCCCGAAAATATAGCGTTATATTGTTATCCCACCCACTTTTTCTGCTCGCATGTCTACTGTTTCTGCCGGTTTATTATGAATATTACATACTGAATGTATTTTATAAATTATATAAAAAAACGGGAGCCACAGACCAACAGCGTTATAACGATTTCCGCGTTTTTAAGCATCAGCGTTATAACGACTCTGCAGTGTAGTACTTCAAGGGTTAAACCTGTTCACAGATTTTCTGTTTTACTTTTCAACCAGGTGATACAGTCTTATGAGAAAGACGGTTTCCATTTCCTGCTACGGGTATTTAACGAGCCTCATTACCTTGAAGATTTGACAGGACTGTCACAGATGCATCAAGAAACTATAGACGCTGAGGTAATATCTCAACCCTATTTTAATTCTCATCCCACTGAAAACGACAAAGCCTACCTTTGTGAACAGTACAGATCCAGATCAGATGGCTTCTGAAGAAGCCATCTGATCAGGATCTTTACTGTTTGACATGTAGTTTGTCACTTGAACGAATACAGTGTGTCAAGTAGTTTAATTGGTTGATGACGGCCCCCGCCCATAGGGGCTTGAAGAAATATATGGGCTGCATGATGCTTCCACGCAGAGCTGAATCCGGCCCGCACACTAGTACTGGTAAACCCCATAGAGGATCTAAGCCTGTCCAGGAACCGCGGTGCGAGGTGGACCATCCATGTTAATAAACCCTATTGGTTTCAATGGGTGACAGGGCTTGAGATGTCATTTCATCTCAATGTCGGGTAAAAGTCCCACAAAATTGGAAGCAATGTCTCCAAAATGACCTTTACAGTGTTGACGGGGATGTTAAACCTCAAATCATACAAAACAAATTAATTGGTTGATGGTCAGAAATGGGTGTGGGTAAATTAATTTATTCAGCAGGATAAGCATTGGCTGTAGCTAAAGTGAGAAGAAATGTGGACCTCTGGGACCTAGTGGTAAAGAGTGCTGCCTCTTAAACATTATATGTCTCACTCCTTGGTTGGGTCACAGGTGAGATGCCAAGTTCTGGAATGGAGGGTCAAAATATTTCTCTCCAGGTAGTCCAGTTTTCACCTGCCTCTGATTAACACTGACCTCAATAAGAGTTAAATATTCTTGAAGGAGCCATAAAACCTTTGGAAAAAAAAGAAGACAAAAAATGTCTATAAATATCAATAAGTGTCTATGGCATCACATTACCAAGTTGACTGACAAAGTTGAGTCACAAATGAAGTTACGTCTTTTACTCTTCCTCTGAGTTTTTGAAGTGAACTCTTCCATCTTTGAAGTTGGACAAATCCATTCTTGCAATTAAATGTGGTCTAGTCAAAATCATTAACAGGATGGTTACAGTGTAGATCCAGATGAGATGGCTCATAATGCGCCGTCTCATCTTGATCTACACTATTTGCATGGGTACCTTGTATCTGTACTGGTGTACAGGGTTGAAAGGGTTTATTTAACTCTTATCATGCTGTTCACGACAACCCATATCTTTGGAAACAGTGTAGATCCAGATCAGATGGCTTCTGAAGAAGCCATCTGATCTGGATCTACACTGTTTGGCATTCAGTTTATGAATTTGTAGCAATAAATTACATCAAGTAATTTGATTGGTTGACAGACAGAAATGGGTGTGGTTTAACTGAATATTCAGCAAGAGAAGGGTTAACTATAGTAATCTTATCACATGCAGCATCTTACTGTTGCCGGATTTTTTTTGGGGGGGGGGCGGGGGGGGAGAGTTTAACCGCCCAGTCAGTTTACCTAACCACACTTTTCCTGGGCAGGCTAATACATAAGTCAGAAGTGATTAACCCTTAAGACGCAGACAAAAACTATATCTGTTGTCTGCTTATGTCGTCTGCTGATTTTTTTTTTTTTTTCAAACTTTTTAAAAATATTTTTGCATACAGGCAAATAGTGTGGGCCCAGATCAGACTGCTCCTGCAGGAGCAGTCTGATCTGGGTCCACACTGTTTGCAAAAAAAAATTTACTTTTAAGGTAACCGGCAGACTGAAAAGCAGACAAATTGTCATGATTGGCATTTTTTGGGTTAATCTATATAACGCACATTTTTTTTGCCAGAAAGTTGCCAGATGTAAATAAGTGATATGTATCATATTTACCCTAAATATTCAGATACCATAACTCCTTACCATACTTTTTGTCATGCCTTCTTTCTATATAGGAGTAGAAATTTCCATCCATCCGTTTGTCAAGCCGACAACATTTGCGACCACCCTAGCGTTTACCCTAATGTACAAGTGCATTCCTCAAGAACTATAAAAGCTTCATTAATGCTACTTCAAACAGACTTACAACTAGGCATGACAATTTTAATGGAAGCATCCATGTTTGACTTTGATCACCATTTCATGGTTCACTGACTTTGTGAATTATTGCGACCACCCTAGCGTTCACCCTAATGTTCAAGTCTGTTTCTCAAGAACTATTAGACCTTCATTAATGCTACTTGGTACAGACTTGCATCTAGGGATGGCAGCTATAGTACAAGTATCAATATTTGACCATGACCTATATTTCATGGCTCATTGACTTTTGGGAACTTTTGCGACCACCCTATCATTCACTATAATGTTCAAGGCCATTTCTCAAGAACTATAAGAGCTTCATTAATGATACTTCATACAGACTTAATCTAGGAATGACAATTTTAATGCAAGCATCCATATTTGTCCTTGACCTACATTTCATGGTTCACTGACTTTGTGAATTAGTTCGACCACCCTAGCACTCACCCTAATGTTCAAGTCTGTTTCTCAAGAGCTATTAGACCTTCATTAATGATACTTGGTACAAAGTTGCACCTACAGATGACAAGTTTTATGCAAGCATCCATGTTTGACCTTGACCTATATTTCATGGTTCAGTGACTTTGCACGCCAACAGGCAAGACATAGCCTTTGGCAGAATTCTTGTTCTAAAATTTGAAGAAGTACAATTTACTACCCGATGTTTTGTCTAAAGGTAGCTGGATAAAAGGTAAACAGTGTAGACCCTGATGAGATGCCACGTCCTGCGGCATCTCATCTGGGTCTACACTGTTTCTTCATGCCCATGTGTCGGAATACATAGAGTAAATACGGTCGTTTGTAAAAATATGATAATATGCAATGATGTTTTTCAGGTATGGGATTTTGAGGAAGACGACGAATTTTCTAGTATGGAAATGAGCTGACGAAAGTCTCTTTGGAAACTTTTAGCCACCTGAACTTATTAGTGGATAACATTTTAACCTGTGGACATGTTTTTATTTTTTTATTTTGAATAATTGACCAGAGAATCAACAATAAAAAAATTTAACCCACATTCTTCTGAACCAGAATACCATCATGAGGAAAAAGTCCCATGAAATTAACAGCCCATAAACCCCAATTTTTAGCTCACCGTCACATAATGACCAGGTGAGCTTTTGGGATCACTTTTTGTCCGTCGTGCGTGCATCCGTGCATGCGTGCGCGTGTAAACAATTTCTTCAAACGACTTCTCCTCCTAAACCACTGATCGGATTTTGACCAAACTTCATAGGAATGATCCTTAGGTGGTCCCCTTTCAAAATTGTTCAAATGGTTCCGGTCCGTTGCACATGTAGGTCACAGGAGCCAAAAATGGATTTTTTTCACCGAAAACTTAAAAAATCTTCTTCTCTGAAACCGCAAGGCCCAGGTCTTTGATATATGGTATGAAGCTTCATCTAGTGGACCACTACCAAGATTGTTCAAATTATAGTGCTGGGGCCAAAAATGCCCCCACCCCAGGGCCCTTTGGATTTACATAGGCTTATATAGGGAAAATCTTTAAAAATCTTCTTCTCTGAAACCGCAATGCCAAGGTCTTTGATATTTGGTATGAAGCTTCATCTAGTGGACCCCTACCAAGATTGTTCAAATTATAGTTCTGGGCCAAAAATGCCCCCCGCCAAAGGGCCCTTTGGTTTCACATGGGCTTATATAGGGAAAATCTTCTTCTCTGAAACTGCAAGGCCCAGGTCTTTGATATTTGTTATGAAGCTTCATCTAGTGGACCTCTGCCAAGATTGTTCAAATTATAGCCCTGAGACCAAAAATGCCCCCGCCTCGTGGCCCTTTGGTTTTACATAGACTTATATAGGGAAAATCTTTAAAAATCTTCTATGAAACCACAAGGACTAGGTCTTTGATATTTGGTGTGAAATTTCATCTAGTGGACCTCTATAAAGATTGTTCAAATTATAGCCCTGGGGCCAAAAATGCCCCCGCCCCGAGACCCTTTGGTTTTACATAGACTTATATAGGGAAATTTTTTAAAATCTTCTTCTCTGAAACTGCAAGGCCCATGTCTTTGATATTTGGTATGGAGCTTCATCTAGTGGACCTCTACTAAGATTGTTCAAATTATAGTGCTGGGGCCAAAAATGCCCCCGCCCCGGGGCCCTTAGGTTTTACATAGACTTAAATAGAGACAATCTTTGAAAATCTTCTTCTCTGAAACAGCAAGGTCCAGGTCTTTGATATTTGGTGTGATGCTTCATCTAGTGGACCTCTATCAAGATTGTTTAAATTATAGCCCTGAGGCCAAAAATGCCCCCATCCCGGGGCCATTTGGTTTTACATAGGCTTATGTAGGGAATATCTTTAAAAAAAATCTTCTTCTCTGAAACTGCAAGGCCCAGGTCTTTGATATTTGGTGTGTAGCTTCATCTAGTGGACCTTTGCCAAGATTGTTCAAATAATAGCCTTTGTTGATATTTCGTATGAAGCTTCACCTTTTAAGACCTCCCTCAACATTATGCACTTTATAACCCTGGGGTCTATAATGTCCCTCCCCGGTGTAACAGGCCGGTTCTTCCCCCCAGTCAGTTTCTTCCCCGGGGAAGAAACGGGCCGGCCCGTTTCTTCCCCACCCAGTCAGTTTCTTCCCCCCCTAAACATTTATTTAGAACCATTGTAAACGAGCTATTAATGCCTCACAATTTGTTCAAAATGAGAAAAGAAACCATTCTGAATAAGGTTTGCGCCTTTATAGCACAAATGACAAAATTTGCTAGATGCCCTACAATACATGATGATCTAATGAAATATGCATCCTTATTCCAGTATCTGTGATTAATTTTCTCGGCTTTCTTATACATAAATTGGTATTAAATTAATAGATATACTAAGCAACAAATCTTTGGTGCTCAATTCTAAATAGAATCTGGAAAATGGGGGTGGGGAAGAACCGGGCCGGCCCAGTTCTTCCCCACCCCCAGACATATAATTTTCTAGTGCTTAAAGCTGTCAATTTTTATTATTTCAATTAAAGAATTAATTCATAGCATGAAATGGCAATGTTGATTTGTTCAGAAAGATAAATCTACAGTAACCTTAGGGTGGGGAAGAACTGGGCCGGCCCAGTTCTTCCTCCCACCATCTTCACCCACCCCCAGCTATTTCCATTTTGTAGTTCATACTGCTGTATGTATTTGTTATTTGAACTCAAATATTAAATTCATAGCGTAAAACATTGTAGATTTGTTCAGAAAAGCAAATACATAGCAGCCTTAGGGTGGGGAAGAACTGGGCTGGCCCAGTTCTTCCCCACCCCTGTTCACCCACCCCCAGCTTTTTCCTTTTTGTAGCTTATACCGCTGTATGTGTTTATTATTTGAATTCAAATATTAAATTCATAGAGTAAAACATTGTAGCTCTGTTCAGAAAAGCTAATGTATAGCAGCCTTCGGGTGGGGAAGAATTGGGCCGGACGAGTTCTTCCCCACGCCCCCCTCCCCCCCACTATTTTCTTTTTTTTTTTTTTTTTTTTTTCATATCGCAGAATGTGTTTATTTTTTTAAATCAAATGTTAAATTCCTAGCGTAAAACTTTGTAGATTTGTTCAGAAAAGAAATACATATCAGCCTTGGGGTGGGGAAGAACTGGGCTGGCAGTATCACAGATTTTCATCAGAAAAGCCACCATTTTTGGAGATATGAAAGAATGCACCATGCCACACAGGTGTGTAATCGTAATGACAGCATTTTATCTTGATTAAGGGGAATGGGTACACCTGACCCAAAAATTGCTATCCATAGATTGTGATGAAACTTGTCATTTTGAATATTTGCACTTTGTGCTTTTGAAATATGAAAAGAAAAGCGATGGTACATGGATTAGTTTTCAAGATACTAGGTCACCAAAGTAAGGACATACAGCATATTTTGAGTATTAAAAGTTGCACACTTTTGGAACAGACATTGCATTCCTGGTATCTGATTTCTAAATCACTGGGCAACAGAACAGTTTGGTAATCATCAATATTTCAAAAGCAATCTTCATAATATTTACTCATAATGAGAAACTGTCGAATCTATACCCACAAAAGAATAAAAATGCAATATCAATCTAATGGCAAAGAATTCAGCCTCGGATAATTTACCTATTTCACTGCACATATTTTTTAACAAAAACTGATCTGTAAAAAAAATTACTCCTTAGATTACTGCCAAAAACTACTATGTCATGCAAGAAGGTATGTGGGTTAATAGCAGACAGAGAAAATAACAGGTATATGGATTACTTTCTCATATATTTTTCCAAATTTACATATACCCCCAAAAGAAAAGAAAAAAGATTTTTAATCAAAAATATACATAGAGCAACACTTTCATCATGTGCATACTATATGTGTGTACATTTTTGAAATCAAGTATAGAAAACATGCAAAACTAAATCTTATTTAAGGTCATTCACAGTATTTATTCCCAGCATTGCCAAAGAAATCAGCTATTCAGGGGTTCCGACTACCCCACCCACATATATCACAAAAGTCAATTTATTGGTGTACTGCCAAGAATGTGTAAGCTTCAAAAAGTTAAATTAAGTGCATTTTTTGGCATATGACACCATGAGAGCATAAACAAGCTTTAAAACAGCACAGCTTTCACTCATTGTCTGTTGGTCATACTGGCATGCATATTTTCATGATGTCTTGTAAAAAACTGGAAATTCCAAATAAACCTGGACACTTCTTGTCAAATAGTTACTTCAATACTTTTTACTATCTCATTGACATTGAATTACATCACTGGCATAAATGTAACATTTGGTTTGATAATCTTATTATCTGCCATGAAATTGTGTCAGACAGGGGCATAATTCTATAACAGTTTTGTAAGATTACCCCACCCACCTACATACATGTATTTTAACATGTCTTGAGATCTATAGCCATAGCATGAAGTATATTGACTTTTGTGTTCTTTCAATGTAAGGTTATAGCAGATGGATAATTAATTTATTAAATGACTTCAGTAGTTGTGTTTTTCTTGAGCCTTGGTGAGCATTAATTCTTAAGCATGAACTCTCAAAATGCAGCATATTTGTTGAATTTATCTTCATTAAAATTGTCCACATTTAATGCCCAAGTTTTTTCTGTTATTCATTTCAAACCTTATATCTTTTAATCCATGACTATCTTTGGATATTACACACTTTATATAGAGAATTGGGGGTTACAAGGGTATGGATTATTTTCTTAGTTCTGCTCAAAACACAGATTAGTAATGCTATATAGGGATGAACAGGCCTAAGCAAACACAGCAGACCCAGATCAAACTGCTCCTGTCTGACCAGGGCCTACAATGTTTGCCAGGTTTAGACAAAACTAATTTGCAAATTCATTCCTTTAAGAGTTGACTCCTATTGAAATGGGAGACATAAATACTTTTGCATGAGTTGCCTCACTTGAAGGTGTTCCCATTCCCCATAACTACCCAACCTTGCGAAAGCATGTCCTCAAAATGTTCAAATTTTTACGATTTCTATGGTATTAAAAATCTACAATAAGGTCATTATGTACAACAATCTACCATGTTGGAAGCAAAGATAAGAATGAAAATCCCAAAACTTAGGCAGAAATAATGGCATATTTTGAGACACAAAGGATAGCCTGTCACACTGGGGTGTTGTAATGTAAAGTGGATCCCACCTTGCCATAAAAGCAAAATTTAACAAGTTTAACCTTTTTTGTATCAACTTGACTTGATAGATTTTGTAAGGTAACCGGGCGCTAAAAGCACATAGGGCTACCCCGTTTTTTTGTATCAAATGGAATCTTCTACCTTATATATAGCAGGAGTCCATTTCGAAATTTAGGGTTGCCAGATTGATTTTTCTTCAAAATTCATTTGGAAAATGGCTGAACTTTTTGCAAACAGTGTAGGCCCTGATCAGACGCCACCTTCTGCGGCGTCTGATCTGGGCCTGCACTGTTTGCCAAGGTACCCCTTTAGGGGTTTCTGGTACTGAATGGGTTAAATCAACAACTGACTGCCATGGATGGCAATAATGAAAAAAAAAAGCAGTCCAAAAAGTCTCAAGTAACTGATACAACTGAAACAAATACAGCAAAAGTTTTTATAATGTACTTAACTCTTATTCTTCTGTTTTAAAGAACAAACCCTATCTTTGCAAACAATGTAGATCTAGTCCAGATGGCTTCTGAATGATCCATCTGATCAGAATCTTCACTTTTTGATATGCAGTTTGTGATTTGAATGAATTCATTATATCAAGTAATTTGATTGTTTGATAATCAGCAACGGAGTTTGGCTTAATTTATCTATTCAGCAGGGTAAGAGCTTATTATCCTACAATTTGAAGCTGTACATTAACACATATAGTTCATTTGAATGCCCTTTCCATTAAAATGCAATATTCTATTTATATTGCAAAAGTAAATAATTTTCTGTAGCTTCCGTTAGCCGGATAAGTACCTTCCAAACTTAATGGAAGGCATATATCCGTTGCCCCCTGCTCACCACGGGGAGGTGGAAGACAGAGCAGGATATTAATTTCTAACTAAGAATTTTAAATGAAGTCACATTTAATTTATATATTTTGAGCAGTCACTTTTGTGGATAGAATTAAGTCACTTGAATGCCTTAAAGCTAAGGGATCATTTTACAGATTCAGATGCTCACTGACAACCATTAACTCTGTGTAAGCAGTCTATTTGTCATTGTTTCACTAGAGAGACAACTTCCATGCCTTTTTTTATCTTTTTTTCTCTTGTTTTATTTTATTTTTTTATCAAAAGAGCCCTCTTGGTGAGGCATCTTGCTCTATCCTTCTGTCAGTGTGTTCTGTAATACCGCCTCACAGGCATTTTATGATTTCTTTTTGGGTAGAAACAAATACAAATATTGTGTAAAAAGCATCTTGCTCAAAGACGTAACACATTTACTGTTCCACAGTACTTTCACTACTAAAAGGAAAGAATTTGCTCCTCAGGAGCAATTTTGCTTATTTACAAGCAAATTCTTTCCTGTTTAGAGTTTCAAACTTCAGTTATAATTTTTTGCTTACAATGAAGGCTCCAATGAATTTGAAGGCACTACGGTTGGCATAATGTGAAATTCATGGTGGAAGACACCATCAAGCTAGGACGAAGGACACCCACCATGCGATATATGCAAAACCCTGATCAAAGCAGATCAACACAGGTGAATGACATAGCCTTTGCTTTTCAGTACCAAAATTATTTGCTGAAATATGATTCTTTAACTATCACATGACAACTGTTAGTAACAATAAAAAAAACAATGGCAAATTTAATAGGTAAGCCAGTACTTGTTTATGCTGGTATCTGAATAATTTATTTACACCTATCAATAACATTCTGGGGCTCCTCTGGAGCAGGTCCACAGAGTGATCTGTAATTATTTTTGTCTGGTTTTAATTTTGAACTATTATGTGTACATATTAAATGCCAAGTTCTTGAAAGATCACAGATTATAAACAGTTCAACAGGCGAAGACTGGCGGAATACTTACACTTTTTATGTCTCAGCACTTTTTTCGGGTAGCTGCATATGTAAACTTTGTTTACTTGCTCTGACACGGAGTCTACTTTAACAAACATGCCCTTTGCACTCCAAAAGCATCATTTTTCTGACATTCCACATGTACTTCCTGGTAAGGTCAGCCATATTTGGTTAAGTTTCCGAATCTCCTTTTGAAGAGTAGCAATACCTTCCATTGGGTAATACTAAAGCATGACATGAAGGTATTCCCATTCCCCTTAAATATGTTTTTATTGAGCAGTGAGTGTTTGAGTTTTACGTCCCACCAACAGCTAAGGTCATAAGGAGACGGGACCTCAGTTTAAAGACTTAGCCGAAAGTCTGGAGAAGCCTGAGATCAATCCTGCGATCCCTGGTTTACAAGGCGAGTAGCGTAACCACTACACCACGGAGGCTTCTAATTTATTGAGCAGATATGAATATTAATTCAGTCTTATTTCTGTGCCAAGATATAGGTTGTGGTTACTCGTTAGAACCACCTCATTGAGGAGGCGGTTCTGTCGGGCACACCCAACCTTTGTTTGGGGTATTAACTCTTCTCTTGCTGAATATTCATATTAGCCACACCCATTTCTGACTTTTAACCAATCAAATTACCTTATCTAATTTATTCCTATAAATTCATAAAGTTAATGCCAAACAGTGAAGATCCTGATCAGATGGCTTCTTCAGAAGCCATCTGATCTGGATCTACACTGTTTGCAAAGATAGGGGTTGTCGTGAACAGCAAGATAAGGCTTCTTCAGAAGCCATCTGATCTGGATCTACACTGATTGCAAAGATCTGGGTTGTCGTGAACAGCAAGATAAAAGTTAATAAGAAAATTATCACAAATTTTCCTCGGAAAAGTAACCGTTTTGGAGATATGCAAATATGCACTTTGCCACACAATGCTCTTATCATAACAATAATTTATCTTGATTTAACCCATGTTTTATTGCCGAGCAGATATTAATATTAATTCAATCTGGCTTTTCTGTCATTAATTAATATTTTGCAATCTGGGACCAGTTGTTCAAAACTAACGATGTCTTTAGTTAAAGAATCATTAAAATTTGATCATTTAATACGGCAAATCTATTCATATTTTTGCTGAAAAAAATGTGGGTAGCTTTTGCTACACACATTTTTTCAGCAAAAATCATAAAATTTTAGATATTGTTCTTGCTTGAACAGTTAACAGTTTGACCGCTAATGAGCTTATTAAGCTAATGAGGCTTTGAACAACTGGACCCTGCCCTCTGTCAACATACTCGTAGTATTGTTATTCGCAATGAAAATTATACCGTAAAAATACTAAAAATTTGGACACCTTGAGGACTTGCTGTAATTCTCCTTAAATCTTAACAAATTTGTTTCATGATCCAGCAAGGAGTCCAAAAGGTGCAGACGAAATGGCAAACAGTGTAGACCCTGATCAGACTGCTCCTTCAGAATCTTGGTCTGCACTGTTTGCTTAGACCTACCTGTCCCGATAGTTAGGATCATTCTTGTACATACCCCAAATACAAAGTTTGGAGTGTTGTAGCTCAGTGACCAGGACATTTGCCTCCGATGCTAAGAGTCCCAGATTCAATCCCTGGCAGGGGTGATAAAAATTTCAATGTCCGAACATGCTTCATTGGCATCATTTGCAAGGACGAATGTCATGAAGTGTGCCATTGTTAACTGAAGGCCCACTGTGCATGGGGATTCATCCCCTGTGCAGGTTTAAGACCCCTTTATGATTACATGATTACAAGAAAATCTTGCATATCGGAAGTGTATTTAATGTACACCATTTGTGTCCTCTTCTGGGGTTAAGGCTTATGTTAGAGATAGATTGATAGTTTCATTAGAAAATAGATGTGAAGGCAATGATCAGGAATTGATACAATTAAACCGCACCTCCCATCAGAGACTCCAAAGGGAAAGAAACACAAATTAGAAGTGAAGGCAATGATCAGGAATCAATACAGCTGCCAGCATTGACACCAAAGGGAAAGAAACACAAACATGAAATAACTAGACCCTAAACATCCATAGCGGAAAGCCAGAAGGACAGTTACTTTCCCACAAAATGGCCAATTGGCTACCCAAAACAAAAAGATATAAGCGATACACACATTCAGAGATGGACTATAACAAATAAACCTTGACAGAAGAACCGCTGTGGAACGGTCAGTGAAAAGAATTTCACTGGGGGGCTTAAATTGATTTTATGTGGCTGCAATCCTCGCCCTTACTTCTGTTGCAATTTAGACAAATAATTTGTTCAGTCTGCATGAAGGCTTCCTAACTCATCAATGCAGCATCTCTGAGAACACAAAAATCAAACAATTTCAGAGATGAAACAATGATGAGGGCTCGACAGCATGAAATAACTGAAATGCTGGAGCAAAAGAAAACCAACAGTTAGACTGCAATGGTTACAAACAGATTTATTGTCTGAATATGATTTATAGTATATATTAAATTAAATATGTAATAGAGTGTTGAATTTTTATTTTATCCACAGTTCTTACCAAAGAGTGTTAGGCAGTGGTTGGGCTACTCATAAATTTGTCCTGCCTATTTATTAGCTTTGTCCTGCTCATAAATTTTAAAATGCCAAATTGTTGGCATTTTATAAATTATGAGCAGGACAAATTTCGTTTTCAGTTGAGTTTAGCATGAAAAAAGTTTTATAAACCAAAGGACCAAACCGTTACCGTATTTATACTAAGTATTCAGACACCTGAACACCTTGCCATACTTATTCTAAAATTGGAACAAGTAGAATTTACTACCTGATGTTGTGTCTAAAAATAGCTGGATGAGTGGTAAACAGGGTAGACCCTGATGAGATGTACCATTGTGTAGCATCTCATCTGGGTCTCCAATGTCTGCTGAGGCCCCGAGGTTATAAAACTTTTTTCATGCTCAACTCACTTGAGCATGAAATTCATCTGTTCATAAATTATAAAATGCTAATGAAAGTTGGCATTTTAAAATTTAGGAGCAGGATAAATGACATTCTGTGCTGATCTGAGCAGGAAAATTGCCTAGCCCCAAGGTTATAAAACCTTTTTCATGCTCAACTCAACTGAGCATGAAACTTTTGGTGCTCATAAAACTTAAAATACTAAGAAGTTGACCGATTTTTCTTTCTCAGCAGAGAATGTTATTTGTCCTTCTCACAAAGGAGATGATTAGTATAAGCGTTTCGCTTGTTTTCAAATCCTTTCATTGTAAATTGTACATGTAGTGTTCGAATTGACTTGTCAAATGAAATGAATAAATATTGTTTAAACCAAATTTTAAAATGCCAACAATTGTTGGCATTTTGAAATTTGTGAGCAGGACAAATTTCATGCTGAAGTGAGTTGAGCATGAAAAAAGTTTTATACCGGTAACCTCGGGGCCCCTCTGTCCATATTCATACGGTAAATCTGATAGTTTGATTCTGGGGTTCTCTATTCTTTCCAATGACACCAAACCAAGGTCCTGTTTACACATCAGCCATGAAAGGCCACATGTGAGATGCCAAGCTCTGCAACAGAAGGTCAGGTATTTTTCTCTGAGTAGTGTCTTTACCCTAAATAGTCGGACACCTCAACCCCTTGTCAACCTTGTCCTAAATTTTGAAAAAAGTACAATTCACTACCTGATGTTATGTCTAAGAACAGCGGGATGAGTGGCAAACAGTGTAGACCCTGATGAGACGTGTTCTGCAGCTTCTCATCTGCGTCTACACTGTTTGCTTAGGCCTGTCTGTCCAAATACATATGGTAATTACGATATTACCGTTGTTGCCAATCTCTGATTAACAATCGGCTCAAAATAACTGAAATAATCTTGAAAGGGCCGTAAAACAAAAACCGAAAGAGAAAAAAAATGCAGCCATGACAAGTGAAAATCTGTCTTGGGGCATATGTGCACACTAAAGACACAGATCAGCTTGTGCATGTTTTATATTGATGCCCTTCACTTGGATAATGTGAGATGGCAAGTACTGCAACAATTGAATGGATATTCAGATGCTTTTTCTCTGGGCACTGTTTTTTTTTTCTGCCAAACCCCCTCCCTCCCCCCCCCCCCTCCCCCCTACCTCTGGGCCCAGTTGTTTGAAGCATAGTTAGCTTAACGAGCTTGTTAGTGGTCAAATTGATACCTGTTCTATTAAGTACAATATTCAATACAGTGTTATTTTTGCTGAAAAAATATGAGCAGCTTTTGCAAATGCAAAAGCTGCTCACATTTCTTCAGCAAAAATCTTAGCACAATTGCCAATTAAAAGATCAAAGTTTTGAACAACTGGCCTTTGATTTGCAATCATCTGAACACAAGTGAAACAAGGCATCGCAGGTGATACAAATCCCCTCGCACAAGTCTACTTGGTGTGAGCAACAAAGTTATTTGTTAAATTAGCCTCACTGACCTTGAGCACAGGACCCGGAAAGTCCAAATTGCTCCAGATATTATCATACCCAACGTTTGTGTGAAGTTACATCAAAATCCATTGATAAATGTAGGTACAAGAGCAATGACAAAGTTTTTCTGAAAGTAGCCACACTGACCTTGACCTTGATCCGAACACCCTAAAATCGGACTTGCTTGAGATATTATCATACCCAACATTTGTGTGAAGTTATATTAAAACCCATCAATAAGTGTAGGTGCCAGAGCAATGACAAAGTTTTTCTAAAAAACACCGTAGTGACCTTGACCCTGAGCCCAGGGACCTGAAAGTCAAACTTGCTGGAGATATTATCGTACACAACATTTGTGTGAAGTTATGTTAAAATCCATTTATACATGTAGGTATAAGAGCTATGACAAAGTTTTTCTAAAAATAGCCACAGTGACCTTGACCTTGAACTTAGCACCCTGAAAGTCTGACTTGCTTGAGGTATTCTCATTTGTGTGACGTTATAATCCATCAATAAATATAAGCACTAGAGCGATGACAAAGTTTTTCTGAAAATGGCCACCTTGACCTTGAGCCCAGGACCCTGAAAGTCGAACTTGCTGGAGTTTTTATCGTATTTGTGTGAACTTTTATCAAAATCCATCAATAAATGCAGGTGTGTGAGCAATGACAAAGGGTGAATGTACGTACATTATACATACATACATTTTGACGGGACACCCCCACCCATCGGGGTTCGGAGAAATAGATTGGGCTGCACGTTGCTTCCACGCAGAGCTGAAACTGTCCGCATAGGAGTACTGGTAAACCGCTTAGACGGACTACGTCTGCCCAGGCAAAGTGGTGGGAGTCAGACAATCCAGTGAAAATAACCCTTATTGGGCGGCAGGTCTTGAGTAGTCATTTCATCTCAATGTCGGGTAAAAGTCCCACAAAATTGGAAGCAATATCTCCAAAATTACCTCAATAGTGTTGACGGGGACATTAAACCACAATCAAACATTCTGCCTAATGGGTAAAGAGCGCTGATTGAGTTGAACATCTTTCTGAGGTAAAATAGCTATCTTCTCTAGGGATTCAAGAAATTGTTCAAATCAGCCATTGGCCCCCCACCCATAGGGGCATGGAGAAAATAGATTGGGCTACATGATGCTTCCACTCGGACCTGAAACCGACCAAACATGAGTACTGGTAAACCGCTTAGAAGCTCTAAGCCTGCCCAGGCAAAGTGGTACGAGTCGAACCATCAATGCGTATAAACCCTGTTTGTTTCATTGGGCGGCAGGGATTGAGATGTCATTTCATCTCAGTGTAGGGTAATAGTCCCATAAAATCGGAAGCAACGTCTGCAGAATGACGTAAATAGTGTTGACGTGGACGTTAAACCTCAAATCAAACAAAAATCAAATCAGCCAAGTTTTTGAGGGGAGGTGGGGTGGTGGTTGTTTTTTTGGCCCTTTTAAGATCGTTTCACTTATTTCAAGTCGATCGTTAATCAGAGGTGGGTGAAAACTAGAGTACCCGGAGAAAACCACCTGACCTTCCTTTGCAGGACTTGGCGTCTCACATGTGACCCGAGCCAGGCTTGAACCAAAGTGGTGAGAGACCTAATGATTAAGAGTCAGCGCTCTTTTCCACTAGGCCACTGAGGCCCAAATTAGCCATGGTAAATGAGCCATTGACCTTTGAGCCATTTAAATTTCACTGCATTTTTTATCAAATGTCACTGAAGAAATTCGATACCTGCCGGGTCAGCAACATTCTTGTATGGAGATTCATCCTGAAATCTTTTCTACGGTCATTCTCTCCCTTTGGCTGATTCAAGAAGTGCAGTTGTCAGTTTCTGGTGAAAGACTGTGCACTATACTGATTAACCGCTTACTGTAAGCATGCCCAGGAAAAGTGTGGATAGGTAAACTGGCCAGCAGCTTGATATGACCTAAATAGTGTTGACTGGGCTGTTAAACTCAAAAACACACAAACAAATCACTGAAGCAAACTTTAAGTTCCGCTCTGGAGTTCCCTGGGAGGACCTGTATGGTGATGACCTTGTCATCATAGCTGAATCCCTTGAGAAGTGTGTCAGGAGGCTCTTTAACTTGGAAAGAAGCAATGGAGAAAAAAGGCTGAGAGTAAATGCAGGAAAGACGAAGATCATGATCTTTGGTACAGGCCTGGACCTTCTGCAGAGTATGGGTTAGTTCCCATGTGCTGTGTTGCACTGCACTGACTTCAAGTTCTGGGTGCACAAGAAATGCAGTGGGCTCAAGCGCTTGACAGAGGACCCTGATTACAGGTGTACATGGTGCCAAGGAACTGCACACCCCTTAGATGGCAGACCACAGAGGGAAGTCCAAGTCGGACCTGATTTTTCGACCACATCACATGTGAAAACAGCCTGGAAGAAATTCAAGGAGCTGCTACCAGTTCTCTCTTCCCGCCACCTCTCGTTCAAGACATGCGGCTGTGTCTTGTGTGCGGAGCCCAGTGCTTCATGCCAGTGAGACTTGGCCATTGACAAAGCCAAACTTCCAGCATCTGCAGCGGAATAACGGCAATGATCAGACAGATCTGCAACGTCAAGCCACAGGACACTAACACCACCAGGTCCAGTGAACTACATACTTACACGGCTTGGCATTGAGGACCTGAAAGAGAGAAGGCTCCGCTGGTATGGACATGTAGAACACTCCAACTGTGCAGTCAAGACTGCCTGTGGCATAGAGTTAGATGGAAGGCGTGGGCCTGCATGGGAGGCCCAAAATGACCTGGAAGCAGCTGCTGACAGAGAGAGATCACAGAGAGTGGAAGCTCTCTGCTATCGACCCGTATGATAGACAAACCTGGAGATCTGGTGTGAGATCTGCCATACGTGCAGCAAGCCAGCTACCTGGAAGGGGGCCCATTTATGTTGCTCTTGCCCCTCTACCTGCACGTTAATCAAAACTCTGATGATGAACGATGATGATACAAGCTATCTGATATAAAATGACATTGTACTGCCCAAAGAAACTGCTAGGGTTTATGTGCAAGGACAGTAAGGTGTGGAAGCACCATGCAACCAAATCTATTTCTCCAAGCTCAAAATGGATATCTTAAATATAATATCAGATATCTTATATAGGATAATAAGATATCTGAATAAGTACAACCGGCCCCGATAGCTCAGTTGGTAGAGTGTCCGCTCCGGGGAACGGGAGGTCTCGGGTTCGATCCCGGGCCGGGACATACCAGTCGTTTAAAATGGTACTAGCTGCTCCTCGCTTGGCACTCAGGTTTACGGGGTAGAGCTAGGACTGGTCGATCCAGTGTCAGGATAATGTGACTGGGTGTGGTATCATGTAATGTGTCTGGGACATGATACTTCAGTGAGGCAGCACTATAAACGTGAGCATTGAGCTCCCTGTCGCAACCAGACACCGTCGTGATATGTCTGAAAAATTGTTGAAAGCGACGTTAAACCCGAATTCACACACACACTGAATAAGTACAAATATATTATATTACGAAGTACAGTACATGGAGAGCTTTTGTTGTCACCTCGGTTGTTTACAAATGCTTATATCTCAATAGTCACTCATCACAGAGCACTCATATTTGGAACTTAAGTACCTGGGAGGGTTTTCTGACGTTAAAAGACAACAGACCCTGGGTTCATGCCCCGTGGTGGGGCTAGGGGTCAAAATCTAGAATACCTCTGTAAAACTGTGTTAAAATTTTTGAAATGCTTATATCTCAACAGACACTCATCACAAAGCATTAATATTTTACAGCTTGGATACCTAGGCGTGTCTTCTGAGATTCCAAGACAACACACTCCTCGTTCATGCCTGGGAGGGGGATAAGTTGGGGCTAGGGGACAAAATCTAGGACACCTTTGAAATTTGTTATATACGTTTCCATTATGCTAACAAGTTATAGACACAATTGGTTATATATCAGCCAACCGTGTGACACTGGTTCAAGTGTCAAAGGGTGAAGGTCATGGTGACCTACATTTCACAGTCCAGTGATTTTGCCTTATATCTTGAAGACTTTTTGTTGGAGAAATGTCATACCTGGGATATTAGTGCCATGTGACCCCTTGATTGACCTCAAAATATATGTAGCTCACTGTGACCTATATTTCATGGTTCAGTGATTTTGGCTATTATCACATATTCAGTACTATATTTAATATGATAACCCATGTTTTGCATGTGTGATAATGCTTGTTTCCATTTTCGGTTATCAGCCCGCCCGGTCTGATAACCGGAAACAGTGTATTTTGAACGGACAGCTGTTATCAGCCCACTCATGACGTTATTTTGACGTTGCCAATTACATGACGTAACGCGAATAGTTAGGTGTGACGTTACGCGCTTTTTTGCTTGAATCACGCTTTTCATCACATTTTTTTTTTCAATTTATGAACGTCAAACACAGTAAAAATAGGATCTGAATATGTGATAAACAAATTATAACATGGGGTTTTGGTCATTGCCCTCTGTATCAACCCTCGACCATTATCTGCCCTCAGGCTAAAGCCTTCGGGCAGATAATGGGGGCTCGCGTTGATACATCGGGCGATAACCAAAATCCCATGTGATAATCTCTAATTATCTTCGATACTATTTGAAGGAGAAATGTCATTCCTGGATTATTAGTTCCATGTGACCCGATAATTGACCACCAAATATATCTAGGTCAGTGTAACCTATATTTCATGGTTCAGTGATTTTGCCTATTATCTTGAATACTATTTGATGAAGAAATGTCATACCTGGATTATAAGTTCCATGTGACCAAATGATTGACCTCAAAATATATCCAGGTCAGTGTGACCTATATTTCATGGTTCAGTGATTTTGCCTATTATCTTGAATACTATTTCATGAAGAAACGTCATACCTTGATTATTAGTTCCATGTGACCTGCTGATTGACCTCAAAATATATCTACTAGTAGGTCAGTGTGACCTTTATTTCATGGTTCAGTGATTTTGCCTATTATCTTGAATACTTTTTAATGGAGAAATGTTACTCCTGGATTATTAGTTCTATGTGACCTGATGGTTTACCTCAAAGTATATCTAGGTCACTGTGACCTATATGTCATGGTTCAGTGATTTTGCCTATTATCTTGAATATTATTTTGATAATGAAATGTTATACCTGGGATATTTCTTAAATGCAACCAGATGATTGACCTCAAAATATATGTAGGTGAGTGTGACCTATATTTCATGTTTCAATCACTTTGACTTATATCTTGAATACTATTTGATGGAGAAACTATGTATCTGAATAATCAATTCCATGTGATCAGATAATTGACATAGAAATATATCTAGGTCAGTGTGACCTATTTTCATGATTCAATGATCTTGCCTTTTAATTCAGACACTATTTGATTCTGAAATGTAATATCTGGAATATATGTTCCATGTGACCTGAGGATTGACCTCTAAATATATGTATGTGAATGTGACCTAATTTCATGGTCCAATAGTTTTACCTTATATCTTGAAGGCGCAAAACAGGCGAGCTATGCTACAGCTCTTGTTAGATATCTGCTATCATATAATGGATATCATATCCTATATAAGATAACTGATATAATATATATTATATATAACTTATTTAATTCCACATATCAGATATATATAGCATATATGATATCTTATTTTTAAATAAGATATCGTATTTATTATTATAGATAACCAAATCTAAGATAAGATATCCAATATACTGATCTTATTTAATTGAATAGTTGAGAGATCTTCTTAAAAAATAAGACATTGTATATTCTGTACATCTGATATCTCATATGGATAATAAGATATCTGCTAAATCAGATATCTTCCCAAATAAGTTATCTCATATGAAAAATTAGATATCTTATATGCTAAATCAGATATCTTTTATAGTACAATATATAAGATACCTCGTTTCCAATATAAGGTATCTGATATGTGATATATAGAGATTATCATATGACACTTTTCATATCATACCCCATATCAGCCCGAGACTCCCATATCAGCCCAAGGGCCGAAGGCCTGAGGGCTGATATGGGTCGAGGGCTGATATGGGGTATGATATGAAAAATGCCATATCATAATCTATTTATCATACATTTCACTTTTAAAAAAATTTGTTCAAAATAAATTGTATTAATTGCATCTGCCTAATACCAAAGTTACAATGAGAATCTCATTATCTTCGGTCTAGCTATGTAATTTTAGAGATGCTTGAGATTTGACAGATGAAAAAGTGATATGGCAGCACGTGGTTAGAACTTCGCGTGTTCCGAATAGGGTGACGTCAGAGGTATGATATAAAGGCTTAGGGGTGCGATAAAGGATTGTGATATGGATTTTTGGGGTATGATAAAGCCCATGCGATATGGCAGCACGTGCAAGCCTAATACGTGCATTGGTGTCACGTTCGTATCGCATATTCAAAACTAAGTATTTTATACTAAATGTATGATAAATCAATATATTAGATATCTGATATGTTATATAAGATATTTTAAGCAATTTAGCTTTTTTAAATATATCAGATATATAAATTGGAGGAAACAGAGAGACATCATGTGATTCAGTTTGTTGAACATATAAGATGTCTGAATTAATAAATAAGGGATCATATCTTATTCACTACATAAGCTATCTGTTATGTTATATAAGATATCTTATATGTTTCTGCAATTTAGCTTTTTTTAAAATGTTATATAAGATTATAAATTGGAGGGAACAAAGAGACTTCATTTAACCCTTTTTGTACCAAATGGAATCTTCCTCCTTATATATTGGAGGAGTCCATTTTGAAATTTAGGGGTGTCAGGTTTTGTTTTCTTCAAAATTTATTCAGGAAATGGCTTAAGATTTTGCAAACAGTGTAGGTCCTGATCAGACGCTGCATTCTTGGGCATCTGATCTGGGCATGCACTGTTTGCCAAGGTACCCCTTTAGGGGTTTCTGGTACTGAATGGGTTAATTTAGTTTGTTGAACATATAAGATGTCTGAATTAATAAATAAGATATCTTATAACGAAAATATTTTATAAAGAAATCTAAAATAGATATCTTTCACATGATATAAGATCTCCAATATAAAATATCAGATATCTTATATTTTAATAAGATATCTGCTTTAGGGAATAAGACATATGCAAATGAAAATAAGATATATTTTATGTTATATAAGATATCACATTTTCATACATATGATATCTAATATACTATAACAGATTTATTACTTATATCTGAATTAATAAATAAGATATCTGCTTTAGTAAAATATATCAGATATCTTATATGGTATTTAAGATATCTTATTTGCTATATTACATATTTTATATATTATATAAGATATATTTGATATGTTTTGATAAATCAGATATCTTATTTATTGATTCAGATATCTTATATGTTAAATGTGAGATATCATCTGTCAGTTAAGACAATTTATATTATGAGGTGCCATTTAACTATTTAATCAAATTCAAGATATCAATAAACAAATTTAATGATATCTATAATAAAAATATAGGTTATCAATAAATATTATTAGATATCTATATATAACATTAAAATCTATTATATATTTTTTGATATCCATAATATGTTAAGGGATGCCTATATTTCCAATTATAGATATCTATTATTGGATATATAGATATCAAATATTGAAGAACATTTGATATAGATATCAAATATTGAAGAACATTTTAGTATATCAATAATTACATCTATTGGTATCCACAATATACTTTCTGATATCCATTTTTGAAAATTTTTACTTCTATAATTCAGCATTTTTGATATCTATATATGCAAAGGAATAATGGATAACATAAAAGAAATTATAGATATCAAGAATTATATATTACATACCATTGATTACATTTTATGATATCAAAAATACTGATAATTATAGATATCAATAATGTAAGTAATAGATATCTATAATTTGATTTATAGATATCTATTATTTGTTTTATAGATATCTATAATTTGATTTAAAGATATTTATAATAAAAATATAGGATATCTAATAATATTTATTGATATCCTATATTTTTATTATAAATAACTATAAATCAAATTTATCTATAAATAATATTTGATATCTATCAATATTATTAGATATCTAAAAAGAATATCAGATATCTATTATTTATTTTGATATCTATAATATGTTAAGGGATATCTGTAATTCCAATTAAAGATATCTATTATTCGATATATAGATATCAAATATTGAAGAACATTTTAGGATATCAAAAAATTACATTTATTGATATCCATAATATGTTTTCTGATATTCATTATTGATAATTGTGATATCAGCCTTTTAAATCTATAATTGAATTCTTGCACTTAATTAGCCCCCACCCATAGGGGCTTGAAGAAATATATGGGCTGCATGATGCTTCCACGCAGAGCTGAATTCGACCAGCACACTTGTACTGGTAAACCGCTTAGAGGATTTAAGCCTGTCCAGGAACCGCGGTGCGAGGCGGACCGTCCATGCTAATAAACTCTATTGGTTTCATTGGGCGACAGGTCTTGAGATGTCATTTCATCTCAGTGTTGGGTAAAAGTCCCACAAACTTGGAAGCAACGTCTCCAAAATGACCTTTACAGTGTTGACGGGGATGTTAAACCTCAAATCAACCAACCAACCTTACAATTAATTGATTACATTTCATGATATCAAAGATATTGATAATTATAGATATCAATAATGTTAATTATAGATATCTAGAATTTGATTTATAGACACTATAATAAATAATATATATCTAGAAATTGTATTAGATAGAAAAACGGCACCCCATATTGTATGATATACAATAAAATTCCTATATTAAGACCACCTTTGGGACTGTTCGAAAGTGGTCTTAAAGACCACTATTGAACACTCCGAAAGGTGGTCCCTGACCAGAGGACATTTTGTGCTGAAAATACGCAGACAGAGTAACTGCACTCTTCTTAATAAGCTTTTAAAAGCAGAATTAGTCTTTATTTTAGGTGGTCTTAATAGCGGAATTTCACTGTATTAGATCTTGCATGCCAATTAATATTGGGTGCTGTTTTACTATTTAATACAATTTCCAGATATCTATAACTTTATCATAGATATCTATAAATCAAATTAGTAGATATCTATAATCAATATTATTGATATCTATAAGTATCAATATTTTTTGATATCATAAAATGTAATCAATGATATGTAATATATATTTCTTGATAGCTATAAATTTTTTAATGATATCCATTATTCCTTTGCATATATACATATCTAAAAATCCAATTATAGATATCATTTAAAAGGCTGAATTGTAGATAACACAATTTTCAATAATGGATATCAGACAATATATTATGGATATCAATAAATGTAATTATTGATATCCAAAAATGTTCTTCAATATTTTATATCTTTATATCGAATAATAGATAGCTATAATTGGAATTATAGATATCTGTTTAACATATTATAGATATCATAAAATAAATAATAGATATCTAATAATATTTATAGATATCAAATAATATTTATTGATTAGTAATATGAAATCCCCAATTTCTCTAAATATGAAGTATGGTTTGTGTTTATTATTAATACTTGTTCAGACAGTGAACCTTTGCATGTGCGGTAATTGTAGCAATTGTGGTAATAAAAAATAGTAACACCACGTGACTGAGTCATATATTCCCATTGAGAATCACGTTACTAAAAATAGAACGGGCACTTGCTCTGAGTTTGCGCATTACGATCAGATATAAGTTTACACCCGGGTCAAGTGTATATTTGTAAATTCTTTGGATATTTCATGGTTTGTTAATTAATTCTGTGTGTATGTTGAATGAAAATCAATCTGGCGTAACGAAAAGGTAATTTCCCAGAAATAAGGTTTGCGTTTCCATTAATTAGAAATACTTGTTTACGTTGTCATACCCAATTACCTCCGCTCAGGTAAAGTCCCGTGTACGGGTGGGGTAATTACAGGTGAATGGTCATTTTACATACGATCATATCCTTCTTTTACTTGTAAATCATTCACCTGGAAAAGGTAGAAAAATCGGCCCAAGAAACAAAGAAGATTTTGTAGATTTTAAATTGACGTGATTGCTCTGTGGTAATGCACTTGTTTCTGTAATCCGAGCCTTCTCTGACATTCTAAAAGCTGTTTATTTTCTGATTTGGTGGCGTAACTACAGCCAGAGATCTCAGGTTATTGTTTCTGATGCTAGAGGCACATGGTTTCAATCCCGGAAATAGAAGCCGTCATGGTGTAGTGGTTATGCTTCTTGTCTCGTAAACCAGGGGTCGTGGGTTTGATACAAGGCTTCTCCAGACTTTCGGATGAGTCTTAACTGAGGTTCCTCCATATGACCTTAGCTGTTGGTGGGACGTAAAACACTCACTCACTCGATCCCGGCAGGAGTGATAAAATTTTGGTGTCCAAATAACATAATATAATTTGCAGGGATGAATGTCATAAAGTGAGGGATGGGGATGCTTAATGGAGGCCCCTTGTGCAGGGAGTCCTACCATATACATGTACATAATTACATGATTACAGGATAAAAGTAAGTATTATCACCTGTGATGTACATTTGTTGAATACCTTATGTAGTGACCATTTAAGGTTGACGTCACTGCATGTTATGTGACCTCACTAAGCAGCATACATGTAACATTGTCATGACAATATGGCGGACATTAGAAATCAAAGTGCCATGTTCAGATATGAGAGATATGCAAGAAAAATAATTGCATGGATGTGAGGGTAAGATAGGAAAGTCTGACATCACTCAGCCTCATGATACTGGACTGTGACCTTTGGGAGGGATTTTTTTATCCACACCTCACACCCATGTACATGTAAGATTCTTTGGCTCAAGAATTGAGAGATTAACTAGATGTAGGCCTCGGTCGTCGGATACAGCAAGGAGCTTGAAGTTCAGTCTGAGAAGTGCATGTCCATTAACTCTTATGCTGTTCACGACAACCCATATCTTTGGAAACAGTGTAGATCCAGATCAGATGGCTTCTGAAGAAGCCATCTGATCAGGACCTACACTGTTTGATATTCAGTTTATGAATTTGTAGGAATAAATTACATCAAGTAATCTGATTTGGTTCAAAGTCAGAGATGGGTGTGGCTAAAATGAATATTCAGCAAGAGAAGGGTTAATAGCCCAAATCAACTATCCTATAAGGCTTTGCCTTTGGCTCAGCTTTAGCTGAGATTTGGACCAATATTTAAGCTCTTAGTGTTGTTTTCCTAACAAGGAAGTGTGGAGATTAGATAGAAGTTAAAAACAGGGGTGTGCAGTGCTCCAACTTCTTTGCTGTTAGTGTTACTTTGGTGTAGGATCATTGGGCAGTGATGGCAAATATGACAACTCTCAAATGACAAGTGTGTATAATATGGAAGTTCAGTCTTCATAAGAGCCTTTTGTATTGCATGCATGTTAGGATCTTTGGGACCTGGTCATAACTTTAAATTTTACACACAGTGTATGTATTGGGCTTGGTTTGGAGTTTAATCCTTATCCCCCTGCATAAATTAATTAAGCCACTCCCACTGCTGTTTATCAGCCAATCAAAATACTTGATATAATATATTTGTTCAGTTCACACAGTGTAGATCCTAATCAGATGGCTTCTTTAGAAGCCATCTGATCTGGATCTACACTGTTTGAACAGCCGGATAAGGGTTAGTAGCCCCTGTACTGTGCGGTCAAGTCCTCTGTAGACATTGAGCTTGTGTATAACTGAGTGTGAATAAATTCTGTTCTGATGACTGTAAATCCCTTTTTCTTGTCTGTACATATGAGGTGGGGTATACCGGGTATTCATTACACAGACTTGTTAACATAATGACCCAGAACTGTTGCATCAGGTCTGTATAGTGAATGCCCCTCTAAACATTGTGTTATAGCGCTGTGGTGCAGTTGTAAAACAACGGATTTGAGATCGAGAGGTAGCGGTTTGATTCCCGCAAGCACTAAGTGTTGTTTCCTTGTGCAAGCGACGTGATCCACATTGCTTAGTACTGGTTCCTACCCCACGGGTATTTGATACGAAATGTGGTTTCAAAAAAACCTGATAAACTGTCACTACTGAAGCAGTGACAAGACATTTTCAGGGAAATGATGCTTGAATACATTCCTTAGACCAAAGTTTGGTGTAAGGAATGTATTTAAGCATCTTAGGGCAAAGAACTTCCCTGTTATGGCAAGTACATGTATAACCATTTTATCCCTATAGACTGGTTCAGGTTTCCTTTGCAAGCAGTGTAGATCCAGATCACATGCCCCCGCCCATCGGGGCTTGAAGAAATATATGGGCTGCATGATGCTTCCACGCAGAGCTGAATCCGACCTGCACACGAGTACTGGTAAACCGCTTAGAGGATCTAAGCCTGCCCAGGCAAAATGGTGTGCACGAGTCGGACCGTCCATGCTTATAAACCCTATTGGTTTCATTGGGTACAGGGCTTGAGATATCAGTTCATCTCAATGTCGGGTAAAAGTTCCACAAAATTGGAAGCAGCGTCTCCAAAATGACCTTTACAGTGTTGACGGGGACGTTAAACCTCAAATCAAACAAAAGATCCAGATCAGATGGCTCGTTTTGAGCCATCTCATCAGGATCTGCACTGCTTGACATCCCGTAAACAATTACTGACTAAACCTCCTATATTTAATAGAATGGAAGTTTCCAAAGTCAGTGATGTAAGAGCCCACTTCAGAAACGCGGGGGTGAAAGGGTTAAGGTCTGCAGGGCAACTTTATCATTATGAAAATACTTTCTGAGCTGTAGCAAAACTGAGGCTTTTCTGCAGCCCTCGAAGGGATCAAGGCATGAAAGTGTTCTTTCACAGAATTCTCTTTTAAATTCCCGTTCAAAGCAAAAATGATAAGCTCGTTCACCTGTGTATCAGTTACCTGTAGCATATGAACCGCGGCAAATGAAAAATTCATCTTTGGTCACCCCTGCACAGTAAAAAATTCAGATAAATCTGATCAGATTCTGCTCTGTGTCAAGTGCATGGATGTTGAACAAAAGCAGCTTCAGGGCATGTGGATGCGTAAGGCTGTATTCTAATCATGACCCTGAGACAATGTTTTTTTCTTTGTTTTTTTTTTTTTTTTTTTTCATTTGATGTGGCTCATACCATGTATTCTTGGAAAATGAACCACATCCTGTCAAAAATATCAGTCCTTTTTCATCTTTAGCCAGAGATACAGATAATCAGGTGTAACTGATGTTTGTTAGGGGGTACGTTTTCTTATTTCTCCATAGAAATGTACATTGTGTGTACTCGGTAGAATCGCCCCACAGGGCGATTCTACTGAGTACTCACTATGTACAGTTATGCTTTTCCAGAGAAATATTAAAGACTACGAACACTAGTACGTAGGTCTTGGCAGTATTAATACTCTGATGAGCACATTCATAATAAAACGTTAAAATACCTTTAAATTATCTTTCAACTGACAGTTATCTACATAACTGCAGGTACATGTATTTTAGTTAGGTTGAAAGAAAAGGATATTTACTTGACTTTGTTTATTTGTTTGTAATGGAGTTTAACCGCCCATTCAACACTATTTTTTAGGTCATTTTGGAGCCTATCCACACTTTTCCCATAAACAGTGCCCATTCTTTTGCCAGAAACTGACAACTGCCCTTCTTGAATCAGGGGAAGGGAGAGAATGACCGTAGAAAAGATTTCATGATCAATCTCCATGAATGAATGTTGCCGACACGGCAGGTATCGAACCAGTCAGATGCGCATCCGACTGAGCTACTGAGGCGGGAAAAACTTGACTTTGTTATGGAGTAAAGAGGCCATGCACAGGCAGAGCTGTTGTGTGGATCAGAGATGCGGCCTTTGGGTGGTTGGGTGAGTCAAAAGTAATGTACATGTATCTTGCGCCATTGAGGTGAAGGCAAAGGTAGAGGAGAAGTGTTTGTTTCTTCTGTTTTTGAACTTCTGGGGCCAGTTGTTCAAAACTAACGACGTCGTTAGTTAACGTATCATTAAAACTTTGATCATTTATTATGGCAAATATGCTAATATTTTTGCTGAAAAAAATGTGAGCAGCTTTCGCAGATGCAAAAGCTGCTCACATTTTTTCAGCAAAAATACCTAAATTTCCGATATTGAACTTGCTAGAACACTTAACAATATGACAACTAACGAGCTTGTTAAGCTAATGATGCTTTGAACAACTGGTCCCTGTTCATTTTCCTCTTTCTCCCCTTTCAGTCTCTTTCATCCCTTCTTCTATCTCTTTTCTCCCTTCCTCTGAGAGAAGACACAAACTGGTCCCATGGCAACAGATAAGGTGCGTATTTTCTGATCATTGAAGGATAGTTTTCCTTATTTCTGCATATAAACCTATGTTGTGGGTATTCATTAGAACCTCCTCGTCGAGGCGGTTCTAATGAATACCTACAACATAGGTTTTTATGGCGAATTGAAAAAAACTATCCTTTAGCGATCACAAAATACCAATCTTATCTGTGGCTTTGTGGTCCTTTGGTTTCATTGGGCGACAGGGCTTGAGATGTTATTTCATCTCATGTCAGGTAAAAGTCCCACAAAATTGGAAGCAGCCTCTCCAAAATGAGCTATACAGTGTTGACGGGGACGTTAAACCTCAAATCAAACAAACAAAACATACACAAAATGGTCCCTAAGGGTTGACATGTCATTAAACACCAGTCAATCACATCCTGTGACCAGTGCTGTTTGCTAAAACTTCTACAGATACCGTATTCCTCCCATTTAGCACCCCTGCTCCTATAAGCGCCCACCTCACTGTTTTTCCAATAACAAATTAATAAGCGCCTTACTCTTTTGCTGTCAGAGGAAAAAATATTATGGCTTACCTAAAGTAAAGATTAGCTTTTCAATCATTGCCGTATCTGCTGTAAATCTTTTCATGCACGGTATTTCTAACCCCACTGCTCTCAGAGAGTGTCTCGGTCCCCGCCCATGGGGGCTTGAAGAAATAGATGAGCTGCATGATGCTTCCACGCAGAGCTGAAACTGACCCGCACACAAGACCTGGTAAACCGATTAGAGGATCTAAGCCTGCCCAGGCAAAGCGGTGCTAGTCAGCCTGTCCATGCTTATAAACCATATTGGTTTCATTGGACGGCAGGGCTTGAGATGTCATTTCATCTCAATGTCGGGTAAAAGTCCCACAAAATCGGAAGCAACATCTCTAAAATGACCTTCACAGTGTTGATGGGGACGTTAAACCTCAAATCAAACAAACAAACTCACAGAGTGTCTGTGTTGACTACTTGGTACTTTACATGTCATGATTCCACCATATTCTAATGGAAAACTACCATGTGTAATGAGTTTTAAACCCCTCTGTTCTGGTAAGTGTTTTGTCTCTAATAAGCGCCCCCTCTTTTTCCAATTTTTTAAGCGCCCGGGGCGTTAAATGGGAGGAATATGGTATATGCAATAATCTTGCCATTAGTTTGTGACAGAATGGTATATTGCCTTCTACTCTCAAGAAGTCTCTCCTTAATGGTGTCTTTTTAGCCTATCCAGTCCTGGGGCCACTTGTTCAAAACTAACTAACGTCGTTAGTTAACGTATCATTAAAACTTTGATCATATATTATGGCAAATATGTTAATATTTTTGCTGAATATTTTTGCATTCGCAAAAGCTGCTCACATTTTTTTTCAGCAAAAATACCAACATTTTGAATATTAAACTTGCTAGAACAGTTAACAATATGATCACTAACGAGCTCATTAAGCTAACAATGCTTTGAACAAGTGGCCCCTGGAGTTTGTGGGTGTGAGTCAGTGGGTGGGGGTGGGGGGGGGGTTCTTGGGAATGGCATCTTTGTCAAAATATTTTTTTCTCTCATTTCAATAGGGCCTTTAGGGTCTACACATGAGGAGCAAGTTCTTTCCCCATTTTCAGAGCGGCCTAATTGACCATAACACAAGGAAGTCAAAACTGGCCTTCGTGGCCTAGTGGTTAAGAGCGCTGACTCTTGATCATTAGGTCTCTCACCGCTGTGGTTCGAGCCTTGCTCGGGTCACATGTGAGACGCCAAGTTCTGCAACGGAAGGTCAGGTGTTTTTTCTCCGGGTACTCCGGTTTTCGCCCACCTCTGATTAACGATCGGCTCGATATGAGTTATTATAGTTGTTGTAACCCCTCTTTGAAAAAGTGGGGGCTATATTGGATTTGCCTTGTCCTTCTGTTATTCCGTAATTCGTGATAACTCAAAAACCGTTAAAGGTATTTTCATGAAACATCACACAAATGTTAAGCACTATGAGACAATGTGCAGAGCGCATTAACCATAACTCTGGATTGCCTACTTTTGGAGTTATTGCCATTTGAACTTTCAAAAATGGCAATCATAATTCCGTTATTTATCATAACTCAAAAGCCATTTGAGGTATTTTCATGAAACTTCACACAAATGTAAAGCACTTTGAGACGATGTGCAGAGTGCATGAACTGTAACTCTGGATTGCCTACTTTTGGAATTATTGCCCTTTGAACATTGAAAAATGGCAATTTTAACCTTGTCCGCTCCATAACTCAAAAACCATTTGAGGTAACACAAATGTAAAGCACTATAAGACAATTTGCAGGGCGTATGAACCTTAACTCTGGATTGCCTACTTTGGGCTTTTTACCCCATTTAATTAGAGGCTGAAAGCTGAAAACATTTTTTTCTTGTATACTTTTCTTTTTCTGATAGCGCTATCGCGGGGCTATAGTCAGATCCTCTGACAGTTCTAGTTCACCTTGTAAAAATGGTGGAAAATATGGCAGGGGGTCATAGTAACCGATAAGGTTGGTATTTTGTGATAACTGAAGGATATTTTTAGTCAATTCTCCATAAAAACCTATGTTGTGGGTATTCATTAGAACCGCCTTTGCGAGGCAATTCTAATGACTAGCCACAACTTAAGTTTATATGGAGAAATAAAGAAATCTACATGTATCCTTCAATTATCACAAAATTCCAACCTTAGGGGAGAGGAGGGGCATATTAACTGCCACATATGGGTTTCTTATGTCTAAACCGGCCAGAAAGTCGAAGTATAATGCTTGACAGACACTGTCTTTATTGCCAATAAAGACAATGTCTGTCAAGCCGACTTTTGACTTTCTGGCCATAAAGACATTAAGAAGCTCATGCATACTCACTCATGGGCCCCCTGTGAGTGTATCCATTCCTATAACTACCTACTGCTCTTTTATACTTAGGATCCTGACGCCTACCTTCTTCTAAACTTAATATTCATCTGTCCACCGCCCTCTAGGGATTCATGCAATATTATTAAGGAACTTTAGAGAAGTTTTTGGTTAACCCCTCTCTTGCTGAATTTTCAATTAAGTCACACCCATTTCTGACTTTGAACCAATCAGATTATTTGAAGTAATTTATTCATACATATTCATAAACTGAATGTCAAACAGTGTAGATCCTGATCAGATGGCTTCTTCAGAAGCCATCTGATCTGGATCTACACTGTTTGCAAAGATAGGGTTTGTCTCTCTGTGAAAACTTCCTTTCAGCCACCAAACTAGGGAGAAGTTTGAGCAAATACAACATTAGGAGCACCTTATAAACAGACTGGCTTCCTTAATGAAGAAAATTTCAGGATATTTTTTTTTCTTACTTCTCCAGTAAAAATACATGTATATAATGTTGTAGGTACTAAGTAACTTCAAGTACTCATGATATGTTTTGAAGCCTTGGTGGTGAAGTGGTAAGCTATTCGCCTCATAACCCAGGGGTCAAGGGTGTTTTATCCCGGGCTTCTCCAGATTTTCGACTGAGTCTTTAAATGGAGGACCTGTCTCCATATGATGTTAGTTGACGGGGAGACGTAAAAATTCAAATGCAAAATTATATATTATATTTTTATACCCACTTTTGCAAAGAAAAATCGAGTATATTGTTTTCGTACCAGAGTTGACTGGTCGTCTGTCCGTTTGTTCATCTGTCTGTTTGTCTGTCCATCTATCTGTCTGTCTGTCTGTCCATCCGTCACGTTTCTTGTAAATGGATCTCCTCTGCAACCACTGAAGTTACACTTTTGAAACTTTGCATATGGATAGTACATGGTATGTAGATGGCAGTGGGCTACTTTTTTGTGACCTTGACCCCAACATGGTCCCAAGGTCAAAAAGTATGACTTTGCCATATCTTTAGTGTCATTCATACAAAAAGCGGGTATTTGCGATGGTATACAATGTACCATCGACTGCGCGATCTAGTTTCTTATTTCTCTTGTAAAAATATATACAGTACAATTCCTATATTAAGATCACCATTGGGACTATTCAAAAGTGGTCTTAAAGACCACTTTTGAACAGTCCCAAAGGTGGTCCCTGACCAGAGGACATTTTAGGCAGAAAACACAAAGAAAAATTAAGTGTAGCCTTCAAAATAAGCTTTTTGTTACAGAATTAGTCCTAATTTTAGGTGGTCTTAATAGCGGAATTTCACTGTATGTTGTGGGTACTAAAGAACTTGTTAGAATCGCCTTATTGCAGTGGTTCTAACAAGTACCTATAATATGTTTAGAAGCCTTGGTGGTGGTTAAGCTATTTGCCGCATAACCCAGGGGTCATGGGTTTGATTCCGGGTTTTTCCAGACTTTTGGCTGAGTCTTTAAATCGAGGACCTGTTTTCATATGACCTTAATGATTGGGGGACGAAAAAATCAAATGCAAAACAATATTTTTTTTCTTATTTCTAGAGTTAAAAGTATATATGTTGTGGGGACTTGTTAGAATCAGCTTTTTCCAGTGGTTCAAACATGCAGGGACTCATAATATGTTTAGACATTTTGTATGGAATGTCAAATCCTGTTTTCTGGGAAAAATAAGAATTTTTTTTTCAAAATGTCATCTGCTGATAAAATACCCAGCATGCAGAGGGTCAATAGTAATGACAGGGCTGTTTAACTCCAGAAGAAGCAACGAAAAAAAATTCTTTACAGTTCACCCATTTTTATACTGGAAACACCAAAAAATGGGTCACGGTCAAGGTCAGACACCGCTGAATGTGGCATCTGATCAGGACCTTCGCTATTTGCATTTTCAAATCAATTTCCAAAAATCAGCTCAACCTGTTACACCTCAATTTTGAAATGGACTCTGCTACATGTAAGAAGTTAACCCATTTTGTACCAGAAACCCCAAAACAGGTAATTGGCAACAGTGTAGGCCCTGATCAGACGCCGCAAATTGCGGCATCTGATCAGGGCCTACACTGTTTGCAAAAAGTTCAGCCATTTTTCAAATAAAGTTTGAAGAAAGCACAACCTAAACACCGCTAAATTTTGAAATGGACTCCTGCTGTATATAAGGAGGCAGATTCCATTTGGTACAAAAAAGGGTTAAGGCCGATTCCATTCAGTACAAATTGGTTAAAAGAAACAGAACACTGCAAAAGAAGTGACTTGTTAGGAAAATAGATCATATCGTTTTTGCTATAAAAGACACAAAGATGAGACATCCAGTGTTATTTACACAGTCGATGGGACTCGAAATGTCCAGAAATAGATGCATACATGTGATAACTTTGTGATGACCATGCTGGAGATTGGGTTTTCATTTCCTGGAGATTGGGTTCTCCTTCCTGGAGACTATTCGACGACAAGTTTGACACATCAATTTGATGCTTTTTTAGGTAAAATTGAAAAAAAGTAAAAATAACCAAAGAATTAAAGTACAGCTCATTTCAGTTTTGTCTATTTTACTCTTAAATAGAACAAAATTTAAATAAAAGTATACATATTTAAACGCTTATATTAAGACCACCTTCGGGACTTTCAGGTCCTGACTTGCAAGTAAAATATTTTTGCAGTTGCCCAGCTCAAAATCCTACAAAATCTTTCCACTGACCGTTCCAAGGCGGTTCTTCTGTGGCGATTCATTAATGTTGTTGTTTGTTACTTACTGTGTGTATCACTTGTGTCTTTTAATTTTGGATGGCCATATGGCCATTTTGTGGGAAAGTAACTGTCCTTATGGCCTTCCTTTGTTTAGGTTTCCATTATGGTCTGGTCGCTAAATGTTTGTATTTCTTTCCCTTTGGTGTCTTTGGTGGGTGGAGTAAGTTAATTGTATTGATTCCTGATCTTTGTTTTACTTCTACTTTGCCCAGGATTTTGGAATTCAAAGGGGTGGTGGATGCGGGGGGGGGGGGGGTGATAATGGTGACGACGATGACAACCAACATTTATAAATGTAATCCAAGGTTTCTATCAAGTTTCAAGCACAACAACTTTCCATTAGGGTCTAGTTATTTCATGTTTGTGTTTCCCTTTGGTGTCTCTGATGGGAGCTGTGGGTTAATTGTATCGATTCTTGATCATTCCCATCACTTCTATTTATTTCCCGAGTGCGGTAATACGGTAGAAAATACTGTAGTTGTCACGGACAATAACGGTACTTTTTAAGTTAATTGCTGCCATGTCATAACACCTTAATCGATTAGCAATTTAAGATACCGTTATATAACCTCATTTAGCTTGACACGCATAATTATCACGAGCTGCAGCCGATATGCATGTAAGTGTCAGGGCAGCGAGATAAGAGATTAAAAAATGCAGTTTAGTTTACAATTTAATTATCCACCCACAAGACGAAGACACCCTCCATCCAAAACGAGCACAAACTTTCACACCCGCCCTACAAGCAAGTTCAATGCTAACATCAAAGTTTTTCGCCATCCAAATCGCCGTCCACAAACCACAGCTACCATTTTTTCGACCCGCGATCGGTAAATGACGTCATCCGACCCCAGCAACCCCACACGTGTTTAATGTCATTGTTTTATTTCAATGGGGCGTTTCTCTTTCTTAAAACGATTGGAACCAGTTAAAATATTTTCCCGAAAGCTAGAGATGGATAGAAAACAGCACTTTGCACACCCCCGGAATTTGCGTGTCATACCAACATCAACATACAGATGCCTTTACACAAATTAAAGCGTTTGACTTTTCCAACCAAGCGTCTGCTATTTGGCGCCAAACATAACCGTTCACGAGATAGTCGAATAGTCCGTTTTTATTATGCATTCATTTTCCGTTTGATGTAGCTAATCGTCTTAGGAGCGATTAAATCATTTTCACATTGATTTTGGATTAAATTTTATTATTCGGGGATAAACGCAAATTGGAGAAATAACTTGACCATATTTTCACACCTTTTCATGCGGGACATTGTAGCGCCGGGGGTACACACTACACCAGAAATGAATGACACGCGTCGCAGATTAGCAGTTTTATGGCAGGGATTAACAATAGTGTCATAATTGAACCGTTATAAGTACACAAATTGTTTGTCTCTTAACTGCCGACAAAGCAGGACAGTGCCGCTATTATTGTGATTTACTCGTCTAGTTTTACCGTATTTAAGTACTCGTTACAGACACGATTCCCGACCGGGCGTCGTTAGGTCAAAGCGCACCTGCCCGGCGCGATTTCGGACTTGTCCCGGGAGACCGCGCAATGGATTTGTCAGCCCCTGGACTGTGTTATATTGATCAGCCATACCCTAAAAAAGATACCTATTCCAGGTGTAATGATCGCTGTAACAGGTACCTTTATTATTGCGTGAATCACTTTCACACCTCAGTGCATCTTATTAGTGAATATACCGTTAATTACCAGCAGACTGACAGCGCCGATAATTGCACCCTGCTGTGAAGTTACCCATTTAAGTTAATCTCTTGTCGAGTCAATACCCTTACATCCCGACGGATAAAAAATGGACGGTTCAGAAAAAAAAATGATAGGAAAATTCAGTTTCCGGGAGTTTTTGAGTTCTGTCCGGGAGCCCGGGAGATCGTGTCCATTTCCGGGAGCCTCCCGGATGATCCGGGAGATATCACATGTATGTAGATGGTTTATGGTTGACACATTTTCCCCAAGCTCCTACTTTCTGTGCTTCAATGACAGCTGTGTTCAGGGAAATTCTGCAGAAAGAACATACCCCAGGGAGCATAATTGAATCTACTAGATATCTTAAATGGAAGTTTGGAACTACTTTGTAGCTCCAGAATTATTTTATAGCTCCAGAGAAGGGAGAGAAGCAAGGATATCTTTAGAAAATATTTTTCTTACATTTTTGTATTTTGCCTTTAACCCTTTTTTAGGGTGATTTATCAACCTAAAGTTACTAAGCAGAAAAGCTCTTCAGTGCTGAAGTGCACGTGACTACCAGTATCACTGACTTGTCAGAATAATGGTTATTTATAGAAAAAAATAGTTGCTGTGAGGTCAGTGTTGCGTAAAGTGGGTTATCTATAGGAGGTTTTAGGAATTCCGTTTATGACGTCATTCATGCGCATGCGCAAAGTACTGGCCGTCAATTGAAACGGCCATCGCTATTCAAATGTATTGGCGGAACTTAAAATGCTAACAATATTCAGACATTTTGAGACAAAATATACCCGTTTTCATTGAAATAATGCCTCGAGAAGGAAAGAATGATATTTTACTTTCATTACCGAAATTCATTTATCCTAAATCCGTTTTTAATTGACGAAAATCTTTTCGTGAATGACCCATGTCAATGGCTTGAGATACCATTATTCACAAAATAAGTTTTTACGTAACTTTCGTTTTATTGGCTATCTATCTATCTATCTATCTATCTATCTATCTATCTATCTATCTATCTATCTATCTATCTATCTATCTATCTATCTATCTATCTATCTATCTATCCATCCATCCATCCATCCATCCATCCATCCATCCATCCATCCATCCATCCATCCATCCAACGATCTGTCTACATGTGCAGTTTAAATGTCCATACTGACAGTCGAAATAAACTAATGAGTGAACTGGCGGAGGGGCGTTGAGTCAATGTTGGTTCGACGTCATGCCGTCGACACCCATTCCAACTCACTTCATTGTCACATTACCGTTGGCATGAGAGAGAGGGAGAGAGACAGAGACAGAGAGAGAGAGGGGTTTGACTGGCAAACTGACAATAGACAGACGACACACAGACCGACTGACTGACTAACAAACGAACGGACGGACTGTAGGCAGACACATTAATATACTGCCAGTCGAAAAAAAAAACAACCAATGAGTGGACTTACAGACTGGCGCCAGGTCAACGTTAGCTCGACTTCATGCCGTCGACAACCACTCCAACTCACTTCAATGGCACGTGACCGTTGAGATGGTTTGACTGATCCCTGTATCCAAGAAGCCCATAATCCTTTTTGTACCAAATGGAATCTTCCCCCTTATATATAGCAGGAGTCATTTTCAAAATTTAGGGGTCTTAGGTTGTGTTTTCTTCAAAATTTATTTGGAAAATGGCCGAACTTTTTGCAAACAGTGTAGGCCCTGATCAGACGCCGCGTTCTGTGGCATCTGATCAGGGCCTGCACTGTTTGTCACTTACCCCTTTTGGGGTTTCGGTACCAAATGGGTTAATGTAGACCTAATGGCTGGGCAGGTTGAACCAATCTACAAATCTACCAGATTTCACTGTATAATCTTGCACTTGCGAAGGCGTGTTTAACATTCTTATGCTCTGAAAGGGTGTTCTACGTTTGTTTTGAATTTAATGTTCCAATCCTACTGAGTCTTGATTGGTCCGAGCATTGGGCAAATGACATTTTATTAAGCGACGCCGTATCATCGCCAACGAAACGTTGTGACGTTTCATCGACGTTGCAATGTCAAATTCAATGCATCGCTTTGAAGTTGGTTTGATGTAGACACGACGTTGTTGACACGCTACATGTCGGCTGACGTAGCGTCATTTAACGACAAACTGTAATTTACATTTGCCTGCGCTCGCTAATTGTTGGTGCGCGAAGAGAGAGAGAGAGAGAGAGAGAGAGAGAGAGAGAGAGAGAGAGAGAGAGAGAGAGAGAGAGAGAGAGAGAGAGAGAGAGATATCGTATGTACAATATATCATTTTCGTAATGCGAAATTTCACATCTGGCAGCATATCGGTGTTTCACCCGTTATCTTACATTAGAATTCCCCAAAAGTTTAAAAGAATTTCACTGTTTTACGCTGTAATTAACACTTTATCTATCCCATTGCCTTTGAAGCAATACGACAGATGACGGCCAGGGCTTTTCCCGTTCTATTTTTAGAACCGGATGTACGTCACGAAAAAAGCTCCTATAGGATCTGGGCAAGAATCATGGGTTGGGCTGGGCAAACATTGTAAACCCAGATCAGATACCATAGGACATGCAGTCTGATCAGGGTCTACACTGTTTACTTAAAAAACTGGAATTTAAGGGTTAAATGAAAGAGTTTAAATTTCAGTCCAGGACTATTTTCCCAGCCAGTACTGAAGAAACGATGGACCCATTAAATTACGATAACTCACTCCTGCGACATACACGTAGTGCATTTTTTCACATCTACAAAATGGCTACTTTTTTATGAAAATCCTTTGTTATAAATGTTCAAAACATACATGTAGTTTGAGGGTGCTCGTAACAACCGCCTCAGTGAGGCAGTTCTAACGAGTACCCACAACCTATGTCTTGGAGCCAAAATAAGAAGAATAATGTATTACCCCGTAAACCCCAGTTTTCTCTATATAAAGTGGGGTTTAGGGGGGTCTTCATTTCATGGACTTGTTCATGTGATGAGTACTGTCGGTGCTTTGATTAAACCGAAAATGGAATCATCCTAAATAGTAATAGCCAGAGTCCAATTTAGGAGCATTACAAAAACACACCTATACAAATATATTGCCAATTTTTGGGCAAAAAAAATAGAAATTTTAAGATGAAAAAATGTGATATTTTTCTTATTTCTGCTCAAAACATAGCTTGTGGGGACTCGATAGAACCGCCTCAACGAGGCGGTTCTATCGAGTACCCTTAGCCCCCGCCCATAGGGGCTTGAAGAAATATATGGGCTGCACGATGCTTCCACGCAGAGCTGAATCCGGCCCACACACTAGTACTGGTAAACCGCTTAGAGGTTCTAAGCCTGTCCAGGAACCGCGGTGCGAAGCGGACCATCCATGCTAATAAACCCTATTGGTTTCATTGGGCGACAGGGCTTGAGATGTCATTTCATCTCAATGTCGGGTAAAAGTCCCACAAAATTGGAAGCAACGTCTCCAAAACGACCTTTACAGTGTTGACGGGGACGTTAAACCTCAAATCAAACAAACAAACAAATCTATCGAGTACCCACAATCTATGTTTTTGGGCAGAAATAAGAAAAATAAGAAAAATAATGTATACCCCCTTAAACCCCAGTTTTACTATATAAAAGTGGGGTATGAGGGGGTCAAAATTATATAGGCGTGTTCTGGTAATGGGGTCAAGTTGGATTAGTGTTACTGTGTGTGTTTGAGTTTTATGTCCCACTAACAACAAAAGGTCATATGCGATGAGACTCGTCCGAAAGTCTGGAGAAGTCCGGGATCGAACCTACGACCCCTGGTTTATGAGGTGAGGGGGACTAGTGTTAGAAATTCAATTTGAAAATTGTGGATTATTTTGCAAACAGTGGAGGTCCTGATCAGGTGCCACTTTCTAGGCCTGCACTGTTTGCCAGGTTTGGGTGTTACCCACCTGAAATGGGTTAAAACATAAATTGTGGGCACTTGTTGAGATGATTCTTAGTAATACAAATAGTATTACTTTCTAATAGAAAACTAATCTGACTGGTTTAAAGGTTGAATCCATATTTTGAGGAAAATTTGTACATTAACCCTTTTTGTACCAAATGGAATCTTTCTCCTTATTTATACCAGGAGTCCATTCCAAAATTAAGGGGTGTCAGGTTGTGGTTTCTTCGAAATTTACTTATAAAATGGCTTAACTTTTTGCAAACAGTGTAGGCATCTGATCTGGGCCTGCACTGTTTGCCAATTACCTGTTTTGGGGTTTCTGGTACAAAATGGGTTAATCTTCTGCTTTGTTGTCTGCTGGTTACTTTAAAAGTCATCCTTGCAAACTGTGTGGACTCAAATCAGACTGCTCCCCTAGGAGCAGTCTGAACAGCAGTCTGATTTGGGTCCACCCTGTTTGCCTGTATGCAAAAAAACTTTGCAAAATATTCAGCAGACGACCTAAGCAGACAACATTTTCAGATGCAGTTTTCAGATGCATCCACCGGTCCTGATAGCTCAGTTGGTAGAGTGTCCGCTCCGGGAACGGGAGGTCACGGGTTCGATCCCGGGCCGCGACATACTAAAGTCGTTAAAAACTGTACTAGCTGCTCCTCGCTTGGCACTCAGATTCAAGGGGTAGAGCTAGGACTGGTCAACCCAGTGTCAGGATAATGTGACTGGGTGTGGTATCATGTAATGTGTCTGGGACATGATACTTCAGTGAGGCAGCACTACCGGTATAAAAGTCAGCATTGAGCTCCCTGTCGCAACCAGACACCGTCGTGATATGACTGAAAAATTGTTGAAAGTTGAAATTCACACACACACACACACACACACATTTCAATACGAATACTGTAACCAGTACATTCAATGATAGCATATTACTGTACTTCCCGCAAGATTTTTGGCCAGACGCCCGGTACCGGGTGTGCCTCTCAAGGAGGAAACCTCCAACAACAAGAGCAAATTGTCACATGACTTCCTGTAACACGTCAGAATTTTTCCTTGCGGCCATCTTGGTGGATGTGTTTCAGTTTTGTTCTCAAACAAATCTTTTTTCATCGGCATTATTTCTTGCTGTCATCTACCTTTGGTCGTAGGGAAGTGCTCCCGCAGGATTCTACTGTGTTTTGTGCTACAATTTTATTCATTATTTGGATTATTTTGGACTTAGTGAATTCTTTTCACGTGAGTTCTTTCCATTTTATTTTTCTTTGTTATGCCACAAGTGCGTGGTTCTTGTGGTCATAAAAAAGCAAAGTGGGATAACCACTCTTCTTGTCTTGCTTGCTCTAAGTGCAGTGTTGACAACAAATGTGATATTTGTGTAAATTGGTCACTTGATACTTGGTATTCTGCTATTCGTAGGCGGTCTTATCTTTCCAGGATGCCAAAGAAACAAGACAATATTCCTCGTCATTCTTCGAAGTTTTCTAAGAAGGCAAATGATGACGTTTCTTCTCATCTAGGCTCTGGGGCAGAGGAAGTCCCTTCAGTTCGAACCGACGACGTTGTGTCAAACGTTCGTTCTGATAAACATTCATCAGGCCGGGCTGACGACGTTGTGTCAAATGTCCGGTCTGAAAGTCGCCATTCAGGGATTATTCAGTCGAGTGAAATTGAAAACATCCCTTCTCCGGGCAGCCAACTACCAGGCGATCCTTCTCCCGGTCATGAGATCTTACCCGGTCATTCCCGGTCGGTAAATCAAGACGTTGATAAAGGCTCTGGGGATGAAGTTACCGGGCTCTTGAACAGTTCTGGTCAGACAGCTGTTTTTCGGACACTTCCGGGTCACACTAATAACCGGGAGTCCGGAAATTCATCAACCCGGTCCGGTCGAGGTCCGGGATCCCGGTCTGCACCGGGTGTTTCTTCAATATCCCGGTCCGGTCAAAACAAAAAGGACCTCCGGGACAAAAGAAGAAGGGTTTCATCTTCTATTTCTGACTCAGATGAATCTTTTTCTTCAAGATATCATTCTGAATCAAGTTCTTCTGCGTCTCGTTCCAGAGGTAGACATAGGAGACATTCAAAGAGGAAGAAGTCTCATCGCTATAGGTCTCACTCTAGAGACTCCTATAGCGGGAGAGGAAGTAGATACCGTTCTAGATCTCATTCACATGAAGGAAAGAGATCCAGAGGTCATCATCACACTAAAAGTCGGAAACGGTATCGTGAATACCGCCGACGGTCTGGTAGATCTTCCTCCCTACAAGGAAAAAAGAGACGAATTTCTCGTTCTCTTTCTTCTGAGAGGAATATTATTCAGGATGTAATTTCAGGGACAGTAACTGATAATGAATTTGAAGGGGAAAGTGTTACCTCTCCGACCAGGAAGTCGGTTCCATCTAACTCGACTAGAGTTAAGGACAAACCTTCTTCTCTTAAGTTTTCTGAAAGCTGTTCTGTTATTTCTGATGATGAGGATGTGGAAAAAATTTCTTATACAGAGACTATTGAAGAGGTCTTCAGACTTCTTCCAGTCTCTATTTGTCCACGGAAGAATGAGTCTTCAACTCCTTCTAAGCCTAGATCGGGTATTGACTTACTTAATCCATCTGTGAATAAAGAGTCTTCAACTTTACCCCAATCTCAGTTGGTAAAAGATATTCTTAATCTTGTTCAGTCACATGTTACTGACAAGGTTAAATTGGAACCTGGTTGGGTGGCACCCATTAGCCTAGAAAAGGAGCTAGGAACTCATATGAAGTTTTATAAACTTCATAATGAACAATTTCCTTCCAGTGTTCCAAAAATAGACAAAGATGCATCGAAACTGGATTTGTCTTCTTCCGGAACTGTCAATGTTTCATCCAAATTTATTGAAATGATGGAACGACAAGCAAGGAGTGTTATATCCATCAATTCTTATGCAGACTTATTTGCAACCTCAGCATTTAGTGCTATGCAATCTGAAGATATGGACACTAATATGCTTCGTAGATTAGTAGAGGCATTAGTCAATTGTCTCAAACATTCTACAAATTTATCTGTGCTTATGGCAGTGGAACTTCTGTTATGTAGGAGGGAATTAGCCATTTCTGGGTCTAAGATTCTCACAGATGCTTCCAAAGACAGTTTGAGATCTATCCCTTTTTCTGCAGATACCCTCTTTGGTGGTAAAATCTCAGAAATTCAAAAGGCTAATTCAGAAACGCATCAACAGAAACTGATTGCGGAATCAGTCTCGAAACCTAGCACTTCGCAATCTCAAACATCTTCTTTTAGAACTCCACGTATTTCTAAAAAGAAACAAGATCCTAAAAAGGTTTTCCCATCCAAACCCTCTAGACAGGGACCTGTCTGGAGTGGCAGGGGTGGTTCTAAGTTTTCTCGTGGTGGAGGCAGTGCGAGAAGGGACCAGTCTGTCCCCTCCCGTAAAGGAGCCTCCTCTGAAAGAAGACACTGAAATTTGCTCTCCACTGCCCTGTCCTCTAAGGGATCTACCGGTAGGAGGACGCCTGGGCCATTTTTCAGAAGAGTGGGGAAAATTAACTCAAGACAAATGGGTCCTTTCTGTCGTAAGGCATGGCTACAAGATTCCTTTCGACAGAAAACCAATACTTTCCCCATTCCCACAGTTCTTCAAGCAGTCAGAAAGTCCCGCACTAGAAGAACAGGTCCAGGAACTCTTACAAAAGAGGGCAGTGGAGAGTATAAATCCGGAAGATCCCGGTTTTTACTCACGAATTTTCTTGGTTCCAAAAAAGAACGGAAAATTAAGACTCATAATCGATCTGTCCAGACTGAACAAGTTCTTGACTGTACAGTCGTTCAGTATGGAAACCGTAAACAAGGTCAGGAACGCGATTTATCCAAACGATTGGGCTATATCGCTGGACCTGACAGATGCATACCTACATGTTCCAATCCATGTATCATCTCGGAAGTATCTTCGGTTTTGTCTGAAGGGCAGAGTGTTTCAATTCATAGCTCTTCCTTTTGGACTAGCAACGAGTCCTTTCGTCTTTACTCGGTTGATGGTTGCCATAGCAACATATCTACGAGTCCGTGCAATCATTCTGTTTCCTTATCTGGACGACTGGCTAGTCAGGAATCAGTGTCGTCTCGATCTGATCAAGGACAAGATGTTTACCCTCAGATTGATCACATCTCTAGGCTTCATCATCAATCAAGAGAAGTCAGAACTAGTTCCATCTCAGAACTTCATTTTCATAGGGATGGAATTTGTCACCCAAGACAATATTGTCAGAGTCCCTTGGGACAGAGTTCTAGGTATTTTACACCTAGTATCTTGGTTTCTGAAACAACCTGTTGTCACAGCAAGAATGTTTCTTTCCCTATTGGGGAAATTGAGTGCATCTGCTCAATTTGTGGTTTTAGGCAGACTGCATCTTCGTCCCCTTCAGATGGCATTGTTCGCCCAATGGAAACCACATTTGTTTCCACTGGAACACAAGATAGTGGTCACAGATCCAATAAAACATCATCTGAAATGGTGGTTGGACAGGAAGAGGTTTATTCAGGGGGTTGTTCTAAAACAACCTCCTCCATTGCACACAGTCTTCACAGATGCGAGTTGTTCAGGCTGGGGTGCACACTTGGAACCGGAAGGACTCGTGTCATGGAGTCTGGCAACAAGACCAATTTCTTCTCCATATCAACATTCTAGAGATGAAGGCCATTCTTCTAGCTCTCAAAGAGTTTCAACACATTCTGTCCAATTCATCAGTGATGATAGCCACAGACAATTCGTCTGTTGTGGCTTACATCCAACGCGAAGGCGGTACCCACTCTCCAACATTATGCATGGAGGTATGGGAGACCCTTCTTTGGTGTCACGAGAGAGCAATTTCTCTCAGAGTCCGGCACATTCCCGGGAAAATCAACATTTTGGCGGACAGACTCTCCAGGATGTCCAAACCATTATCCACAGAATGGTCCCTGAATCAGTCAGTTTGCAATGCAATTTTTCTGATGACAGGACACCCCAACATCGATCTATTTGCAACGCGTCTGAACAACAGACTCCCGTTGTATGTGTCCCCAATTCCGGACAGCAATGCACTAGCGATAGATGCTATGTCCATGAATTGGGACAGGATTCACGCATATGCGTTTCCTCCCTTTCACATCATTCCAGTGATTCTATCCAAGATTCGCATGCAACAGTGCAGGATAGTGCTAATTGCTCCTTTTTGGCCTCAGAGAACTTGGTTCCCCGAGTTGCTCAATCTGTCAGTAGCTCATCCAATTTCTCTGCCCATAATTCCCGGTTTGTTAACTCAAAAAACCGGAAGGATTGTGATTTCTCATCAAAACCCCCAGTCTCTGTCTTTACTCGCCTGGATCTTATCAAACGATCCATTACAGATAGAAAATTTTCGGAAAAAGTTGCCGATCACGTTTCTAAAGCAAGAAGACCTTCTACAAGGAAGGTTTATGAGGCAAAATGGGGCGTATTTACCAGTTGGTGTCGTAAAAGGAAAATTACTCCTGACAAGGCCTCTGCTTCAAATGTAGCAGACTTCTTACTCTACCAATTTGAAGTAAAAAATTGCCAAGTCAGTACTGTGAAAGGCTATAGAGCTATGATTTCTAATACTTTAAAGTTCAAGTCTGGCACAAATGTTGGGTCTGATCCTATCATTTCTGAACTTATAAAAGCTCTTGAATTACAGAGACCTGTTCAGAGGTCTTTGTTTCCTAAATGGGACTTAGCCTGTGTTCTTTTTTCGTTATGTAAAGAACCATTTGAACCTTTACATAAAGCTTCCTTATTAAATCTCACACGGAAGACTGTGTTCTTACTAGCTATGGCTACAGCGAGCAGAGTTAGTGAGATTCATGCATTCTCGGTTGACTCAGAACATATCAGATTCAACAAGTCAGACGGTTCTGTCTCTCTCAGGACACAACCAGGCTTTCTAGCTAAAAATCAATTACCATCTAAATGTCCAGATGATATTTTGGTTCCAAATTTAGCTAAATCTTTAAAAAGGAAAGACTTTAACAGGTTCCTTTGTCCTGTTAGAGCTCTTAAATGTTATGTCAAAAAGACAGAATCTTTAAGAAAGGGCAGGAAAAGACTCTTTCTTCCTATCAAAGGAGATCATGATATTAACAAGGGTTCTATCTCTGGATGGATCTCTTCTGTAATAAGATTAGCTTACAAAGATTTATCTAAGAGAAAATTAAGTTTGCTAAACATTAGAGCTCATGAAGTTAGGGCATTAGCTACTTCTTGGGCATATTTTAATAAAATACCTCTTGAAGAGGTAATCAGAGCTGCTGTTTGGTCAAATCAATCTGTGTTCGCAAAGTTCTATCTCAGAGATCTTCGAAAACAGTCTCAGAATCTTCTACTTTTGGGTCCTGTGGTCACAGCCCAAAAAGTGGTGGGGGGACACGTTGGTTCTTCCAGTCACAGCTGCTAATCAGGATCATTCCTATCTGATGCCTGGACCATAACCGTAAACAGGTGATTAGATAGTATCTGATACCATGGATATTCAGAGATTGAAATGGTGGAAATTTAGGGAAATTTTCCTTTAAATTTCTTTTTACCATTATTTTTCTAAGTTTCTTCAAGATCAATCTCTGAAGTGGCCCAACGCTTCGGTACGGGTGTTTTCACGTGGGAGAATTTCCATCCCACCAACCTTTATTCTGCTATCATTGAATGTACTGGTTACAGTATTCGTATTGAAATTTAATTTTTTAAATTAAAATTCGTTTCAATAGAATACTTACCAGTACATTCAATCGGAATGCCCGCCTCCCTGGTTCCCCTCCAATTCTTATATTCCGTTTATGTTGGAAAAATTCTGACGTGTTACAGGAAGTCATGTGACAATTTGCTCTTGTTGTTGGAGGTTTCCTCCTTGAGAGGCACACCCGGTACCGGGCGTCTGGCCAAAAATCTTGCGGGAAGTACAGTAATATGCTATCATTGAATGTACTGGTAAGTATTCTATTGAAACGAATTTTAATTTAAAAAATTAAATTTTCTCAGCATTTTAAAGGTTAAATGACTTCAAACTTTTTGAAGGGTTTCAATATTTAAAAGGCGAGGTCTGCTGACAGCCGGCTGGCACCAGACTTTTAGGTCTAGTGACAGCTGGCTGTCACCAGACCTAAAAGTCTGCTGACAGCCAGCAATAATATTTCTTTAATACTAAGTACATTTTCATATTCTTATCTTCACCATATGTCCGGATCCAATTATAGAACTAGAAATGTATAAAGTTTGATTAAAATTCATCAATTGGGCATGAGCTTGGGTGCAGAAAACCAATTTTTGGCTGAAAATCAAGTTTTCCGGAGCCTATATATGACCTTAAAAATTAGGACAAAAGTCACCAAAGTCTAATTAAATTTAATGTTGCTGGTATATTGAAAAGTTGGACCAAAATCCATTGATTTGTTCCTGAGATAGGGTGCAGACAAGCCATTTTTTGTCCCAAGTTTGACAGTTTTTAGGGGCCTGTGCCTTTTAAAACCAAAACATGACTGATTTCCCCCTCCTAGTGAACTATGTAAGATTGGTCACAAATCCACAATCCATCCATAGGTTCAGGAGATATAGTAACTAAATCAGGATATGCCGAGCCGCTGTCGCTGATGCCAACAGGATCTGCACCTAAAACAACATATCCTTCTCCCCGTTATTTTTTTTAGCTCACCAGAGCCGAAGCTTATGGGATAGGCAGTTGTCTGTCATTGTCTGACGTCAACACTTTTAAATGACAACTCCTCTGAAGCCACTGGGCCGACTCAACACAAACTTAATCTGTAGCATCCTTGGGCTGGGGGATCGAAAGTTTGTTTTTTTTTTTTTTGGAAAATGGGCTGATTAGTTTGGTTGCTGTGGCAACTTGGAGTTATCATGGGGAAAATAGAAAAATGGCATTTACTGCCAAGCCTTTGACAAAAAATTTATAGAAATGTTCCTTGAGTAAATTTCTTTCAGCCATATACTTTTATGCCAACCTGGGGGTCCCCCAGGGTGTGCCGAGACCATGTCCCATCCCCTCCATTACGTATAAGGCCATGTATCTTGGAAACCATTCAGATCCCCACCCCCAAACCATATATATTCTGGTTCTTTGTGATAAGACACACTCAGTGACACCAACCTGGGGATCCCCTGGTTGTGCTGGGGCCATGCCCCACCCCCTCCACTTGGTTAATCCAATATCTCAGAAACCGTTCAAATCCGCACCCCTAAACCATATATATTCTTGATCCTTATAAGACACATTCAGTGATACCAACCTAGGGGTCTCCCAGGGTGTGCCTGAGTGCCATGTCCCGACCCTCCACTTCAAAAAAGGCGAAATATCTGAGAAACTGTTCCGATTACCCCATCCCTAAACCACATTAAATTTTTTCCTTATGATAAGACGCATTCAGTGACACCAACATGTGGGCCCAGGGGGTGTTCCGGGTCTGCCGGCCCAACCCTCAACTTCATAAAAAGCCATATATTTCAGAAACCATTAAGATCCCCGCCCCTAAACCATATGTTTTTATATTCCTTATGGTAAGACTCATTCAGTCACACCAACCTGAGGGTCTCTTTGTGCTGCAGCAATGTGCTGGGGGCATGCCCCGCCCCTCCACTTCATAAAATGCCATATATCATAGAAGCCATTCAGATCCCAGACCCATAATCATATGCATTCTTATTCCTTATAATTAGACAAATTAAATCACACCAACTTGTGGAGTCCTCTCCCCTCCATTTCACAAAAGGGCCTCATATCTCAAAAACTGTTCAAATCCCCACCCTTAAACCATATATATTCTTGGTCCTTATGATAAGACACATTCAGAGACAACACAATCTAGAGCTTTTCTGGTGTCCAGCGGGGCCATGCCCCAACCCCTCCGATGCCGAAAAGGCCTTGTATCTCAAGAATCGTACAGATCCCCACCCTTAATCCATATATATTCTTTTTCCTTTTGATATGGCGCATTCAGTGATACCAACCATGGCTTCATTGGGTCCATGCCCCATCCCCGCCACTTCATAAAATAACAAATATTTCAGATACAGTGTCGACATGGGTGCTCCGGGGTATGGGGGTATGTTCGGGAGACTTTAAAATTGGTATATTAAAATCATACGTTAAAGTATATTGCTGCCAGTGGACAATGCCCGTCTGAGATCTGGTGAGCAAAGTGGCCTATGGACCTCTTGTTTTTGTTTTGGTTTTATGGCCCTTTCAAGATTTTCACTTGTTTGGAGCTGGTTGTTAATCAGAGGTAGGCAAAAGCCAGAGTTCCCGGATAAAAACCACATGACCGTCCCTTGCAGAACCTCCTAATGATTAACAGTTGGTGCTTTTACCCACTAGGCCATGAAGTCTATTTGTTGGGGGACATAATTATGGTCATACTTGATAGTCATAACAAAGCATTGATTCTACCTACACTGACATTATATTCTGGGATGTCTTAGAAGCTAGACTAATTCCGGCATATGAAGTATGCTATGGGGGTATATAGTTTTAGCCTGTCATTTGACCATTTGTCTGTCCATCCGTCCATGTGTCAGTCTGTCTGTCCGTCCGGTAACATTTTGGTTAAAGTTTTTGTTTTGTTTGAGTTGGGGTTTTACATCCCCATCAACACTATTAAGGTAATTTTGGAGACATTGCTTCCAATTTTGTGGGACTTTTATCCGACATTCAGAGATGAAATGACATCTCAAGCCCTACCACCCATAAAAACAGGGTTTAAGGAGCGGTCCGATTCGCATCACTTTTCCTGGGCAGACTTAGACCTAAGCTGTTTACCAGTATTCAAGTTCGGTCGGTTTCAGCTCTGCGCCGAAGCACCGTGCAGCCCAATCTATTTCTCCAGGCCCCAAGGGTGGGGGGGATGCTTGGTTAAAGTTTTGCATCAAAGTTTCTAAGAGATTTTATCTTCTGAACCCTTTGATAGATATAGTTGATACTTACAATGAAGTTACAAACTTGTCTCAAAATTTCATTATCGCATGTCCCACACCCACAGTGACCTTGAGGTCAAGGTCACAGACTCAGAAATTTTACATTTGGTTAAAGTTTTAAGACAAAGTTTATAGATGCGTGTGTTCTAAACTCTAAGACAAACTCAGTTGATAACTCTAAGACAAATTCAATTGATACTTGCATCGATGTTGCATACCAGTCCAAAGATTTCATTGATGTAAACCCCACCCTGCTGCTTCAGTAACATGGATGCCCCCACCCTTCAGTAACTTTGATGCCCTCACTCCATTGGTCCATTTAGAAATTTTATGTTTGGTTTAGCTTTTACAAGCACATTTGTAGATTCTTATAGCTTCTTGACTTCGTCATTCATATTACATAAAGCTTGAAAGATATATCAAAGGGTGGCGCTGACCGGGGGTATGTGTGACTCTTTCTCTAGTTTTTAAGCACTCATATTTTCCAAACCATTTGATGGATTGGGTCCATATTTGAAATGTGTTTGTTTGAATTGAGGTTTAACATCCATGTCAACACTTATTTAGGTCATTTTGGAGACGTTGCTTCCAATTTTGTGGGACTTTTACCTGACATTGATATGAAATGACATCTCAAGCCCTACCACACAATGAAACCAAAAGGCTTATATGCATTGGACAGTTGGATTCATTCAACTTTACCTTGGCAGGCTTAGTCCTTTGAAGCGGTTTACCAGTACTCATGTGTGGTCAGTTTCAGCTCTGAGTGGAAGCACCATGCAGCCCAATTTATTTCTTCAAACCCCGATGGGCGGGTGCAGGTCCATATAATTTGGAATGATCATAGTTATTTTTATAAAGTTTAATCAGCAATACACCCCACCACCACACAAACACCTATGCCAATAACCTCAAAGACACTATTCCAGGCGAGATATGCTGTCTGATGAAAACTGTTGTTACATGACTTTTTTGGGGTGAGGTGAGCCCCTAGACGGGGGCATCTGTGTTGTATTGACACATTTCTAGTTCTGTCGGTGCTGTTCAAACCCAGATGAAGTGTGTGCCCACCACTCTTCTCAAGTTTGTACATGTAAGTTCTGCTGATGGTATGCCTAGAAATCACCTTATGATTTATGATTTAGAACTAAGCTGCAATAATACCAGCATTGTTACACAAAGTTTGAACAAAAATATAAGTCGCCATTAGAAATTATTGTATCCTTCACTGTTCAACAAAGTTCTGTAAGAGGTATGGTAGCTCATGAAACAGGATAAGTTATTTAGTTAAAAAGAATATGCTTATTATTGAGTAAATATTATAGCCGGCTGTCAGCAGACTTTTAGGTCTGGTGACAGCCGGCTGTCACTAGACCTATAAGTCTGGTGCCAGCCGGCTGTCAGCAGACACTTCCTATTTAAAACTATGGTTTAAAAAAAACCCGATGAATTATTGTGCAAATGGCATCCTAGCCCGATTTTCAAACTTCAAACTATGGTTTGAAGATTTATTGTACCTTTGATGTTGAAACTGAGGTTTGAAGGTTTTAAACTAGGTTTTAGAAAATACAGTAAAACTTCTATGGCTCGAACACCGATGGCCCGTTTCCATGGCTGAGTTGAACCAATTTTTGGGTCCCTGGGGAATTCCTCTACAAAAGAAGTAGTGTGGGATAATTACGGAGATTTTCGACTTTTATCTTGCACATGTATGCTGTGTGTGCTCATTAGAATTGCCTCGTCGAGGCGATTCTAATGAGTATACACAGCATACATTTTTACTATGGAATACTGAAAAGATGTCCGAAAAAAATAACGCCTTTATGCCTCCTGGAGGTACCTTTCAGCGGCTCAAACTACCCCTGTCTCGAACAGATTTTCATGGTCCCAAAGGTGTTCCAGCCATTGAAGTTCGACTGTAAATTTAAAATTGAAAAGAACTCTTGTGGAGGTTTTCTTTGAAACTGTGGTTTGAAGTTTTCAAACCCTTAGATGGAAAACTTGAAACCCTTGTTTGAAATCTTCAGACTGGGGTTTCAAGTTTAAACCGTTGTGTAAAGATTTATTGTGTGCACTTGGCTTGCCATAAATATGTAGTCGACTCTCGTTATCTCAAACTCCAAGGGACTGGAATATTTGGTTAGAGATAACAGTAGTTTGAGATAAAAGGGGGTGAAATCTAAGGAAAACGTAACAAATGCACAAAATTTAGTTTGACTTAAGACATTGTTTGATATATCAGAGTTTGAGATAACAAGCGTCTACTGTATTTAGGTGAGTTATTCAAAGTTGTATGGATCTTCCTATACATGATTGCTGAGGTGACTGCAAATAATTATTGGCTTTACGGCTGTTAACAAGAGTAGAACTTCGATTGCTCAAACACCAATGGCTCGAACATCAATGGCTCGTTTACCAAGCCTGATCCGAACCCCGTTCCTGAGTCCCTGGCACGAACTATCCATGTCTCGAACAAATTTTCATGGTTCCAGAGCATCACAATAACTAGAATTGCGCAGTCGATGGTACGCCATCGCATATCCCCATGCCACTACATAATTTACTCATCATGCCGTTCACTTTGAAATGTTACACGACCATGTTCTGGAAATATTGATTTTTGAGCCCCCGCGGGCACCAGCCCCTAGGGTCAGCCCTAGGGGTGTGATCAAAATTCTGAAAGTGTCATGCACTCCCCAGACCAAAGATCTATCAGTTCCCAAAGTTTCAAGTTTCTATCTGTAACTGTCTAGGAGGAGTTATCCGGTAAGAAGGACGTACGTACCTACAGACTTATGTACGTAAGGATGGACGGACGGCAAAGACCATTACAATATCCCCACTTTTTCTTCGAAAAGTGTGGGGATAACAAGTCCGTGCAATGAACCCCACTTTATATAGAGAAAACTCGGGCTTGTGGGGGAATACAATATTTTTCTTATTTCTGCTCAAAGACATAGGTTGTGGGTACTCGTTGGAACTGGTTCTAACGAGCACCCACAACCTATATTTGGAGTATACATGTACATAAGACAAGTATCACAAATTTTCGTCAGAAAAATTATCATATTTGAGATAAGACAGAATTAATATAATGCACTTAGTCACATGAGTGTGTTGTGAGTGACAACATGAATTTGTGTGCACATGGCCCAGTGAACTTCTATTTGTAATTGTTGCAGGGAGCCTTAATTTTGCTGTAAAGTTGCAATTGTTGTCTAATTTCACTCTTGTTTTTGAGAGCTACGGGGACTGCGAGTGAGGTGAAATTCTGTTAAGGTTCATTATAGCGACATTTTATTGAATCAGTACAGCCTCTATAGAATTCCTTCATACGTCATATTTATCTGAAATTGTCTTTTATTTAGCTATAGTTGTTATTTCCAGTAGTGATTTATGCACAAATTTTCCCTTTGGAGACATTTCCATATTGTATTCAGCCATTATTATTTCCCAGAAGGTCTTGTTAAGCAAAAATGAGCTTCTGCGAAGCCAGCAAATGAGTGAAAAAAAAGTAAACTTAACCTTTGCTCACACGTTCTTTATTTTGCTGTAAATTTCATAAATATTGAGACATACTACATAGAGGATCTTACATGAGTGTTCATGTATTATTGAATTTATTAAACGAGTTGAGTAAAAGGGATAAAATGTGAGGCTTTGCTGAGCATTTTATCCCTTTTCCTCAACGAGTTTAATAAATTCAATAATACATGTACATGAGCACGAATGCAAGATTCTATTTATCATATGATATTTAAGATGCATTTCATTCACGATTGTTTACAAAAATGTCAATATTCCGCCATTAGTAAACGCGACGTCGTTAAGGACGTCGGTCATGTAACGTTACGGAATGTATCTAGCTAATTTGTATATTTAATCCACTAGTGGATTATCGAAAATAATACATGGCGTTATTACACTCTCAGATGCGACGTCATATGATAAATGTAATTCTCACTTTGCTGAACTCGGATATATCCATTTTCGAAAGCAGTATAGATCCAGGTCAGCTGGCTTCTTAGAAGCCAGCTGATCTGGATCTATACTGTTTTTCCATTCTGCTTCTGAATCCATTTTTAAAGGTGCATTATTGAGCAATCTGGAAAAAATGCTTCCAAAAATAAAATACATACAGTCGGTATTTTTCTTTAAAACAATACACATGAATGCATTTTATGCAAAAATGCGAACAATTATGATGACAGGTAAACGAGTTTGAGAGGGATTCCCTAACTAGGTTTCGCACATTAGTTAGATCTATTTTTAGTATGTGACAAAAATAGAATCCCCATATATGACGTTATGCGACGTTCATTTTTGGCCTTGTTTGCTTAGGCCATGCCTGAATCAGAAGAAATATGACGCTGAATACCATGCCATAAGTAACGACACTCAGAGACGATACTGTCGCCATGTATGTGTAAAGTGACAGATTTATTTTTAGAACAGAAATTCCAAACATGTGTTCAGAGCTGAGGGTAAATACAAATGAAAACTACCATTTTTACAAAGTTCTGAAGCTGTATTTGGCTCCAAAAGTGTACACATGACAAAGGAGTATGCATTGAAGATAAAAACCAGAAAAAAAATTTTGAGACCCGGTAGCTCAATATTAAATGCACCTTTAAAATTGAAATCATGCAACACATTAATGGCTGAAACTTGGGGAGGAGTGTAGCATATTGAAATATATTTCCAGCATGTGGAGGGTTAAAATCGTTCGATACATCTGACATGCATTTACATTTGTTTCTGCCTTCGATCAAACAGGCTCTGGAGGATATAGGGATCAGCCTGGTGTCCATCAACCTTTTGATTGCCATAGCTCCAACATACATTGACTACTTGGTGTACGCATATATTGCACCAAATCTATGCAACCCTAGAGGTGGACATGTTGTTCTGTAACGTTTAGTTTGTATGTATTAGAGTTTAATGGCCCAGTCAACACTGTTTTGTAATGTAACTAATGTATCATATAACAAAGTCACCCGGCATGGTATCTATATATCCTTTTTTATGTCCCCGGTAGCGATAGCGGAGACATATTGTTTTTGCCTTGTCTGTTTGTTTGTTGATTTGTTTGTTTGTATGTTGACAACTTTAACGTTGGTCATAACTTTTGAACCATTTGAGGTAGAGCATTCATATTTGGCATGTAGGTTCCTTTTGACAAGAGCTTCATATTCATGCAAAATATTTTGACCTTGACCTTCATGTGTGACCAACTTTGAAAAAAAAGGCCTTGCCCGGGGACATGTTCGTGTTTCACAAACACATCTTTCTTGTTTATTATCTCGTTTCATAACATTTCGTACTGTTATGTAAAGGAATTGAAACAAAATGTGGATGCAGGTCTGACTGGTTATCAGGAGGTCTCGGGTTTGATACCTGCCAGGTTGGCAACATTCTTTTATGGTGATTAACCCTTTTTGTACCAAATGGAATCTTCCCCCTTATATATAGCAGGAGTTCATTTCAAAATTGACGGCCCTTGCCCAAAGGGGCTTGAAGAAATATATGGGCTGCATGATGCTTCCACGCAGAGCTGAATCCGGCCCGCACACTAGTACTGGTAAACTGCTTAGAGGATCTAAGCCTGTCCAGGAACCGTGGTGCGAGGCGGACCCTCCATGCTAATAAACCCTATTGGTTTCATTGGGCAACAGGGCTTGAGATGTCATTTCATCTCAATGTCGGGTAAAAGTCCCACAAAATTGGAAGCAACGTCTGCAAAATGACCTTTACAATGTTGACAGGGACGTTAAACCTCAAATCAAACACACAAATTTCAAAATTGAGGGGTGTCAGTCGGTGTTTTCTTCAAAATTGATTTGGAAAATGACTGAACTTTTTACAAATAGTGTAGGCCCTGATCAGACGCCGCATTCTGCGGCGTCTGATCTGGGCCTGCATTGTTTGCCAGGGTACCCGTTTTGGGGTTTCCGGTACTAAATGGGTTAATCATGAAATCTTTTCTATGGTCATTCTCTGCCTTACCCGTTTCTGGCAAAAGAATGTGCACTGTATTTACAGCTGTAAGTATATTAAGCCTGCCCAGGAAAAAGCCTGACTAGCCCAAAACGCCCTAAATAGTATTTGACAGGGCATTTAAACTCCAAACAAATAAAAGAAACATGAAATGTCAAGCCTTATTTTCTATACCAGGTCTGGCAGTGGTTGATCATGAATCAAACATGCCCATTTTGCACTGATTCGATAAATGAACGAATGCACTGTACTTGTTAACCACTAGGGCTTATATATAGGTCTGCCTGGGAAAAATGTGGTTATGTTAATTTCAGTGTGACTGAGTTAGCTTCATGTTAACTGAACGCTGACAATCAAAGACAACATGTACATGTGTGTGATAAGGTCCATAGCAACAGATAAGACTGGCCCCGATAGCTCAGTTGGTAGAGTGTCCGCTCCGGGGAACGGGAGGTCACGGGTTTGATCCTGGGCCGCGACATACCAAAGCAGTTAAAAATGGTACTAGCGGCTCCTCGCTTGGCACTCAGATTTACGGGGTAGAGCTAGGACTGGTCGACCCAGTGTCAGGATAATGTGACTGGGTGTGGTATCATGTAATGTGTCTGGGACATGATACATGTACTTCAGTGAGGCAGCACTATAAAAGTGAGCATTGAGCTCCCTGTCGCAACCAGACACCGTCATGATATGACTGAAAAATTGTCGAAAGATAACTGAAGGATAGTTTTCGTCAATTCTCAATAAAACTCTTTACTGTGGGTATTCATTAGAACCGCCTCGGCTGTGAAGTTCGTAACACATCTTCAAATAAGGAGGAATAAGAAGCATGATTAAGGAAACATAATTATGTTCTTGGTTCTTATTAGAATCGCCTCAGCAAGGTGATTCTAAGAAGTACCCATACTAAATGTTTCTATGGAGAAATATGAAAAGTTTCAGATTCCATAGTAAAACTTTGAAATTATGCAACACAAAAAGCTGAAAATCGGGGAGGAGTGTTGTACATAGAGGATCTTACATGAGTGTTGTTGTATTATTGAATTTATTACACGAGTTGAGGAAAAGGGATAAAATGCGAGGCTTTGCCGAGCATTTTATCCCTTTTCCTCGCAAGGTTAGTAAATTCAATAATACATGAGCACGAATGCAAGATTCTATTTATCATATGACATTTAAAATGCATTTTATTCACGATTGTTTACAAAAATATCAATATTCTGCCATTAGTAAACGCGACGTCATTAAAGACGTCGTACATGTAACGTTACGTTACGTATCTAGCTTATTTGCATATTTAATCCACTAGTGGATTATTGAAAATATTACATGGCGTTATTACACTCTAAGACGCGACGTCATATGATAAATTGAAATGTTTTATAGAATGGTGAGGGTTAAACTGGTCCTTATCTGATATGGTGCTTTTTTCATCCAAAAAGTATAGTGCGAACAATTTGACATGAGACTGACCTTTATGCAAGGAATAAATTAGTCAATGCTATCGCCTAATACGTCGGCTTTTGTAAACTTCTCATGAATTTTCGGCATCACGTGACTAGCTGCCCATTTACCGACCTCTAACGATATCGCCATCTTCGGAAAACCACGAAGATATGTATATGCATTCAGTCTGGTGTGAAATTATGTTAATAGAGTTCACCAGTCTCAAGTCAATTTGTTCGAACTATACTAACATAATGTTTCTTACTTCTGCACAAAAACATGTGGGTACCCATTTGAAGCCGAGGTGCTTCTAATGATTACCACAACATACGTTTTTCTGCAGAAATAAGGAAAACAATATGTGAATACCCTCTCTTATCTGGGCCTATTGATCATAAAGGCCCTGTTCTTGTGAACTGGCTCGGTATATAGGTAATTATTAGCAGTATTCATGACTCTTGTTTTCTTTGTAATTAGCTTTAGTGTATATTTTGTCTCTATTTGATTGCATGGTGCCTATTTTATAGTCTGCTTCTGCTGCTTGCAAGGAAAAAAAAAATCAAAGCACTGATAACAACCATTGGTTGATTGTTTTTAGAAGGTCCTGAATTTCTATTCATTCAGCAAACAGTGTAGCACCTGATCAGACATGGCTTTCTGGGGCATCTAATTTAGGTCTGCACTGTTTTGCTAACCTAGCAAGTGAGTTCTGAGTTTTTCAGATAACCTTCTTTACACGGCAGCCAATAAGAATACTGGTAGCTTGTCTATAAAACTATTCTCTCGGCCCCCGCCCATAGGGGCTTGAAGAAATATATGGGCTGCATGATGCTTCCACGCAGAGCTGAATCCAGCCCGCACACTAGTACTGGTAAACCGCTTAGAGGATCTAAACTTGCCCAGGAACCGCGGTGCGAGGCGGACCGTCCATGCTAATAAACCCTATTGGTTTCATTGGGCAACTGGGCTTGAAATGTCATTTCATCTCAATGTCGGGTAAAAGTCCCACAAAATTGGAAGCAACGTCTCCAAAATGACCTTTACAGTGTTGACGGGGACGTTAAACCTCAAATCAAACAAAAAACAAATAAACTATTCTCTGAATTTTTGTGCAGTTTTCATGCAACCTTAATTGGTTAGTGATAGCCACATGTACAATTGCAGTATAATTCTAGTTCTCATTAGTAACATTGGGTTTGTTGACAATCAACACAAGTAAAAATAAATGAATGGCATCACCAATGTGTCTAGTACATTGTATTGGTGGCCACAAAGGCTCTTGACAGATAATTGTTTGCCTAGCAGACAATATAATATAATTTATAAATACCGTAATGATCCTAAGTATAGGCCTATGCAAACAGTGCAGACCCCGATCCGACTGATCGGGGTCTACACTGTCCACCATTTGGTTTCTGCACTTTTTGGACCCGTTGTTGGATCGTGAAACAAATTATTAAAATTTTAGGAGAATTATAGCAAGTCCTCATTGTGTCCGAAGTGTCTGAAGTTTTAGGATTTTTCTTATGGTACGAGTAATTGTAAATTTTCATCTCTTCAGTTTTATCTGGGCAGTTTAACCCATTTAGTACCGGAAACCCCAAAACGGGTACCCTGGCAAACAGTGCAGGCCCAGATCACACGCCACAGAACGCGGCGTCTGATCAGGGCATACACTGTTTGCTGAAAGTTCAGTCATTTTCCTTATATCGCCCCCGCCCATCATGGCTAGAAGAAATAGATGGGCTGCATGATGCTTCCACGCAGGGCTGAAACTGACCACACACGAGGGGGGGGGGGTTGGGGGGGGGAATTGTGATAAGGTACACTGACCTTTTTTGGGTATGACCTTCATAGTGTTGACTGGGACATTAAACTCCAAACCAAACCAAAGCTCCAAAACAAGCCAAGAATTCATAAAAGGTATGTTCTTTTATTTAAACAGAGGGAAGGAATTTGTAGCTAGCTAGCTGTTCAAATAATCTGGATCAGATATTATTTATGTTCCTGTTTATTTTTGGCAGGTAAATGAGGGAGATAATATAAACAGAGAGAGATACATACAATCTAGACAAGATGGATAACAGATAGAGACAGCAACCTATCTGTCTGTATTAGGTAACATAGTCCTCTATATAAAACTGCTTGTTATAACATTATTTTGTTTTGATTTATTTGAGGTTTAACGTCCCCGTCAACATTATATAGGTCATTTTGGAGACCTTGCTTCCAATTTTGTGGGACTTTTACCCAACATGTGAGATGAAATGACATCTCAAGGCGCTGTCACCCAATGAAACGAATAGGGTTTATAAGCATGGACAGTCCGATTTGCACCGCTTTGCCTGGGCAGGCTTAGATCTTCTAATTAAGCGGTTTACCAGTACTCATGTGTGGTCGGTTTCAGCTCTGCGTGGAAGCATCATGCAGCCCATCTATTTCTTCAAGTCCCAATGGGCGGGGCCTATTTAGGTAACATAGACCTCTATATAACATGGTTTGCCATGACATTATTTTGTTTTGTTTGATTTAAGGTTTAACCCTTGACCTGCTGAATATTTATATATACCACACCCACTACTGATTATCAACCAATCAGATTACTGGATACAAATTATTGCAAAAAATTCATGAGCTGAATGACAAACTATTAAGATCCTGATCAGATCATGATGGCTTCTTCAGAAGCCATCTGATCTGGATCTTCAATGTTTGAAAGATAAGACATATCCGGGCTCAGCAGGACAAGGGTTAACGTCTCCGTTAACACTGTATAGGTCATTTTGGAGAGGTTGTTTCCAATTTTGTGGGACTTTTGCCCGAGATGGAGATGAAATGACATCTCAAGCCCTAGAAGCCTCCGTGGTGCAGTGGGTACGCTACTCGCCGTGTAAACCAGGGATCGCAGGATCGATCCCGGGCTTCTCTAGACCTTGGGATGAGTCTTTAAACTGAGGTCCCGTCTCCGTATGACCTTAGCTGTTGGTGGGACGTAAAACTCAAACACTCACTCATCTCAAGCCCTGTCGCCCAATGAAACTACCGTATTCGCCCTAATTACCGCACATGCTCCTATAACCGCACACCAAAGCTATTTTTGAAAAGGAAATGCATAAGCGCACACTTTACGGTAATCTCCCCTTGAAGCTCTCATAGTAAATCTATAAAACTTACCATTATTTCTTCCAACAGTGAAGGCAATGCTTAAGTATCTTCTTCCGTCCCATTAAATATCAGTATGCATCATCTTGGAAGCTGTTGTTTTTGTATCAAGTGTGCGCTAATTAGGTAAATTTTTCACCATGATTTTATGACACGATTTTGAAAAAACTTAGCGCACGGTGCGGTAATTAGGGCAAATACGGTAATTGGGTTTATAAGCATGGACGGTCCGACTCGCACCACTTTGCCTGGGCAGGCTTGGATCTTCTAAGCGGTATAGTTTTTACTAATGTATTTTAGTTTGATTGCTTCAAGCTTATTGAATCGCTCTCAAACACTCATTCCGGGTGTTTTCGCACACACGAGAGAGAGAGAGGCAGTGGCTTTTTCACCACTTCTACCCATTTACACCTGGGTGGAGTGGGGCAGTGTCATTACTTGTCTTCCCCAATCTCTCGATCATAAGTCGAACGCGTTAACCACTGCCATCATTCTGCCCATCTAAGCGGTTTACCAGTTCTCGTGTGTGGTCAATTTCAGCTTTGCCTGGAAGCATCATGCAGCCCATTTATTTCTTCAAGCCTGTTATAACATTATTACAGCACCAATAAGGGTTATGAGGATTATTAACCAATATATGACAATGGAATCTTCCACCTATTTTCAATTATTTGGGTGTCTTAGGTTTGTTTTGTTTGAGGTAAGTTGAACACAGATGCATGTACTTTGAGAAAACAGTGCATACCCACATCAGACGCCGCATTGTTGCAAACAGTACTGGTGTGGACCCAAGTATGACTGCTCCTCTGATCAGGGTCCACACTGTATGCAAAAATATGTAAAGTTTTACAATACATGTACTATGCAGCAACAGCATAAACAAGGGATAGTGGTCTAAATGCCAGCTGTTCAAGCAAGTTTAACCCTTGATCTGCTGAATATTTATATATGCCACACCCACTACCGATTATCAACAAATCAGATTGATTGATGCAAATTATTGCTACAAATTCACAATCTGAATGGCAAACAGTGCAGATCCTTCATCAGAAGCCATCTGATCTGGATTTCATTGTTTGGAAAATAAGGTATATCCCGGGCTCAGCAGGACAAGGGTTAATTAATACCTGATATTCACAGTACTTGAGATTTTTAATGAAAAAAATATGTTCAAGTAACTACTCATATTTTTGCATAAAAAATATAAGCATATTTTTGCATCAAAAATATAAGAATATTTGCTCCATTAAATGGTCCAAGTTTTACCAGTATTATTATAACTAACCACATTGTTAGTTTTTATAACATTCTGCGGCATCTGATATGAGTGTACACTGTTTGCCAAGCCCAACACATGATTCCAGTCTAGATGCTATAGATAACTCTTTTTATGCAACACTCTGACCTCACCGATAAGAATAGTGTAGTTATTTTCTATAAATAACCATTACCTAGATTTCCTACAAATCAGTGGTAGTCATGTGGACATCAGCACTGATGAGTTACTGTGCTTAGTAACTTTGGGTTGGCCCCCGCCAATAGGGGCTTGAAGAAATATATGGGCTGCATGATGCTTCCACGCAGAGCTGAATCCCGCCCGCACACTAGTACTGGTAAACCGCTTAGAGGATCTAAGCCTGTCCAGGAACCGCGGTGTGAGGCGGGACCGTCCATGCTAATAAACCCTATTGGTTTCATTGAGCGACAGGGCTTGAGACGTCATTTCATCTCAATGTCGGGTGAAAGTCCCACAAAATTGGAAGCAACGTCTTCAAAATGACCTTTACAGTGTTGACAGGGACGTTAAACCTCAAATCAAACAAACAAACAAAAACTTTGGGTTGACTGACAACTGGCCCAAGAAAGGAGAGGCCATAAACTTTTTGATTTGCTCTCATATTTTACTTCTATTCAGACAAACTGTCTGCCTGTCTTGATTAGGCAACATCTTGCATTATGATAACAGTGAATTGCCTGGAACTTACATTTTTCAGATGAAAATATTTGATATTTTGTCTTATTTCCTGTCCAAACATACATGTAGATTGAGATTTTTTGTTTTGCTCTTTAGAACTGCCTCATTTGCCCCCGCCCATCGGGGCTTGAAGAAATAAATGGGCTGCATGATGCTTCCAAGCAGAGCTGAAACCGACCCGCACACGAGTACTGGTTAACCGCTTAGGGGATCTAAGCCCGCCCAGGCAAAGCGGGTCGGACCGTCCATTCTAATAAACCCTATTGGTTTCATTGGGCGGTAGGGCTTGAGATGTCATTTCATTTCAATGTCGGGTAAAAGTCCCACAAAATTGGAAGCAACGTCTCCAAAATGACCTTTACAGTGTTGACGGGGACGTTAAACCTCCAAACAAACAAACAAGAACTGCCTCATTGAGGCTAAGTTAATTTATTCAGCAGGATAAAGGTTTATACAGATTCATTTCCTGTTGTAACCCTTTCTGAAGTGGACTCTTCCAGTTTGGAATTTGGACATGTCCATTTTTGTTAATAGGGGGTTTAAGGCAAAATCAAACATCGCAGAATGTGGCATGGGTTTACACTATTTGCCTAGGCCTGCCTACGTACTGTAAATACGGTAAGACTAACCGTATTGAGATTTCAGTAATTTCTCTAATGAGAGACCACCTTTGGGACTGTTCAAAAGTGGTCTTCAAGACCACTTTTGAACAGTTTCAAAGGTGGTCTTAGTAAAAGACTGACCAAACTTTTGAACAGTTCCAAAGGTGGTCTAAGTACAGGAATTATACTGTATGTCAGGCCCCCACCCATCGGGACTTGGAGAAATAGATTGGGCTGCATGATGCCTCCATGCAGACGCCCATCGGGGCTTGAAGAAATAGATGGACTGCATGATGCTTCCATGCGGAGCTGAAACTGACCCGCACACAAGTACTGGTAAACCGCTTAGAGGGTCTAAGCCTGCCCAGGCAAAAGGGTGCGAGTCGGTCCGTCCATGCTTATAAACCCTATTGCTTTCGTTGGGCAACAGGGCTTGAGATGTCATTTCATCTCAATGTCGGGTACCGGCCCCGATATCTCAGTTGGTAAAGTGTCCGCTCCGGGGAACGGGAGGTCACGGGTTCGCTCCCAGGCCGTGACATACCAGAGTCGTTAAAAATGGTACTAGCTGTTCCTCGCTTGGCACTCAGATTTACGGGGTAGAGCTAGGACTGGTCGACCCCGTGTCAGGATAATGTGACTGGATGTGGTATCATGTAATGTGTCTGGTACATGATACTTCAGTGAGGCAGCACTGTAAAAATGAACATTGAGCTCCCTGTCGCAACCAGACACTGTCGTGATATGACTGAAAAATTGTTGAAAGCGACGTTAAACCCGAATTCACACACACACACACACTCAATGTCGGGTAAAAGTCCCACAAAATTGGAAGCAACGTCTCCAAAATGAACTTTACAGTGTTGACGGGGACGTTAAACCTCCAAACAAACAAACAAGAACTGCCTCATTGAGGCTAAGTTAATTTATTCAGCAGGATAAAGGCTTATACAGATTCATTTCCTGTTGTAACCCTTTCTGAAGTGGACTCTTCCAGCTTGGAGTTTGGACATGTCCATTCTTGTTAATAGGGGGTTTAAGGCAAAATCAAATGTCGCAGAATGTTGCGTGGGTTTACACATTTTGCTCAGGCCTGTCTGTCCGAATACATAAGACTAAATCTGCTTTTGAAAGCTTACTGAGGTTTCAATTATTCTTTCTTTGTATTTTCTCTAATGAGAGACCACCTTTTGGGACTGTTCAAAAGTGGTCTTCAAGACCACTTTTGAACAGTTTCAAAGGTTGTCTTAGTAAAAGACTGACCAAACTTTTGAACAGTTCCAAAGGTGGTCTTAGTACAGGAACTTTACTGTACGATAGCTGTCCCCCGCCCATCGGGGCTTGGAGAAATAGATTGGGCTGCATGATGCTTCCACGCAGAGCTAAAACTGACTGCGCACATGAGTACTGGGTTAACCGCTTAGACAAACTAAGCCTGCCCAGGCAAAGTGGTGCTAATCCGACCGTCCAGTACATATAAGCCCTATTGGTTTCATTGGGCGGCAGGGCTTGAGATGTCATTTCATCTGAATGTCAGGTAAAAGTCACACAAAATTGGAAGCAAGGTCTCCAAAATGACCTATATAGTGTTGACAGGGACGTTAAACCTCAAACAAAACATCACTAGTCATCAGTTCTATACTGGTTGAATTGGTGACTACAGTACAATTCCTCTAATAAGACCACCTAAAATTACAGTATTTACCCTCTAATTCGGACAGCTAAACTCCTTTCCATACTTGTTCTAAAATTTGAACAAGCACAATTTACTACACGATTTTGTGTCTAAAAATAGCTGGATGAGCAGTAAACGGTGTAGACACTGATGAGATGCTGCTCTCTGTGGCGTCTCAAGGGTCAGGCCTGTCTGTCCAAAAACATATGGTTAAATTAAATTAAGGCAAGACTGTACTCATAGAGGTTTCAGTTATTTTTTCTTTTTATTTTCTACACACACAGTACCTAATGAAAGACCACCTTTGGGACTGTTCAAAAGTGGTCTTATCTAAGACCACCTTTTGGACTGTTCAAAAGTGGTCTTAAGACCACTTTTGAACAGTCCCAAAGGTAGTCTTGGTCTTATCTAAGACCACCTTTGGACTGTTCAAAAGTGGTCTTAAGACCACCTTTTGGACTGTTCAAAAGTGGTCTTAAGACCACTTTTGAATAGTCCCAAAGGTGGTCTTAGATAAGATCACTTTTGTGGTTTTAGATAGACCACTTTTGAATTAAGACCACTTTTGAACAGACCACTTTTGAACAGTCCCAAAGGTCATCTTAGTATAGGAATTTTACTGAATATCATTTTTTGGTGTTGAAAGGGTTAAAATATTGGTTTTATCCTTATTTGGTATTCATCATGCACTTTACGTCTTTAATATCTAAATATGAGAATTACACAAATGATTCCCCAAACTCTTATGACACAATATTACACAGGTAAGTAATTGTCTGTCTGTCTCTTTTATGTTTCGACAATAGCTCCACTCATTTTGAATAATACTGTCCAGGTGAATCAACCAGCAATAAATAGATCGGTTACGCAAAGTAACTGAATAACAAGTCATGAAATCTTTTTCAAGTGTCAATTTTACAACACTAACCCAGAGAGAGTTTCAGGATATGTCATGGTTCGAGAAAACCTGTTTTACGGCATCTGGAAACAGCACAGGTGCTTCCGCGCATTCTGATCAACACCTTTGTGCAGTATAAGGACCTTAGTTTATCCCATTGTGGGTGGGAAATCTTTGAAGGGGTACCTTGGCAAATAGTGCAGGCCCAGATCAGACGCCGCAGAACGCGGCGTCTGATCAGGGCCTGCACTATTTGCTAACAGAATTTTCAGTCAAAAATAAAATAAGAATGAAAAAAATAGGCCTACCACCCCTTATATGACAAATGGACTTGTCCAGCATATAGCAATGGAAGAGTCTTCTAGTATACAATGGGTGATGTATATGAAATTCCAACACTCTTGCTAGTCTGTGTATCAGAGCAAGCTGGTTTGTGTCGTACTTGGTCAAAATGCATGAAGTCCATGGCGCTTATACTAAACGAAAAAATCCTAGAAATTTGGACACCTTTCGGACTTACTGTAATTCTCCTAAAATTTTAACATTCAGGAGTCAGAAAGGTGCAGATGGAATGGCAAACAGTGTAAAATAGAAGTGAAGGCAATGATCAGGAATTGATGCTCCCATCAGAGACACCAAAGGGAAAGAAACACAAACAAGAAACAACCAGACCCCAATGGAAACACCAATATCAGAAAGCCAAAAGGACAGCCAGCCTCCCACAAAATGGCCAACCGGCTCCTTCAGGAGCAGTCTGATCATGGTCTGCACTGCTTGCTTAAGCCTATCTGACCCAATACTTAAGATTATTACAGTATTAACCCATAAAATGCCAATCACGACAATTGTCGTCTGCTTTGCCATCTACCAGTTACCTTAAAGGTTTTGTTTGTTTGATTTGAGGTTTAACGTCCCCGTCAACACTATAAAGGTCATTTTGGAGACTTTGCTTCCAATTTTGTGGGACTTTTACCCGACATTGAGATGAAATGACATCTCAAGCCCTGTCGCCCAATGAAACCAATAGGGTTTATTTAGCATTGACGGTCAGCACCGCACCGCGGTTCCTGGACAGGAATTTTTGCAAACAGTGTGGACCCAGATCAGACTGCTCCTGTAGGAGCAGTCTGATCTTGGGCCCACATTGTTTGCCTGTATGCAAAAATATTTTTAAAAAGTTTGCAAAAAAGGTCAGCAGACAACATAAGTAGACGACATTTTCAGATGTAGTTTTTCTGTGTATCTTAGCCCTTATCTTGCTGTTCACGACAACCCCTATCTTTGCAAACAGTGTAGATCCAGATCAGATGGCTTCTGAAGAAGCCATCTGATCAGGATCTACACTGTTTGGCATTCAGTTTATGAATTTGTGGCAATAATTTCATCAAGTAATTTGATTGGTTGATAGACAGAAATGGGTGTGGCTTAAATGAATATTCAGCAAGATAAGGGTTAGGGTTAAAAGTTTTTATTTATATCTCAAGAGTAGGATCAACAGAAAATGTGTCTTTGGGGGTCCTGACTAGTGATGATACAGAACAGTTCATAACCGCAGATAAGAAGGGGTATCCGCATATTGTTCTTCTGATTTCTGTGTGACAACACATTGTGTGTACTCAGCAGAAGTGCCTCGGCAAGGTGCTTCTAATGAGTACATACAGCATACATTTTCGTGGATAAATACGAAACATATCAGTACTTTTCAGATGAAAAGAGTGCCCATCAACATTCTGTTCATCCGTAGGGACAGGAGCCATTGCTTTGTTTGTTTGTTTGTTTGATTTAAGGTTTAACATCCCCGTCATCACTGTAAAGGTCATTTTGGAGACGTTGCTTCCAATTTTGTGGGACTTTTACCCGACATTGAGAAGAAATGACATCTCAAGCCCTGCCGCCCAATGAAACCAATAGGGTTTATATGCATGGACGGTCCGATTCAGATCCTATAAGCGGGTTACCAGTACTCGTGTGCGGGTCGGTTTCAGCTCAGCGTGGAAGCATCATGCAGCCCATCTATTTCTTCAAGCCCCGTTGGGCGCCGTTGCTCTTTGCTGTGGAGAAGTGGTACACAGACAGTGAAGATTACCGTAATGATCCTAAGTACATAAGCTGACAGTGCAGACCCAAATCAGACTACTCCTGAAGTAGCAGTCTCTCTCAATCACATTAACCCTTTTGTACCAAATGGAATCTTCCTTTTCTTGTATATAACAGTCCATTTACAAATTTAGGGGTGTTTGGAAAATGGCTGATTTTTCTGCAAACAGTGTAGGCCCAGATCAGATGCCACATTCTGTGGCATCTGATCTTGGCCTGCACTGTTTGTACAAAATGGGTTAAAAAAAATGAATTACCGTATTTACTCTAAATATTCGTACAACTCAACTCCTTACTGTACAGCATGCTCTAAAAGTTGAACAAGTGCAATTTACTACCAGATACTGTGTCTAAAAATAGCTTGATGAGTGGCAAACATTATAGACCCTGATGGGTACTCTTGTCAGAATCGCCTTGCTTGATGTGTAATAGTCTGCATCAAAGGTAGTCTCTAGACCAGTCTGTATTGGTTATTGAGCATTTCATGGATTCACATCTAAGTTGGATGTACAATACTTGCCAAGCTAAACTGACCAGCTCAATATGACATAAATAGTGTTTTATGGGCCATTAAATTCTAAACAAACAAAATGGACAACAGCAGCAGATGCATGCTGAATTTGAGCTATCTCACTGGGTTTTTCCGCGACGCCAGACACATTTTCTTCAGATGTACTTCAAAAACTTTGTCACCTGACCCTGAGGTGTTTTCACAGTGGTTTAGTTGGGCGTGAAATGAAAAAAGTAAATAAAGACTTGAGTGACCTGTAAATATATTTATAGATATCGGTATGTCATTATAATGTATAAAAGGGTGGTTTTCAAACAAATACAAAACCGATATGAATTAGACCGTCAAATCTCATACTTCCTAGTAGGGGCTGGTTGCATTTGTACCGTAAATTGAAATAAGTCACTTTTGTTGTTTAAATTTTTCGTATTTTCAAAACTCTAGATACAGATAGAGGACAGTCTATCTTTCTTCACTTCTTGTTATAACATATCTAGTTGTGGGTACACGTTAGAATCGCCTTGTAAAGGCGATTCTAACGAGTACCCGCAACTTGATAACAAGTGCACCATATCCGGAGAAATTTGAATGGAAATAAGTCACTTTTGTTGTTTAAATTTTTCGTATTTTCAAAACTCGAGATAAAAAGAAAGGACAACTACGAAAGGATGTCTTTCTTTGCTTCTTGTTATAACATATCTAGTTGTGGGTACTCATTAGAATCGCTTTGTAAAGGCGATTCTAACGAGTACCCACAACTTGATAACAAGTGTACTACATGTACATCCAATAATGGAGAATTTTGGAAAAATTGTTTCAAGGCCTGATCTGGATCTTTGTAATTTCTGTTATGCTTTATATTAAAATAAATACGAGTGAAACTTTTATTCAGGTGGAAAAGTAACATAATATTGATCTAAGCTTTTATAACTGCTATTTTACCGAGTTTATTGTCAACCACTCGGCTCTGTCGAAGGATCATATTCGTTGGAATACTGGAAGTCTATAAACAAGAGAAACGAGTGTTTCATAGACGGATAATAAAAAAATGACAGTGTGTAGAATGACAATATTAGCCGTTTGACGTGTTGGTTGCAGACTTCTGCTTTTGTGTGTGGATAAAACAGCCTTTTAATTGGGTATAAGGATATTGTGTTTTGTGAACGGAAGTAAATTATATACTCTTATTAGGGTAGGTACATTTAGTATTTAGTCAGACACATTTGGCATTAAAGTTTTTGACACAGAATTATGGAAAACGTACTTGCATATATATGTATAGCCCATGATTTGGGGTTGAAAACCATTGTGTAGCATTGCTAAGTATGGTACAAAAAGGGTTAAGTTAGACTGTTTCGTTTAACCCTTGATTCCAGAATTTTAAGTAAAAGTGTAGGCCCTGATCAGATGCCACAGAAGCGCTGACTCTGATCTGGGCCTACGCTGTTAATCCAAGTCCAGTACATGAGCCTAGTTCAGATTTAACAGATATTAAACCAACCATTTTTTCACAGCATTCTGATGTTACAGGACATACGAATGAATTGTAAATAGACTGGCCATAAATAGCCCTTACTTAGATCAGCGATAGTCATGTTGACTGTATGTAGTTAATAACTTTGGAATGATTTATTAACCCATTGTATACTAGTAGACTCTTCCATTGCTGATTGTTGGACAAGTCCATTTGTCATATAAGGGGTGTCAGACCTATTTTATTCCGTTTTTAATCTATTTTTGACGGAAAATTCTGTTAGCAAATAGTGCAGGGCCTGCACTGTTTGCCAAGGTACCCCTTTAGGGGTTTTCCACATGCAATGGGTTAAAAATCAACCCAGAAACTGTTATTTTTTCGGTTGATTGTTTGTCAATTGAGCACAAGTAGCTTTTCGATGACTTTCTCTGATTTATATGTAATGCAGGTACCAGTTGTTTATAGCATTCTTATCTTTGTGAGGTCAGAGCAAAAGGGATTATTAATAGAATCTGGACTGGAATCATGCCTTAGGTTTGGCAAACAGTGTAGACTGAGATCATAAGCCACAGATGCAGGACCTGCATGCAGGACTTTGGCTAATTATACCCCCGGCATACAAAGTATGCTATGGGGGTATATAGTTCTCGTCCTGCCATTCGTCCATCTGTCCGTGTTTCCGTTCGTCCATCCATCGGTACGTCCTTCCGTACGTCCGTTAACATTTTGGTTAAAGTTATGCGTTAAAGTTTCTAAGAGATTGTATCTTCTGATCCTTTGATAGATTTAGTTGATACTTACACTGAAGTTACATACTGTCCTAAAGATTTCATTGATGCATGTCCCAACCCCCACAGTGACCTTGAGGTCAAGGTCACAGACTTAGAAATTTTACATCTTGGTTAAAGTTTTGCGTTAAAGTTTCTAAGAGGTTGTATCTACTGAACCCTTTGATAGATTTAGTTGATACTTACACTGAAGTTACATACTGGTCTAAAGATTTCATTGATGCATGACCCACCCCCCACAGTGACCTTCAGGTCAAGGTCACAGACTTAGAAATTTTACATTTTGGTTAAAGTTTTGCGTTAAAGTTTCTAAGAGGTTGTATCTTCTGAACCCTTTGATAGATTTAGTTGATACTTACACTGAAGTTACATACTGGTCTAAAGATTTCATAGATGCATGTCCCAACCCCCACAGTGACCTTGAGGTCAAGGTCACAGACTTAGAAATTTTACATTTTGGTTAAAGTTTTGCGTTAAAGTTTCTAAGAGGTTGTATCTTCTGAACCCTTTGATAGATTTAGTTGATACTTACACTGAAGTTACATACTGGTCTTAAGATTTCATAGATGCATGTCCCACCCCCACAGTGACCTTGAGATCAAGGTCACAGACTTAGAAATTTTACATTTTGGTTAAAGTTTTGCGTTTAAGTTTCTAAGAGGTTGTATCTACTGAACCCTTTGATAGATTTAGTTGATACTTACGCTGAAGTTACATACTGGTCTAAAGATTTCATTGATGCATGACCCACCCCCCACAGTGACCTTCAGGTCAAGGTCACAGACTTAGAAATTTTACATTTTGGTTAAAGTTTTGCGTTAAAGTTTCTAAGAGGTTGTATCTTCTGAACCCTTTGATAGATTTAGTTGATACTTACACTGAAATTACATACTGGTCTAAAGATTTCATTGATGCATGTCCCACCCCCCACAATGACCTTGAGGTCAAGGTCACAGACTTAGCAATTTTACGTTTGGTTAAAGTTTTATGACAAAGTTTATAGATGCCTGTATGTTCTAAACTCTAAGACAAATTCAGTTGATACTTGCATCAATGTTGCATACCAGTCCAAAGATTTTGAGATGCATGTCCCTTCCCCACCCACAGTGACCTAGACCTCAGGGTCATGGAATTAGAAAGTTTACATTTGGTTAAAGTTTTATGACAAGGTTTATAGATAATGTTCTAAACTCTAAGACAAATTCAATTGATACTTGCATCAATGTTGCATACCAGTTCAAAGATTTCATTGATGCATACCCCACCCTGCTGCTTCAGTAACATTGATGCCCCCACCCCTTCAGTAACTTTGATGCTCTCACTCCCTTGGTCCATTTAGAAAGATTATGTTTGGTTTAGATTTTATAAGCACATTATAGGTTCTTATAGCTTCTTGACTTCTTCATTCATGTTACATACAAGCTCAAAAGATATATCAGAGGGTGGCACTGGCCGGGGGTATACGTGACCCACTGGTCGCTTTCTCTAGTTTGTCATAAATGGAGAGGAGAATTTATGTTCTTAACCCTTTCCATGCTGAACCCACATCTCTGAAGTCAGCTGATCAGGATCTATACTGTTTTCCATTCTGCTTTTAAATGCCTGGTAAAAATTTAAATCATGGAACACAACTAGCAGAAAATTGGGGAGGAGTATAGCAAATTGAAATATTCAGCATCACAAGGGTTAACCCTTATCTTGCTGAATATTCATTTAAGCCACACCCATTTCTGTCTATCACCCAATCAAATTACTTGATGTAATTTATTGCTACAAATTCATAAACTGAATGCCAAACAGTGTAGATCCTGATCAGATGGCTTCTTCTGAAGAAGCCATCTGATCTGGATCTACACTGTTTCCAAAGATAGGGGTTGTCGTGAACAGCAAGATAAGAGTTAAGATGCCTTTTTAGTTCTTGTTTCTTCTATTCTTCCAGGACTTGAACCAGCAACAGGAAAACTGGGTGACCAAACCAGAATGCCGGGGGTTGGGTTCATACGTGTGAAGCTCATGGAGGTGGAGCGGGGAAACACGATGGACAGCAAGGAAGACATGTTCGATCCCTACATTGCCATTAATGTAAAAGAAGCTGTCAACACACCTGGTAAGTATTAATTGCCCTTGACCTTGACCTCTCACCAGATGCTGATTTATTTTAGATGGAAATACACCGCAACTTAATGAGGTCCAAGTAGAAACCATGTTAGTTAAACAACCGTGTTATATCCAAACAAAAATGTGTAGATTATTGCACCCCTACCCATTGAGGCCTGGAGAAATAGATTGGGCTACAGGGTGCTTCCATACAGAGCTGAAACCAACCGAGCTTGAGTACTGGTAAACAGCTTAGGTCCAAGCCTGCCCAGGAAAAGTGATGCGAGTCGGACTGCTCCTTAAACCCTAGTGGTTTCTATGGGCGGTAGGGCTTGAGATGTCATTTCATCTTAGTGTTGGGTAAAAGTCCCACAAGATCGGAAGCAATGTCTCCAAAATGACCTTCATAGTGTTGACGGGGACGTAAAACCTCAACTCAAACCAAATATGTAGATTACCGGTATATAGAAAAATGTCCATTTATGGTCATTTTTCTATATAATCTACACATTTTTGGAATCCATCTTGAAACCGTGTTATATCCAAACCGTGTTATAATGAACCATGTAATAACAAGATTGTGTTGAACCAAAATGGGACATTGGCAAACAGTGGAGGCCCAGACCCAGATCAGGTGCCACAGGATGCAGCATCCTTCAATTTTTGTAGATTGAAGAAAATTTCTATAAATAAATCAACCTGGCACCCCTAAATCTGCAATTTTTAAAGCAGACAATTTCACTCAGCTTAAAAAGGGGTAGAGATTAACGAATGTCCTTCTAAGGTTGGTTGCAATCTTGTATTTGAGCCCCGCCAAGCGAATTTGGGTCTTCGAGCATTCTGTCATGACAAATTTTAACTGCGCATGCCCAGCCATTCAGAGGGGCCAGGGATATGGTTTTCTGTCTGAAGGTTCCACTTGATTCACTGCTTGTATGAGCGAGCAGCGAAGGTTCTGGCGAGACTGCGCGGATGCGCAGGCTCGCCTGAACCTTCGCTGCTCGCATAGGTAATAAGTACCAAAATCGCTTGGCGGGGCCCATTTGATCTGTGAGGCAGGGTCTGACTTCTGTAATGATCCTTAGTATTTGGACAGACAGGCCTTAGCAAACAGTGCAGACCCAGACCAGATGCCATTCCGTCTGCACTTTTTGGATCCTTTTGTAATGTCACACCATTGCTCTATTGTGAAACAAATAGGAGAATTATAGCAAATCCCCAAGGTATCCAAATGCTTAGGATTTTCGTGGTACACCCTGGGGTGGTTGTGGAGACCAAGGTGTTATGTATCGAATGTCACCAGGTCATCCAACTGATATTGGTTTACAGCTGGACAAGACATACTGTCCTTGCAGCAGGAAAAGGAAGGGGGAAAAGCATGTTCATTCATTTTCCTCTTTCTTTCCATGTCTTATATCTTTCGTCTGCTCTACTGTCTCTTCTATCCTGCCTCCTCTATCTCATCTCTTCTATCTCTTTTCTCTCTTTCTCTGGGAGTTGATTATGGCACAAAGTGACCCACAAGGCTTGACATGCCATTAGCCCATTTTGTACCGGAAACCCCAAAACCAGTACCCTGGCAAACAGTGCAGGCCCAAATCAGACGCCGCAGAACGCGGCGTCTGATCAGGGCCTACACTGTTTGCAAAAAGGTCAGGCGTTTTTCATTTAAACTTTGAAGAAAACACAACCTGACACCCCTAAAGTTTGAAATGGACTCCTGCTATAAATAAGTACGAAGATTCCATTTGGTACAAGAAGGGTTAAACCAAACACAATCAATCAAATCCTCATTACGTCCCCTAATCTGGAGCTATGTTGGATGCCGAATCACTGTCATGGGAAGATCCCGAAGACTGCAACTGGCTCATTGGTCAAGTGTTTATCAGTCTATCCAGGGTTATAAAGCCCGGTAAGCTTTTCATTGCTGAAGTCCATGTGACTATCACTGACTTGTCAGAAAACTAGGCAATGGTTATTTATAGAAAATAGCTACAATAGTCCTATCATGCCTTAAGAGAATTATTTAAAGAATCTGGACTGGAATCATGGGTTGGGCTTGGCAAACAGTGTAGACCCAGATCAGATGCCGCATTCTGCGGCTTCTGCTAAAAAATTGGAATTTAACGCTTATCCTGCTGTTCACGACAGCCCCTATCTTTGTAAACAGTGTAGATCCAGATCAGATGGCTTCTGATGAAGAAGCCATCTGATCAGGATCTACACTGTTTGACATTCATTTTATGAATTTAAAGGAATAAATCACATCAAGTAGTCTGATTGGTTCAAAGTCAGAAATAGGGTGTGGCTAAATTGAATATTCAGCAGGATAAGGGAATATTCAGCAGAATAAGGGTTAAGGGTTGAAATGAAGTCTCAATCCAGGACTAAGTTTAAGTCTCAGTCCAGGCCCCGGGGTTCTAAACAACACAGCTGAGAATGAAATAATTATGCTCATAACTATGAAAATACCAACAAATCAGGCACAAATCAGCACAGAATGTCATTTATCCTGCTCATAAATTTTAAAATGCCAACATTTGTTGGCATTTTAAAATTTATGAGCTGGATCTATTTTATGCTCAGGTGACTTGAGCATGAACAAAGTCTTATATTACCTTGGCCCCAGGACTATTTTCCCAGCGTACACTCAGAGACTATCGACCCACCCGTCCTCTAAGTGCTTTGATTTCTATTGGCAGGGAAAATATGGATTTGCCTGCTACATCAGTTTGCTTTATAACAAATGACAATCAAGAATATTGGCTGCGAAAAAAATATACAAATATGTGATATATCAAGCTGGAAATGAAATTAACTAATTGAATATGAGGAAACAAACTTGATTGGATACATCACAGCCTCTTTATATTTGTTTGTTTGTTTGATTTGAGGTTTAACGTCCCTGTCAACACTGTAATGGTCATTTTGGAGACGTTGCTTCCAATTTTGTGGGACTTTTACCCGACATCGAGATGAAATGACATCTCAAGCCCTGTCGCCCAATGAAACCAATAGGGTTTATGAACATGGACGGTCCGCCTCGCACCGTGGTTCCTGGACAGGCTTAGATCCTCTAAGCGGTTTACCAGTACTAGTGTGCGGGCGGGATTCAGCTCTGGGTGGAAGCATCGTGCAGCCCATATATTTCTTCAAGCCCCTATGGGCGGGGGCGGAGAGCCTCTTTATAACATCACTGGTTAGGTGCATTGCAGAAACTGAGTTGTTAAACCCATAAAATGCCGATCACGGCAATTGCTGTCTGCTTTGTCATCTGCCGGCACCTTAAAAGTTATTTTTTGTAACAGTGTGGGCCCAGATCAAACTGCTCCTCTAGAAATATTTTCTATACAGGCAAACCGTGTGGACCCAGAACAGACTGCTGCTAGAGCCCACACTGTTTGCAAAAATGACTTTAAAGCAACCGGCAGACTACATAGCAGATGACAGTTGTCGTGATTGGCGTTTTATGCGGTAAGTGTTAATGCCTCGCTGTGAATTCATTTTGTGCTCGTCACATAACTGTCTGAGTCAGCACCTTCAAAGCTAGTATGAAATTTGCCTCACTATTGAAACAGGTACCTTGACTTGAAAACCGCAAGATCTCTCAGTCCATGCAAGGTTAATTACTATAATTAGTATATGGCTGTGTTTCGTGAATGATGACATTTTTTGGCTTCCATGAAATGACCATAGGTACTGTATTCGACCTATTTGCTGCACATGCTCCTATAGGCGCACATCCAAGCTTTTTCTGGAAAAAATACACAAGCGCACACTTTACAGTAACCTCCCAACAAATTCATATTGAGTTTTGCTGCATCTTTAAACCGGACAATCATATGTATATGTGGTGTGCCCCTATGCTGAAATTCAACTCTATAAAATAATCATATCGGAAGGTTTTTTTTCGTATTTTTTTTAGTATTGAGTGTGCGCTTATTAGGTAGATTTTTCACCACAATATTTTCATACAATTTTGAAAAAACTAAGCGCACAGTGCGGTAAATAGGTCGAATACGGTATATTCATTCCCAACATAAGTGTGTGTAACGTGTAGGAGAGGGTGAAACAGTGCGAGTGAAGTATTTCTGACAAAAACAATTAACCCTTTTTGTACTGGAAAAGCCAACACAGGTAGTTTGGAAACAGTGCAGGCCCAGATCAGACGCCGCAGAATGCAGCATCTGATCAGTGCCTACACTGTTAGCAAAACATTCAGCCAGTTTCTATATAGATTTTGAAGAAAACACAACCCGGCACCCCTAAATTTTGAGATGGACTCTTGCTATATATAAGGAGGAAGATTCCATTTGGTACAAAAAGGGTTAAATATGAATATTTTATATATAGCTTTCCTTGGGACTCCTTTTCTGATGATTAGTGAAGAATTAATGATTTGGAAATGATTGGATGAACAACAAGAATTATTTGAGATCAAGCTCTATAACAAGATAAACTTATTTTAAAACAGTGAAGGCTATTCCCAGCTTCACTCAAGCTTCACCTAGCTTAAAGAAAATTTGACAGTCCAAGCCTTGGACAGCTTGCACCAGCAATAAATTAATGCCATCTTGGGTTTCTGCTGACCCTAAGTATTTGGACAGACAGGCCCATGCAAACAGTGTAGGCCCAGATCAATCTGCTCCTGAAGGAGCTGTCTGATCAGGGTCTACACTTTTTTGCCATTCTGTCTGTACATTTTTAGACTCCTTGCCGCATTGTAATCAAGGTCTTCACTGTTTGCGTAGGCTTATCTGTTTCAATATTTAGGATTATATACAGTACGGCTCAGGTATAAGAACCAAAAAACTCTTTATTCTGAATCTCTGAGTTTTGAGCACTTTCCAGAACACTCAGAATTGTTCCGAGTAGATGTATATATTCGGCGGACACTCCTCGAAAACACTCGCAAGGTCCCCGCTAAGTATGCGGTACGCAAAGTTTCGTGAAATTATTCCGAGTCGTAATATCGTACCTGGAGGCAATATTTTCTCGCAAAGTTATGCGGAAATACTCGAAGAAATTTGACGAAATACCTGGGCATTTTTTTGTTTGTTTATTTAATGTTCTTTTACCATCATATATATAAATTATATAATTATATATTTATATAATTATAATATATATCACTGATAGTTATTATAATGTAAACGATGTCAAAGTCAACAAAGAGGTAATCACTAATTACGCAGGGTGTGAAACTGTACAGTGATTTCAAACAAGGGAATCAGTTGGGCATGACGAGTACATACAACTCTTTTAAGTCTGTAATTGAAAGTGTGTTGAACATTATAAAATTATGTTTAAATTCAATGTAATTACCTTAGAAATTTAGTTAGGTAATTGAGAGAGAAAAAAAATGACCGTCCCGTTTTATAACTTAGAATGTACCTGTACAGTTTAATTTAATTAATCACCACTCGCAATAGAAGCCTCCGTGGTCGAGTGGTTACGCTACTCGCCTTGTAAACCAGGGGTCGCAGGTTCGATCCCGGGCTTCTCCAGACTTTCGGATGAGTCTATAAACCGAGGTCCCGTCTCCGTATGACCTTAGCTGTTGGTGGGACGTAAAACTGAAACACTCACTCACTCACCACTCGCAAATACTCGCAAACACTCCGAATATCACAGGTAAGCTCTGTGGTCTGCGGAATTTCCTCAGAATATCGAGCGCATAACTTGGAGTAAAATATTTTCACTCGGAGGGGTTTACTTCAAACCATTCGGCGGAAAAATGCAAAAGTTGTCCGCGGAATGAAAAAGAAAGACGGTTCAAATACCTAAGCAGTACTGTACAGTCTAACCTGTCTTAAGCAAGTGATCATGGGATCTTTCAAAATCACTTGCTTAATCAAGACAGGTCCTTGCTTTATACAGGTGGGTCTGGAACTGGAATTTATGGGGCCTCAAGAGTTAATACTCTTTCATGTTTCTTGGTAGACATCTAAGACACTGACAGGGACAGTTACATATGATTCTTAGAGATTTTTTTTTTCTTAGAGAATTTATCAAAGAAAATTTTGTGTCTCAGAATTTTTAGGGATTCATTGGAAACAAAGGTGGAGGTGTGTGTGTGTGTTTAAACCTGGAAACAGTTTATTTTTATCTATTTCTTTGCTAGCATACGTAATACAGTAACTTTGGCTGTTTCGGTTTGGTGCAGTGCGGTTAACAGTTCACCTGTGTGCTGAAAATTGCACCAAACATATAGCCGGTTTATAGAAAACCAATACGCAGAAACAATCAATCTGGCCACACCAGAAAATAAAAATGGCCACTGAAGGCTTGTATCTGAGCCATTTGGGACAAAAAAAAGTAACCCCGCTGGCCGTGTTTGACAGGTGCATGCTTAATAGAGGTTCATTTACATGGAAAATCCATTGTGGGGAATGCCATCTGGCTGCATAAGACAGGTGCACGCTAGGTGGTCGTAAGTACAGATTAGACTGTATTATGGTGCAAGACTCTTAGCTTCATTATCATTACGATAATACACCTGTGCAACATAGTGCATTTTTATTTTATACAGCTCCAAAATGGCTACTTTTTCTGATGAAAATCTGTGTTTATACTGAAGCAGAAATAAGGGCAAATAATGTATACCCCCATAAACCCAAGTTTTTTCTGTATAAAGTGGGGTTTAGAAGGGTGTTCATTTCACGGACTTGTTCATGAGATGATTGTCTGTTCACAATCCAAAGAACTCTCGGAAGACAGGATCACTTGGAAGGGGCTAATTTAACTCTTAACCCTTGTCCTGCTGAGCCCGGATATGCCTTATCTTTGAAACACTGTAGATCCAGATCAGATGGCTTCTGAAGAAGCCATCTGATCAGGATCTTCATTGTTTGCCATCCAGTTTATGAATTTGTTGCAGTAATTTGCATTAAGTAATCTGATTGGCTGATAATCAGTAGTGGGTGTGACATATTTAAATATTCAGCAGGACAAGGGTTAAGATGCCAAGAAAAACTACACTATATTAAGATGTTGTCGGTTTTATATCTTCTGCTGAACCTGCTGAATCTAGCACACAGCCAAAGAGTGAGGACCCAGAATAGACTATTTCTAGAGGATCAGTCTGATCTGGGTACATACTGTTTGCAACAATGACTTTTAAAGTAACAGCAGACAACAAAGCAGACAACAATTGTTGTGATTGGCATTTTAACGATTACAGTTGTCTCTGATAAAAGATCTATGTTATTAATCTTTTCACCTATGTTCTCTCCTAGACTTGATAAATTAAAATTCATTCCTATAAAATTTAATCCTTTCCCTGCTAATCAGACAGCATTTTCAAAGTTATTGTTTTTCCTATTTTTTTGGACTCCTTGCATGATCGTAAAACAAATTTGCTAAAATTTTAGGAGAATCACAGTGTCGGAATTTTTATGAATTTTTCAGTAAACGTCTTAAAAAATATTGGTTTGCACTTACTTGAGCATGTGCAATGATAGCGGTGAGTACGGCACAGAGGACGGTGGCTATAGCAACATTATTTGTTCCCTAACGATTTGCCTCTATAGTGAATTTGCTTCTATAAAGAATCCCTATAAGGAGAAGCACCACAACCTCTTATAATACTGTTCATTATAACACTGTTTTGGCCCAGGCAAAGCGGTGCGAGTGTCGAACCGTCCATGCTTATAAACACAATTGGTTTTGGCGGCAAATCAAACAAACAAAACAACACGGTTTCAAGATGGATCCCAAAAATGTATAGACTATATAGAAAAATTACCACAAATGGTCATTTTTCTATATAATCTGGATATTACATGGTTGTGGACCCAAACAATAGTGTTATAAAGAGGTTGGGGCGTAAAAGACTTTTTCTCCCCTAATGACTTTGAGGACAATTATTAGAATTGCCTTGCATTATTCTAAGTTATGGATTTGTTGCATAGAAATTTTCTTTGTAACATGGTTTCTTTTTATGGAATGTCAGTATAACCCATTGCATGCAGGAACCTCCTAAAGGTGTACCTTGGCAAACAGTGCAGACCCTGATCAGGAGCCGCAAAATGCGGCGTCTGATCAGGGCCTGCACTATTTGTTAACAGAATTTTCCATCAAAAATAGAGTAAAAATGAGAAAAAGGCCTACCACCCCTTATATTACAAATGGACTTATCCAACATATAGCAATGGAAGATTCCACCAGTAAACAATGGGTTAGAGGATATTGTCTGTAGCTTCATTCATGCAGGCTGTTGAGGGCATTGCCAGGGTTCGAAATCAGCAAGTAGCAAATTTTCTCCAGAATGACCTATACAGTGTTGACGGGGATGTTAAACCTTAAATCAAACAAAAACAAATACCCAAAAATTCAGTTTGCTACGGAAGCAAAAAGTTGCTGCCTGGTAAAGTCATGATGGCAAGTTGTACAAATATTACTAACTGCAGGGGTGTAAAATTCCACTCGCCCGCTCGCATTTGCGAGTAAGTTTTTAGTCAGGGCGAGTAAGGTTTTCAAAACTGACCTTACTTTTTCTTCATTTTTAGCACCTAAATGAAAAGTTTAGGCGATAAGGGCGAGTAAGTTTGAGGAAAATTTTACACCTCTGTAAACTTGAAAGTGTTGCTAGCAAATGTTATTTATGCCCCCAACTTTGAAAAAGTTGGAGGGGCATATTGGTTCTGGTTCGTTCGTCCATTCATCCGTTCGTCCATCCGTTACGCTTTTGATGCATAGCATAACTAAAGAACCGTGTATGCTAGGGTTTTGAAATTGGAAGTGGCTATTGACAGCCGGCTGTCTCCAGCGAACTTTCGCTGGTGACAGCCAGCAAAAATATATAGAAAGTATATCGTCCAGTAATAAGTAATAGTCATTTAATGAAACCTTTGTTAATATTTTAAACAGATACATGAAATTATTATGATTATTAACTTAATTTATCATTTTTAAATGGTCACTTTTTCAACATACAGTAATTTCATTCTATACATTTTTGTTTGGATATAACAAGTTTGTTTACTGCTTTGGTCCCAGACAGCAATGTTATAAAGGGGCTGTGGTGTATTGAAAATCAAACTCAGAATGGATGAGAAATCAAACAGATACGAGTCTATGTTAAACAAGTGACCCCTGGGGTAGGGCTACTTTTGATCCTAGAGCTATAATTTGAACAACTGTGAACAAAGATGAATCTACATACCAAATACATGTATCAAGGATCTGGGCCTTCTGGTTTCAGACAAGAAAATTTTTAAAGGTGTCACCATTATGATTCTGTGTAAACACAGTGGGCTTCTGGTATTTTTCCCAAACATGTCTATGGACTGATATTTACAGATGATGACATCATGACAATGATGATAGCTGATCACAATAGCTCCCCACAGAGCCTTCAGCTCAAATGAGCCAAAATAAAATCCCGCTTGGGTAATCTTCCAATTATAAAGTCCCCCAAACAAACTCCATACCCAAATTAGCGCCCATGTGGACTCTGTGTCTGAAATAGGCCTTTTATGAAGTAGAGGGGGTTGTGCATGGACCCAATAGATTCCTGCTTGGTATCAATAAATGTGTCATATCATAAGGAACAAGAATATACATGGTTTAGTGGTGGGGATATGTATGGCTCCGGATATATAAGTTTTTTTAGCTCACCAGAGCCGAAGGCTCCGGGGGAGCTTATAGTATAGGCAATGGTCCGTCGTCCGTCGTCGTCGTCGTCTGCGTCGTCTGTGTCGTCTGCGTCGTCTGCGTCGTCAACATTTTCTAACAACATCTCCTCTGAAACTACTTGGCCAATTGGAACCAAATTACATGTGGAGCCTCTGTGGGAAGGGGGAACGAAAGTTTGTTTGTGAGGACTGGGTCACATGACCAATATGGCCGCCATGCCCATATATGGTAAAAACCTTTAAAAATCTTCTTCTCAAGAACCGAATGGCCGATGTTCTTGAAACTTGGTATGCAGCATCGGGGACTCGGGCCCTACCAAGTTTGTTCAAATGATGACCTTTTGTTGACCTTGACCTATTTTACGTCAAGGTCAAATATGGTCACTTAGACATTTGTATAGAAAAAAGGCAAAACTGTGGATTTTCTGATTGCATGGTTGCTAGTGGCATCAGAGATGATATTTATATGCAGCTGAATGGAATTTTGTCAGTTCTGAAGGCCAAGGTCATTTACTGACCTTTGTCCAGGAAGGCTCAGATTCAGTATTTTTATCTTCTTCACAACTTAAACTGCTGAGACGATTGAAACTAAATTACATGTGGAGCCTCTGTGGGAAGGGGAAACGAAAGTTTATTTGTGAGGACTGGGTCACATGACCAATATGGCTGCCATGCCCATATATGGTAAAAACCTTTAAAAATCTTCTTCTCAAGAACCGAATGGCCGATGTTCTGGAAACTTGGTTCGCAGCATTGGGGACTCGCGCCCTGCCAAGTTTGTTCAAATGATGACCTTTGGTTGACCTTGACCTGTTTTACGTCAAGGTCAAATATGCTCACTTAGACATTTGTTTGGAAAAAAGGCAAAACTGTTGATTTTTTCTGATTGCATGGTTGCTAGTTGCATCAGAAATGATATTTGCACTCAGCTGAATGGAATTTTGTCAGTTCCGAAGGCCAAGGTCATTTTCGGACCTTTGTCGGGGAGGCTCAGATTCAGTATTTTAATCTTCTTCTCTACTCAAACTGCTCGGTTGATCGAAACAAAATTACATGTGGAGCTTCTATGGGAAGGGGGAATAAAAGTTTGTTCGTAAGGACTAGGTCACATGACCAATATGGCTGCCATGCCCATATATGGTAAAAACCTTAAAAAATCTTCTTCTCAGGAACCAAATGACCGATGACCTTGAAACTTGGTATGCGGCATCGGGGGCTCGGACCCTACCAATTTTGTTCAAATGATGACCTTTGGTTGACCTTAACCTGTTTTTACGTCACAGTCAAATTTGGTCACATAGACAATTGTATGGAAAAAAGGCAAGACCGTGGATTTTACTGATTGCATGGTGGCTTTTTATTGTCACATGACCAAGATGGGCACCATGCCTGTATATGGTATAAACCACATGACCTCTGGTGAGCGTAGTGGCCCATGGGCCTCTTGTTTAAGCAGTGGATGGGTTGGGGCATGGCCCCGGCAGATCCCAGAAAAGCCCAAGATTGATCCCAGAAAAGCCCAAGATTGTTGTCACTGAATGTGTCTAGCTTATCATAAGGACCAAGAATATATATGGCTCTATTAGGCCATTTTATGAAGTGGAGAAGTGGAGGGTAGAGGAAAGAGTGAATGTGTCAAATTAAGGAACAAGATATAATGTATAAGCTTGTTGGGTTAAGTGAGTGAGTGTTTGAGTTTTATGTCCCACCAATAGCTACGGTCATCAGAGACAGAACCTCGGTTCTAAGACTCGTCCGAAATTCTGGAGAAACCCGGGATCTATCCTGCGACCTCTGGTTTACAAGGCGAGTAGCAAACCACTACACCAAGAAGGCTCCTATGCTTGTGTGGTAGGTATATGATTTGAATGGTTTTGGAGATATATTGCCTTTTATGAAGTGGAGGGGCAGAGTATGGCCCCAGCACATTACCCCAGCACAAAGAGACGCCCAGGATGGTGAGGCTGAATGAGTCTTATCATAAGGAATAATTATATATATATATATGGTTTAGGAATGGGGATCCAAATGGTTTCTGAGACATATGGTGAGGAAAATACACACAAAGTTTCAAAATGATTGGTGCAAAACAGTAAGAGGAATCGAATTGTCTGTATATCGAGGGTGAAAAAATGACAAAATTCAGAATGTGGAAAATCAGTGACAAAAAAAATGACCAAACAATTACATGTATATCCATATCACATACTCATCCTCGTACAAGTACCAGGATGAAAACACATGTATGCAAAGTTTCAAAACAATTGGTATAGAACTCAGAGGAGTTGTGCTCACATTTTAGACACACAGACAGAAAGAAACTTGCATGCCTAAGTGTCTGTTAACCCATTAGTGCCGGCAACCCCTAAAGGGGTAGCTTGGCAAACAGTGCAGGATCAGATCAGATACCGCAGAACATGGCGTCTGATCAGGGCCTGCACTATTTGCAAACAGAATTGTCTGTCAAAAACAGACTAAAAACAAAAAAAAAGATCTGACACCCCTTAAATGACAATTGGACTTGTCTATAGCAATGGAAGAGTCCACTAGTATACAATGTTAGAATACATGTGTACACATGTCACAAAATACACACATGACACATCTTATGACACAAAAATCAAGAATTACTTATGCAACAGTTTAAAAATGATAAAAATTCACATGTGTAAATATTCACAACCATATAAATATTTATTCTTAAATCATAAATGTTGTTAAAATGAAAATCAGTAAATTATTTGATTATTTAGTTTTTGTCAATCTACCATCCATATATTTTAGCTGGCTGTCACCAGCAAAAATTCGCTGGAGACAGCCGGCTGTCTCCAGCGAACTTTCGCTGGTGACAGCCAGCTTTAAAAAATGACTAATACAAGTATTTAAAAATGATAAAATTCAAGTTCTGATATTCCAAACCATAGAAAAACTATTCTCAAGCATATAAATAGAATAAAAATCAGTGAATAACTTATTTATTAATCAATATACCATCTGAATATTTTAGCTGGCTGTCACCAGCGAAAGTTCGCTGGAGACAGCCGGCTGTCTCCAGCGAACTTTCGCTGGTGACAGCCGGCTGTCAATAGCGGTCGCCTTTGAAATTTCATATATGGATTCCTCATAGAAAATTAGCTGACGCGTATTTTTTTTCTCATCCGGATTATGCCCCCTTCAAGAGTTATTGCCCTTTGAAATTTTTTTAATAAAATCTTGTCAGCAAGATATCTCAAAAACTATTGGAGCTAGAGCCTTGAAAGTTCGGAATATATTGGTGGTGATGAGTAGATGAACTGATTAACTGTTGACAAAATTCCGAAAAATACTTTGTGAGTTATGGCCCTTTGTCATTTTGGTAATTTTTGCCCATTATAATGTATGCTAAAAGTGATGCATAGCATAACTTTAGAACCGTGTATGCTAGGGTTTTGAAATTTCATATATGGATTCCTCATGGAAAATTGGCTGACACGTATTTTTTTTCTCGTCCGGATTATGCCCCCTTCAAGAGTTATTGCCCTTTGAATTTTTTTTTAATAAAATCTTGTCAGCAAGATATCTCAAAAACTATTGGAGCTAGAGCCTTGAAAGTTGGTGAATATATTGGTGGTGATGAGTAGATGAACTGATTAACTTCTGTCACAGAATTGTAACAATTGACATTTAAGGGTTAATGTTTTTAGGACACCGTAGGTGGGAATAAACGTATTTTAATTTGCCTTGGGTAAACACGGTGTCTGACCAGAGTTATAATGTCTAAATCAAATGGTTTAAAAGATGATCTTTTTTTGTCAAGTTATTCTCCTTTTTATGTCCCGACGCCCCAAGGAACATAGCTCCAAGCGGCTGCACAACCTATGTGCATCGTCGTATCAATGCGACGTTGATGCGACGTTGCTAAGACATCATGTGCCCGCTAGGAGATTGATTGATTGATTTGAGTTTTAACGTCCCCATCAACACTGTAAAGGTCATTTTGGAGATTTGCTCCCAATTTTGTGGGACTTTTACCCGACATTGAGATGAAATGACATCTCAAGCCCTGTCGCCCAATGAAACCAATAAGGTTTATTAGCTTGGACGGTCCGCCTCGCACCGCAGATCCTGGACAGGCTTAGCTCCTCTAAAGCCCCTGTCACACTATGCCGCGTTTTCACTGCGATGGAACGGCGTTGTTTAATTTTCCAGAACGCAGCGAGATCGCAAGAAATATGGGATATTTTTTGTGAACATGGACCTGTCATGGCGTCGCTACAGCGACCAAGACGTTGCTATGGAGCTTACATGGCGATCTATCCCGATCCTGCGGCGTTCTTGATGGCGATTGTATCCGCTCTCACGGCGCTTCCTCTGCGCTTTTACGGCGCTCACAATGCGTGCACTGCGCTTTTACGGCGCTCACAATGCGTGCACTAGGCTTTTACGGCGCTCACAATGCGTGCACTACGCTTTTACGGCGCTCACATGTTAAAGACGTTCTCAAAGTGAAAACAGACAGCTTCATCAGTCGAACAGTTATGTTTGATTTGAGGTTTAACATCCCATCAACACATTTTAGGTCATTTTGGAGACGTTGCTTCTAATTTTGTGGGACTTTTACCCGACATTGAGATGAAATGACATCTCAATCCCTAATACCCAATGAAACCGATAGGGTTAATAAGCACGGATGGTCCGACTTGTGCCCCTTTGCCTGAGCAAGCTTAGATCCCCTAAGCGGTTTACCAGTACTCCTGTGCCGTCGGAAGCAAGTCCACCGCAATCACCGCAAGCAGGAGCAAGTCCACTGCCATTACCTTACCCGGGATGAGTCACCTCAGAAGTAGGTTTTTCGGGACAGTACACAATCAAACTCTACTCTAGCCACTGTTTATACAAGCGGGCGGCCCCCGCCCATCGGGACTGGAAGAAATAGATGGGCTGCATGATGCTTCCACGCAGAGCTGAAACCGACCTCACACGAGTACTGGTAAACCGCTTAGAGGATCTAAGCCTGCCGAGGCAAAGGGGTGCGAGACGTCCATGCTTATACGCGTAAACTCTATTGGTTTCATTGGGCGACAGAGCAACGTCTCCAAAATGACCTATACAGTGTTGATTGGGACGTTAAACATCAAATCAATCAATCAGTTAATCAATTATATAAGCGGAGCTTATATGGCGTTGTAGGAGACCTCTGTGCGTCCCTGCCGAGCTCCTGTAGCATTGTATGAGACCTTACTGCGCTGCTATGACAACCTTACGGCGACCTCACTGCGCTCTGATCAGAACGCCGAGCGACGGCGTTTGTTTTGAGCATGCTCAAAATGCGGGCCGTCGCTTGGCGATCTATGCAATCCCAATGCGCCTACTGGCGATGCCACTGCATTGCTACGGCGATGCTACGGCGATGCTGCGATCGTACTGCGCGCACCTCGGCGTTCTGCATTTTTCTGGGACGCCGTGAGAACGCAGCCCTGGTGTGACAGGGGTTTAAGCGGTTTACCAGAACTAGTGTGCGGGTCGGATTCAGCTCTGCTTGGAAGCATCATGCAGTCCATATATTTCTTCAAGCCCCTATGGGCGGGGGTCTCCCGTTGGGAGAACTTCTCTGTAAGATTATTAGCAGATATGTACTGAGCTAATTTAGAAATTTATGGTTGGACCATGAAGAAATTGGCAGGCACATTTATCTTACTTTCTTCAGTATTTTCTTCGTGGGGGTAGTTGAGTGAGGCAACTGCAATGTGTATCTTGTGTCACTGGGGAGTCCAGCTGATATTGACTTACAGTTGGACAACACCTGCTGTCCTTGTAGCAGGTAACGGTAGAGTGAGAGAGTGTTGATATTTCTTCTGTTCCTACACTTCCATTCATTTTCCTCTTTCTCCTCTGTCCCTCACTTTCATCTACTCTACAACGGCCCTGCCCATCTGGGCTTGAAGAAATATATGGGCTGCATAAAGCTTCCACGCAGAGCTGAAACCGACCCGCACACGAGTACTGGTAAACTGCTTAGAGGATCTAAGCCTGCCCAGGCAAAGCGGTGCGAGTCGGCCGTCCATGCTTATGAACCCTATTGGTTATATTGGGCGGCAGGGCTTGAGATGTCGGGTAAAAGTCCCACAAATTGGAAGCAACGTCTCCAAAATGACCTTTACAGTGTCGACGGGGACGTTAAACCTCAAATCAAACAAAAAAAAACAAACAAAAAAAACAAATCATCTTCTCTACTGTCTCTTCTATCTCTTTTCCCCTTTCTCTTGGAGAAGACAGAAATGATCCACTAGGGTTGACCTGTCGTTAAACTCAAAACAATCGATGAATCATTTTTTCTTTGTCGAATTTTTTAACCCACTTGGACCTTGTCAAATCAGATCCAGAAACAGAATTGTTACTGGTGACACGTCAAATGTCATTCATACACCAGGACCTGTGATATGGGAAGTTAGTCTCTATATTTGTTTCAACAAAATATCTAGATAACTGCTTGATCTACGACTAACATTGTTATATAATAATTATTCCTCATAAATCAACTTTCCTCAGTACTTTCAGTACTTTGATTCTCATTTCTAACACTGGCATTACTGTTTGGAGGACTGCTGTATGTATTGTATCATTGAAAATCCATGCCACAGAAGGCAAAAGTGCATCTTAACAGGCTGATCACTATGAAACCAGTCCTGTGGCATCTGGCATCTTTCTTTCCTCAAAAGGGAATCAGAATAAATCTAGATGATTTGATTGTCCCAGGGGCAAGTGACAATTTCTGTTTCAGTATTTATCCGATGATTTCTAAATTGGTTGCCGAATTGGTTTTCATTTAACCCTTTAGATGTCAATCACAACAATTGCCGTCTGTTTTGTTGTCTGCCAGTTACTTTGAAAGTTATTGTTGCAAACAGTGTGGACCCAGATCAGACTGCTCCTTTAGGAGCAGTCTGATCCGGTCACACACTGTTTGCCTGTATGCAAAAATGTTTGAAAAATTTGCAAGAGGATTAAGCAGACAACATAAACAGATGCAATCTTTCCGGTTTAAATGATTATTCCATTTGTGAAGAAACTAGATACTTGTCTTGCCTGCAGTGTGACCGATTAGTTGCCAGCTTTTTCATTTTCTTCTTTGGCTTTCTGGGAGTGAAAGGCTCAGCATTTCATGTGAATTATCTACCTGATTACTTAAAAAGAATAAAAGATATAACTAGAATGTCCAGATGTCATCTGCTGTGCAATTTTGCTTGATTAACCCTTTTCGTACCAAATGGAATCTTCCTCCTTATATATGGCAGGAGTCCATTTCAAAATTTTGGGGTGTCAGGTTGTGTTTTCTTCAAAATTGATCAGGAAAATGGCTGAACTTTTAGCAAACAGTGGAGGCCCTGATCAGATGCCGCTGAATGCGGCGTCTGATCTGGGCCTGCACTGTTTGCCACGGTACCCCTTTAGGGGTTAAAGCCTGAAATGGGTTAACGGTGCCCATATTTGCCCTAAATATATTCAGAGACGCACCTCAGCCCCTGACCATTTGTTCTAAAATTTGAACAAGAATGTGCTACCCAGTGTTGTGTCTAAGAAAGTTGGATGAGTGGTAAACAACGTAGACCCTGATAAGACACCACATTCTCATTAGGGTTTTTTTGGTTTGATTTGAGGTTTAACGTCCCTGTCAACACTGTAAAGGTCATTTTGGAGATGTTGCTTCCAATTTTGTGGGACTTTTACCCGACACTGAGACGAAATGACATCTCAACCCTGCCGCCCAATGAAACCAATAGGGTTTATAAGCATGGACGGGCCGACTCGCAAGACAGGCTTGATCCTCTTAGCGGTTAACCAGTGCCCATGTGCAGGTTGGTTTCAGCTCTGCATGGAAGCATCATGAAGCCCATATATTTCTTCAAGCCCCGATGGGCGGGGGCCTATCTCATTAGGGTTCACACTGTTTGCTCAGGCTTGTCCGTACGAATAGGTATTCGCCCCTGCCCATCAGGGCTTGGAGAAATAGATTGGGCTGCATGATGCTTCCAGGCAGAGCTGAGTACTGACTGGCAAGCCGCTTAGAAGGACTAAGCCTGCCCAGGCAAAGCTATTTGAGTCAGATCATCCGATGCATATAAGCCTTCTGATTTCATCAGGTTTGAGGGCTTGAGATATCATTTCATCTCAATGTCTGGTAAAAGTCCCACAAAACTGAAAGCAGCGCTCCAAATTGACCAACATTGTGTTGACGGGGACGTTAAACGCTATTTCAAACAAAAAAAAACTCCAGTAGGTCTTGTAAATACAGTACAGGGAATCAGAATGGATTTTGGTTTTGTACTGTGCTAGTAAATTTCTTATGGCCAGAAAAATGACCTAAATAGTTTTGACTGGGCCATTAAAGTCAAAACAAACAAATTTACAAATTCAATAAATGGACACCCTTTTGACAAATCCTACTTTAACCCTTATCCTGCCGAACACGATAACCCCTACCATTGCAAACAGTGTAGATCCAGATCAGATGGCTTCTAAAGAAGCCATCTGATCCAGATTTACATTGTTTTTCATGATTTGAGGTTTAATGTCCCTGTCAACACTGTATAGGTCACTTTGAAGACATTGCTTCCAATTTTGTGGGACTTTTACCGGACTTGACATCTTAAGCCCTATCACCCATTGAAACCAAGCATGGATGGTTCGACTCGCATTGCTTTGCCTGGGCAGGCTGGGTGATTTGGGGAAGGTCTGCTGTCCTTGCAGTAGGTAGTGATACAGGGGAAGCATTGTTCCTTCTTCTGTCTCTACACCTTCATTAATTTCCCTCTTTCTACCCTGCCCCTTACTATTTCATTTCCTCTATTATCTCTTCTCTTTTCACCTGGGAGTATGCATAAAAGAAACCACAAGGGTTGACGTGTTGTTAAGCCCACAGTCAATCAATCAATCAGTCAATGTAGAAATTTATTTAGAAATGCCTCAACCTTTTGCAAATAAAGAAAGCTCTGATCAGATACCACAGGCTGAAGCATCTTGAATTGCTGCATCTGAGCTGGGCCTATTTGTCAGTGTTTCTTTTTTTTCTGTGCCTCTTTAAGCATTGATATAGTTTCCAGTTTTCTATCCATTCATCCGTTTATTCATGAAGCCATCAACATTTACATTAATCCTAGCATTCACCCTAATATTAAGGGGAATGGGAACACCTGGCAGATTTTTCCGCCATTTTTAGCTCACCTGTCACGTAGTGACGAGGTGAGCTTTTGGGATCACTTTTTGTCCGTCGTCCGTCGTGCGTGCGTCCGTGCGTCCGTCTGTAAACAATTTCAAATAAGTATATCTCTAATACCTCATGGCCATTCTTGATCAAATTTCATGTGAAGCATCTTCAGGTAGGGGGGAAAGGCTGCATAAGGTTTTGGGGCTGATCAGATTGGAATTCTGGTTGCCATGGCAACATATAATTCCCATAGACTTATAAAGGGAAAAAATTTAAAAACCTTCTTCTCTGAAACCACAGGGCCCAGAGCTTAGACATTTAGCATGTAGCAAGGGCAAGTGGTCAACTATATAATTCCTGCCAATCATGCCCCTGGGTTCCAAATGGGCCACGCCCCGGGGCCCCTTCGCTCCCATACACTCATAATGGAAAAAAGCTTAAAAAATCTTCTTCTCTGAAACCACAGGGCCCAGAGCTTAGATATTTAACATGTAGCAATGGCAAATGGTCACCTACATAATTCCTGCCAATCATGCCCCTGGGTTCCAAATGGGCCACACCCCGGGGCCCCTTCGCTCCCATAGACTCATAATGGAAAAAAGCTTCAAAAATCTTCTTCTCTGAAACCACAGGGCCCAGAGCTTATATATTTAGCATGTAGTAACGGCAAATGGTCACCTACATAATTCCTGCCAATCATGCCCCTGGGGTCCAAACGGACCACGCCCCGGGGCCCCTTAGCTCCTATAGACTCATAATGGAAAAAAGCTCCAAAAATCATCTTTTCTGAAACCACAGGGCCCAGAGCTTAGATATTTAGCATGTAGCATGGGCAAGTGGTCACCTACATACATAATTCCTGCCAATCATGCCCCTGGGTTCTAAATTAGCCACGCCCCGGGGCCCCTACACTCCCTTAATAATTCCTGCCAATCATGCCCCTGGGTTCCAAATGGGCCACGCCCCGGGGCCCCTTCGCTTCCATAGACTCATAATGGAAAAAAGCTTAAAAAATCTTCTCTGAAACCACAGGGCCCAGAGCTTATATATTTAGCATGTAGTAACGGCAAGTGGTCACCTACATAATTCCTGCATGCCAATCATGCCCCTGGGTTCCAAACGGACCACGCCCCGGGGCCCCTTAGCTCCTAATTAGACTCATAATGGAAAAAAGCTTCAAAAATCATCTTCTCTGAAACCACAGGGCCCAGAGCTTAGATATTTAGCATGTAGCAAGGGCAAGTGGTCACCTACATAATTCCTGCCAACCATGCCCCTTGGTTCCAAATGGGCCACGCCCCGGGGCCCCTTCGCTCCCTTAGAATCATAATGGAAAAAAGCTTCAAAAATCTTCTTCTCTGAAACCACAGGGCCCAGAGCTTAGATATTTAGCATGTAGCTATTGAAAGTGGTCACCTTCATAATTCCTGCCAATCATGCCCCTGGGGTCGAAATTGGCCACACCCCGGGGCCCCTTAGCTCCTGTATACTAATAATGGAAAAAAAGGTTCAAAAATCCTCTTCTCTGAAACCACAGGGGCCAGAGCTTAGATATTTAACGACAAATGGTCACCTACATAATTCCTGCCAATCATGCCCCTGGGTTCCAAATGGGCCATGCCCCGGCGCCCCTTCACTCCCATAGACTCATAATGGAAAAAAAGCTTAAAAAATCTTCTTCTCTGAAACCACAGGGCCCAGAGCTTAGATATTTAGCATGTAGCAAGGGCAAGTGGTCAACTACACTTATGATTTTCTGGTACACAGGTGAGCGATATATGGCCATTGGGCCCTCTTGTTTAAAGGGTGACAACTTTCGGGACTTCCTGTACGCTTTTCCATAGGCCCTGTCCCACGGCAAAATGGTCTACTCCTAAAGGAAAGAAATTGCTCCCCAGGAGCAAATTCTTTCCTTCAGAGTTGACCCCTATTGGCATGGGAGACAAAAATAGGAGTTGCATACCCTTGAGGTGTTCCCATTCCCCTTAAAATCCATTTTTCTGGTCCCTGCCCATCGGTGCTTGAATAAATAGATGGGCTGCATGATGCTTCCATGCAGAGCTGAAACTGACTGCACATGAGTACTGGTAATCCACTTAGAGGAGCTTAGGCTGCCAAGGCAAAGCGTTGCGAGTCGGTCCGTCCATGCTAATAGTCCCTAATGGTTTCATTGGGCCACAGGGCTTGAGATGTCTTTTAATCTCAATGTCAGGTAAAAGTCCTACAAAATGGGAAGCAACGCCTCCAAAATGACCAACACAGTGTTGACGAGGACATTAAACCTCAAATCAAACAAAACAAACAAGAACTGTAAGAGTTTCATTACTGGTACTTGGTGAGTGAGTGCATAACGGTTGTACAAGACAGAAAAATGCAAAACCCTTATCATGCTGTTCACGACAACCCCTAGCTACCTTTGAAAACTGTGTAGACCCAGATCAGATGGTAGATCCAGATCAGATGGCTTCTAAGAAGCCATCTGTTCAGGATCTACACTGTTTGACATTCAGTTTGTGAATTTGAACAAAAACATATCATGTATAAATCTGATAGGCTGATAGTCAGAAATGGGTGTGGCTAATTCAAATATTCAGCAAGATAAGGTTTAGCTCTTACCCTGCTGTTCACGACAACCCTTTTCTTGACAAACAGTGTAGATCCAGATCAGATGGCTTCTGAAGAAGCCTTCTGATCAGGATCTACACTGTTTGACATTCAATTTATGGATTTGTAGGAATAAATGACATCAAGTAATCTGATTGGTTCAAAGTCAGAAATGGGTGTAGCTTAACTGAATATTCAGCAAGATAAGGGTTAAGACAGGTGGCCCCCGCAGGTTAAACTATAGTCTCATAATCCCCACTCCACTCCGTAGTTAACTCAACTGAATAATGTCACTCTGACCCCTCCTTAATGACCTTGAGGTCAAAGTCACAGGCTTAGAAAATTGCTCTACACTTGATACTTTGAGGTAGAAATCGTGTTTTCCATGCTAGAATGAGATAAAAATAGTAAGGTAAGCTGATATGTGTCTGCATCAACAGCCATTTCATTTTCTTGTTAAGAAAAAATACTCAAATAACCAGTGTAATAAATTAAACCATAAAGCACCAATCACATGAAGCAGATGACATTTTCATTTTGTAGAGAAAATAACACTTGACATTTCATGAGCCATACTGATTTACTCTAAAAACACAGGATGCCATCTACACCCCAGTTTCTGCCGGGCGTTTATTAGAATCATTACGGCGTCTGATCTGGCCCTGCACTGTTTGCCAAGGTACCTCTTTAGGGGTTTCCCGCAGTCTGTGATAAAAGGGTACCACGTTTATCAAGTTTCTTATGCATCTAGGACAGAACTTGAATGCATTTTGAAACCTGAGAAACGGCACAGTGATAGTACGTTTATTAGAGGCTCATGTTTTTCAGGACAATTGCTAAAATCAGCAATTTTTGCATCCAAATCAGGGGATGGGAGTTTATTATAGCCTGGACAATCAAACAGAGATTTAATAGTATTTTTATGCCCCTCCATTGAAAAAGTGGTGGGGTATTTGTTATACACTCCGACATTTTGAGAGTTCATTTGTCCATCTGTCCATCCATCAGCCTCTTATAGTTCTCTTATAGTTTCGTGTCCGCTTCATTACTTTGATACCATTTGCAATATTTTAAAGAAACTTCACAAATATTTAGAGCACCATGAGATTACGTGCAGAACATATGAACCATAACTCTGGTTTTCCTACTTTTGCAGTAATTCCCCTTTGAACATTGACCAGGTTTTGTTTGATTTTCCTACTTTTTGAGTAATTGCCCCTTAAACATTAAGCATAGCATTTCTATCATGTAGTCTGTTTGGAGCACCTATGAATGAATAGATGACATTTGGTCAAACTTTGTAGAATATATCATTGCAATCTGCTAAAGATTTGGTTTGCTTTTGGTTACCTTGACCTTATTTTCAAGTCCACAGGCCCCCCAAAACTGTCAATTTTTTGGCCAGAAATCTTGTCTGCACTCTTTCACATGAACGAATCCTGATATACCTATATCTACTCAGTAAACAGTAGATATTTTCCATAAACTTCACACAAAGGTTAAGTGTCATGAGGGGTTCTGCAAAAAATAAGAACTTTAATTCTGATTGACTTCCTTTTGTGAGCTATGGCCCTATGAACATTGAAAATACTCATCTCGGTCACATATTCATGTCAACTTTATTTAGGGAAAGACTAATGCACCTTCACTTTGAATTCATTTTTGACAGTGTTATGGCACTTGCTTGATGTAAATGTAGTAGTGGGCCATGATGCAGTGCTTTTATTCTGATTTCTAGTCTAAACATAGATTGTGGGTGCTCATTAGAACCCCCATCATTGAGGCAGTTTCAAAGAGTATCCGCAATAAAAAAATTATAGGAAAATAATGTGTACTCCACATTAACTCCACTTTTCAACCTATATATAATGTGCGGAGCTGAAACCAACCCGCACAGGAGTACTGGTAAACGGCTTAGAGGATCTAAGCCTGCGCAGGTAATGCAATGCGAGTCGGACTGTCCATGCTTATAAACCCTATTGGTTCCATTGGGTGGCAGGGCTTGAGATGTCATTTCATCTCAACGCCGGGTAAAAGTCCCACAAAATTGGAAGCAACGTCTCCAAAATGACCTTTACAGATGTTAAACCTCAAATCAAACAAACAAACAAATCCTCCTTTTATATAGCAGGATTCTTTTCCATAATATAGGGGTTTCAGGTTTTGTTTTCTTCAAAATTTATTTGGAAAATAGCTGAACTTTTTGCAAACGGTGTAGGCCCTGATCAGACGCCGCGTTCTGCGGCATCTGATCTGTGCCTGCACTGTTTGCCAGGGGCCCGTTTTTGGGTTTCTGGTACAAAATGGGTTAATTATTACGCCTGTCACTGCTGTGGGTTTGGGCTTAGCTCTGGTCACATGTGAGACAAAAAGTCCTGCAACGGAAGATCAGGTGCTTTTCCTCTGAGCACTCCGGTTTTTATCCACCTTTGATTAACAGTTGGCTCGAAATAAGTGAAATAATCTTGAAAGGGCCATAAAAAGCAACAACAACAAAAAAACATGGTTTCTCCAGATGTGGCTCATTAACGTTTTGTTACGTTAACCCATTATATACTAGTGGACTCTTCCATTGCTATATATTGGACAAGTCCATTTGTCATATGAGGAGCAGCAGGTCAATTTTTAAATTTTTATTCTATTTTTGATGGAAAATTCTGTTGGCAAATAGTGCAGGCCCTGATCAGATGCCGCATTCTGCAGCATCTGATCTGGGCCTGCACTGTTTGCCAAGGTACCCCTTTAGGGGTTTCTCGCATGCAATGGGTTAACCACAAAGATTTTTGTTTACTCAGGAAGAGAAAATAGTCATTATAGATTATTGATATCATTGGTATTTGCATATGATTTGATCTTCAGATGCAGGGAAATTTCATAGATAACAAAACATTTATACAAAATACAATGCACTTTACATTTTGCATTGTGGGGAGATCTCTTCAGTTGCTATGTGGGCCTCCAACTGAGATTGGCTTACAGCTGTCCTTACAGCAGTTAAGATCATAAAATCTTTTCTACAGTCATTCTCTTCCTTCCGCTGATTCAAGAAGGGCAGTTGTCAGTTTCTGGCGAAAGAACCTGCACTGTACTGGTTAACAACTTATGTATAAGCTTACCCAGGAAAAGTGTGTTTAGGAAAACTGACCGGCTCAAAAATGACCTAAAATAGTGTTGACTGGGCCGTTAAACTCTAAAACAAACAAACAAAATTGGGTTATGGTAAGAGGGGGAATATTGTTATTTCTTCAGTTTCTACGCTTCCATTAATCTTCTTTATTCTCTCTAGGACCTGTCCTCCCCTTTTGTCTCCTATGCTGTCTCCCTAAGTTCTATGGGAGACATGGCTCCCGCCCATAGGGGCTTGAAGAAATATATGGACTGCATGATGCTTCCATGCAGAGCTAAATCTGGCCCGCACACTGGTACTGGTAAACCGCTTAGAGGATCTAAGCCTGTCCAGGAACCGCGGTGCAAGGCGGACCGTCCATGCTAATAAACCCTATTGGTTTCATTGGGCGACAGGGCTTGAGATGTCATTTCATCTCAATGTCGGGTAAAAGTCCCACAAAATTGGAAGCAACATCTCCATAATGACCTATACAGTGTTGACGGGGACATTAAACGTCAAAACAAACAAATCTATGGGAGACAACACAAAATGACCCACAAGTGTTGACATGTTATTAAACACAAACACAATCAATCAAATCTTCATTTCCCAACAGAAACCTGTATGTTGGTCGTGTTTGACTTTGTGTGTGTCAGAATTCAGTTGCTGGTGAGGTGACAAGTGCCGGATGCATGGTGGTTCCACGCAGAGATGAAACCGACAACACTGGTAAACAGCTTAGAGGGTCCAAGCAAAGTGGTGTGAGTCGAACCGTCCATACATATAAGCCCTATTCATTTCATTGGGCAGCAGGCATACAAACCCTATTCAGTTGCATTGGGCAGCAGGGCTTGAGATGTCATTTCATCTCATTGTCGGGTAAAAGCCCACAAAATTGGAAGCAATGTCTCCAAAATTACCTATATAGTGTTGAGGGGGACGTTAAACCTCAAATCAAACAAACTGGTGACAAAAGTAATGACATTTATTCGCCAGGACACCTGCAACAGTTACTCTGTGTGTATGTGCATGTATGCCTGCATTTAATATGCTGCTTTTGTGCTGTGATCAGTACCCACAGCAATTGATTTGGTGGGAAAAAAAAATTATCATCAAATCATCCCAATTTCCATCTTGCTGGAGTTAAAGAGCCTGTTCTTGACACATTTTATTATGATGGGACTCATGTGGCATAGAGGGTACCAGCTTGTGACCAAGAAAATGTACAAAGTCATGTTGATATCTGTGACTTGCGAAGACTCAGATCAGACTGCGCATATGCGCAGTCTGATCTGAGTCTTCGCAAGTCAGAAGAGCCACCTATGGATCCTGATGCATTTGTTGATCTGTATTTTAGCAAGAAATGAAGACACTGATGTGACATTGTGAGCTTACAGGCCGATATGCGTAGTACTTTTTCTTGACCTCAAGCTTATTTGATATTTTGTCATAGATTACTGACCACTTGCTCTATTGATTGATGGAAGAAAAATACATTGTGTTCTGAAAGGGTCCAAAATTGCTGTAATTACGGCTAAATGAATTGGGACGTTGGTTGAACAAGTTGATTGTCATGTTACTTTGTATGAGGAAAACATCCACATCCGTTTCATGCTAAATATTATTTATGTTTTACATAGGACTTGTAAGCCTTTCACCCCCAAGAGTAGTAAGGGCCCCACTTGGGCGCCATGGACTGCGCATGCGCAGCATTTGTATCACTTCCGGTGAAACGTAAGCGAAACGATTAGATGACGAAACTACCCTAAATATCGGACGAGTGTTCGAATGACGTAAATTACCGTAATTACGCCGTAAGTATCCTAAATGTTGAGGCGAAAGATGTTCCCGCGGATTGGCAAAGTTCGCCGTCCCCGATCTGGTCGGGGGTGATCGGGGTCTACCCCGTTCGCTCGAGCTCTCCTATCCCAATATTTAGGGAGATACTACCCTGTATAGTAGCGATGAAATTAATTCTCTCACCCGCAAAGTAATTATCGCCTCGAAAACCGGGAAACAATGGAAGGTGTTGGAAGAGCTCGACTCGATGCGAGAAACTAGTAATGGACCGCGTCCCGGAAAAAAAAAAGTTTGGTTCGTTCGATTTGAGGTTTCACGTCCCCGTCAACGCCGTATAGATCATTTTGGGGGGCGTTGCTCCCAGTCGCGCGAGACCTTTACCGGACATATCTACGACATTTGTATCTCGGAGAATCTTTCTCGGCTACGGAATTTATACGGATATCAGGGGGGGCGTAGCCAGTATGCATTATGAGAGTGGAGCGTAAAATGAGAAGCAAATGATGATAGGATTTTTGATCAGCTGTAATTACCCTAAAAATTGGGGCACCTGAAGGGAGGTCACCGTAAATATCCTAAAGTTTGATCTCAAGCGATGTAGCAAACGTGTTCTGGTGGAATAGTGGAATGACAAATAGTGCAGACCCTGGTCAGGGTGATCGGGATCTACACCGTTTTTTTCTGTCCCAATATTTAGGGTAATACTACCCGGTGCAGTCCTGCGATATTGACAAATCGATTGTCTCCGACACTCAGCGCGAAACGCTTATCGCCTTTAAACTAGAAAACAATGAAACTCGCTGGAAGATAGCGTTTATAAGGCTGATGTTATCGTTTAAATTTCTAAACACGCTCGCTTCTGAATGGGCTGCGTCCCGGAAATAAAAAAAGTTTGGTTCGTTCGATTTGAGGTTTAACGTCCCCGTCAACGCCGTATAGATCATTTTGGGGACGTTGCTTCCAGTCGCGCGAGACCTTTACCGGACATATCTACGACATTTGTATCTCGGAGAATCTTTCTCGGCTACGGAATTTATACGGATATCGTGGGGGCGTAGCCAGAGCAAAAATACTTTAACACGAAACTCTTGATACGGAAAGAATTTGCTCCGCTTCTGTCGCTACTATAAAATTCGTAAAATCATCGCGAAAACACGCCTATATAATTTTGACTCCCTTAAACCCAGCTTTTAAACCGTAAACTTTGAGTATGCAGGCGGTAAACCTTATTTTCCTTATTACTGCTCCAAGACATAGGTTGTGGGTACTCGTTAGAACCGCCTCATCGAGGCGATTCTAAAATATATAAACCCAACTTTTATACAGTAAAATTTGGCTTTGCAGGGGTAAACATTATTTTCCTTATTACTGCTCCAAGACATAGGTTATGGGTACTCGTGAGAACCGCCTCGGCGAGGCTATTCTAACATATATCTACAACATTTGTATCTCGGAGAATTTTTTTCTTGGCTATGTAATTTATACACGCATTTCCTATCAAGCTGATCAGATCAATGCTTAGTTTTGAGGATTTCTACCATTTAAATTATCGTTATAAAGAGTGTGCCGCTATAACGAATGTCGGTATAAAGTGGGTTGACTGAGGGCATAGCGGAAATAGATACGCTCGATCGGGGTTAGCTCCGTTTGGTCAGGGGCAGTCGGTCAGTCGTTCACGCGAATTGTTGCGCGTGTTAAACGAAACGACGTCGTTTTAACATTGTACGCGCGGCGTTTGCCAGTGCACGGCAGCAGCACTCTTCCAGTCCAACATTTAGGATATAACTACTGTCAAACGCTGGCGCGGTGTCATGGCAAGCTTAATAAGCGGGATGTTTGGCCTAGACCCTCCATTGTATCCTGACTGTATCCTGACTATACCCCCATTGTATCCTTACTGTATCCTGACTGTATCCCCATTGTATCCTGACTTATTGAATGCTCAGAGACCAAGGACGTAAGCGATGCACTCCTCTCCGTCGCAAGCCCTATATAAACTTTTCAAATTATATTAGGGTTTGAAGCAGTTTGTGCGCGTTTGTAGGTGTGAGTGTATGCGGATGTGTATAGTGTAGGCCCTGATCAGACCCCCGCGTTCTGCGACGTCTGATCTGGGGCCAGCACTGTTTGCCAAGGTACTCCTTTCGGGGTTTCCCGCATTCAATGGGTTAATCAATGAACTAAGTGTCAGATGTAAAAAACTAAATATAGTAGCCGCCTGTTGTAACTCTTAAACCAAAAGTCTAAGAATTTCCTAGTTAGAGATTTTCAACAAAGACTGCAAAAATAAGGAGAAATGTAAGATCCCTTCCCTGCAAGGGCCTGTAAATAGTAAGCGATTTTCAATGCAGACTGTCATAAGGATTACGCGTGTGATGAAAGCCTTATTACCCATGGTTATGAAACAACAGGAGATATTTATTTTGAAACAGGGGCGATAATTCAGTGAAAATAAGTAGTTACGACCCTTTGTCGTCAGAATGTAGGTCTTGTGATGGTATGTATGTGTGTGAGAGCAGGGCAAATACTTTTGAAGTTTTGACCGAGGTTAAGTTAATATGTATGTGAAGTTTCATAATTGTGAAATTTTCCTTTTTTCTGCGCAAATAATAGATTGTGGGTACTCGTTAGAACCGCCCCATCATCGATGAGTTTTCTTTTATATACGTGAGGCTTACAAGGATGTTTATTCCACGGACGTTAGCATTATGACAACAAGAACTATACTATCACCACAACCACCACCACTACAACTACTACTACTACTACTACTACAACCACCACCACTACTACTACTACTACAATCACCACCACAACCACAACTACTACTACTACTACTACTACTACTACTACTACTACAATCACCACCACCACCACTACTACTACTACTACTACTACTACTACCACCACCACTACTAATACTACTTCACAACTACTACTACTACTACTACCACCACCACTACTACTACTACTTCTACCACCACCACCACCACTACTACTACTGCTACTACTACTACTACTACTACTACTACAACCACCACCACCAGCACTACTACTACTACAACTACCATCACTTCTACTACTACTACTACTACTACTACTACTGCTACCATCACTACTACTACTACTACTACTACTACTACCACCACAACTACTAGTACTACTACTGCTACTACTACTACTACTACCACCACTACTACTACTACTTCTACTACTACTACTACTACTACCACAACTACTACTACTACTTTTTCTTCTACTACTACTACTACTACTACTACTACTACTGCTATAGCCCCCGCCCATCGGAGTCTGGAGAAATAGAGCTTCCACACAGAGCTGAAACTGATCACACACGAGTACTGGTAAAACGCTTAGACGGTCTAAGCCTGCCCAGGCAATGTGGTGCGAGTCGGCCCGTCTATGCATAAAGTCCCTATTGGTTTCATTGGGTGGCAGTGATTGTGATGTCATTTCATCTCAATGGCGGGTAAAATCCCACCTATTTGGAAGCAACGTCTCCAAAATGACCTAAATAGTGTTGACTGGGACGTTAAACCCCAAATCAAATAAATATGGTATAAGGCCTAAAAAGTCCCGTCACACCGCGCAGACTTTGCGGACGTATTAAATCTATTTCGTTTGGGTAAAAATATTTCTATGTCGAAAACGGGGCAAAATGATTGATCCGCCCCCCGCCCATCGGGGGCTTAGAGCCGCGAGTCGGCCCGGCCACGCGTATAAACTCTATCGTTTTTATTAGGCGGCAGGGATTGAGATGTCATTTCAGCGCAATGTCGGCTCGGAAGCAACGTCTCCAAAATGACCTTTACAGTGTTGACGGGGACGTTAAACCTCAAATCGAACAAACATGTTTGATAAAAACTTTTTTCTCAGCTGCAGCCCATTCAGAAGCGAGCGTGTTTAGAAATTTAAACGATAACATCAGCCTTCTAAACGCTATCTTCCAGCGAGTTTCATTGTTTTCTAGTTTAAAGGCGATAAGCGTTTCGCGCTGAGTGTCGGAGACAATCGATTTGTCAATATCGCAGGACTGCACCGGGTAGTATTACCCTAAATATTGGGACAGAAAAAAACGGTGTAGATCCCGATCACCCTGACCAGGGTCTGCACTGTTTGTCATTCCACTATTCCACCAGAACACGTTTGCTACATCGCTTGAGATCAAACTTTAGGATATTTACGGTGACCTCCCTTCAGGTGCCCCAATTTTTAGGGTAATTACAGCTGATCAAAAATCCTATCATCATTTGCTTCTCATTTTACGCTCCACTCTCATAATGCATACTGGCTACGCCCCCCCTGATATCCGTATAAATTCCGTAGCCGAGAAAGATTCTCCGAGATTCGAATGTCGTAGATATGTCCGGTAAAGGTCTCGCGCGACTGGGAGCAACGCCCCCCAAAATGATCTATACGGCGTTGACGGGGACGTGAAACCTCAAATCGAACGAACCAAACTTTTTTTTTTCCGGGACGCGGTCCATTCCTAGTTTCTCGCATCGAGTCGAGCTCTTCCAACACCTTCCATTGTTTCCCGGTTTTCGAGGCGATAAGTGGTTCGCCGCGATTGTCAATAATATCAATACGACACCGGGTAGTATCCCCCTAAATATACGGATAGGAGCGCTCGAGCGAACGGGGTAGACCCCGATCGCCCTGACCCGATCGGGGACGGCGAACTGCGCCATTCCGCGGGAACTTCTTTCGCGCGTCGCCCGAGACCTCAAACTTTAGGATAATTACGGCGTAATTTACTCGAACTCTCGTCCCGATATTTAGGGTAATTTCGTCATCTTCTCCATCGCCGGCTATCATCTCACACCTCCTTTGTTTATTACGTAATCTATTGTTCTCGTCCTTTGTTTATTACGTAATCTATTGTCTTGACTCCAAAGTGGCCCGAGTACTACTCCCAAGTTTCTGAAGTCGACTCTTCCATTTTCGTCTTCGGACATATCCATTCTTGTGAATAGGGGTGTAGTCGGTATTCATTTACAGGATCGCAAGCAGTGCAGCTCAGTGCTTTACTAAATCTTGCCTACTGGTCTAGCAGTCGTGGGTTTGAATCCAGATTCGGTGTGGAATTTTCAGCTGCCAAAAAAGTGTTCCAATTTGCATAAAGCCTTGATCACACTTCCATCAGCTGGTCCTGGCAGCTCAGCCGGATGCGCGTATGACTAGTGATCAGGAGGTCGCAGGTTCGATACCTGCCAGGTTGGCTGCATTCTTTTGTAGATATTGTGATGAAATTATTTTCTAAGATCATTCTCTCCCTTTTGCTGATTCAAGAAGGGCAGTTGTCAGTTTCTGGCAAAAGAATGAGCACTGTACTGGTAAATGGCAATATAATTATTTAAGCCTGTCCAGGAAAAGTGTAGAATGGTAATTTAACCCTTATCTTGCTGAATATTCATTTAAGCCACACCCATTTCTGTCTATCACCCAATCAAATTACTTGATGTAATTTATTTCTACAAATTCATAAACTGAATGTCAAACAGTGTAGATCCTGATCAGATGGCTTCGTCAGAAGCCATCTGATCTGGATCTACACTGTTTGCAAAGATGATCCTGATCAGATGGCTTCTTCATAATCTGATCTGGATCTACACTGTTTGCAAAGATAGGGGTTGTCGTGAACAGCAAGATAAGGGTTAACTCAAAGGCTCAATATGACCTAAATAGGGTTCACTTGGCTGTTGAACTTCAAACATAATCCAAACCAGACCAAACCTTTTGACTGAAAAATAATTGAAAGGGGTGCAAAACCTTGATGCTCAGCTTATTGAACTGAGACAACTCTGTTATAATTTGCTGTACACTGTAGCAAGCATTGGTATCGTGTCCTTTCACACTGAGAGAGTATTAACAGACTTGCGATAATGAACTTTATTGGAATGAGGGTCTGTGAACCCTGCGATAGTAAGAAGGCAATCATAACAGAGAAATTGTCCAGTTAATAACAGCGACTGGTCATCCACACCGTAAATATCCCAAACCTTCAGAACTTTTTTCCGCCCCCGCCCATCTGGGCTTGGAGAAATAGATTGGGCTGCACGATGCTTCCATGCAGAGCTGATACCGACCACACGAGTACTGGTTATCCGCTTAGAACGTCTAAGTCTGCCCAGGAAATTTGCTGCGAGTAGGCCGGCCATGCTTATTAACCCTTGGGCGGCAGGGATTGAGATGTCATTTCATCTCAATGTTGGGTAAAAGTCCCACAAAATTGGAAGCAGTGTCTCCAAAATGTCCTAAATAGTGTTGACGGGGATGTTAAACCTCAAATCAAACAAAACAAAACCTTCAGACAGGAAAAGCTTAGCATAAACTGTTTTCTTACATGATAAATATATTGACTCTTCAGAAATATATGGGCTACATGATGCTTCCACGCAGAGCTGAATCTGGCCCGCACACTAGTACTGGTAAACCTTTTAGAGGATCTAAGCCTGTCCAGGAACCGCAGTGCGAGGCGGACCGTCCATGCTAATAAACCCTATTGGTATCATTGGGCGACAGGGCTTGAGATGTCATTTCATCTCAATGTCAGGTAGAAGTCCCACAAAATTGGAAGCAAAGTCTCCAAAATGACCTTTACAGTGTTGACGGGGACGTTAAACCTCAAATCAAACAAACAAACAGACAGTTTAATGTTAAAGGATACATTTCAGTGGTTATTTTTGCACACCAGACAAGGAAATCGGTGATTTTACCCTAGGATAACAATTTATGTTCTGACCCTGGTGTTCCGACCCCAAATTGAATATAATCGCATGTTTGATAAATGCACTGGCTGATTACAACCTAATGTGCGGCGTCGTCATGCGTGACGTCACTAAACATTCCTGTTGTGTCATCACAAAATGGCGGACGTCGGTAACCGAAGTGACAGCAGCATTAAAAATTCGCAATAGAAATGGAAGATATGCAAGAAAAAGAATCCAATATGGGTGTGAGAGGTGGATAGAAAAATCCGTCCCTAAGGATCACTGTCCATCGGGACAGATTTTTCAATCCACCCCTCACACCCATATAAGATTCTTATATTCTCTCCCTTCCCCTGATGTAGGCCCCAGATCGACCTATGTTAATTTTGCTAATGAATTGCCTCATTGAAGAGATTCTAATGAATACACACAACATACCTTTACAAGATGATATATATAACAGAAAGCTCTTAAATTACCCTACAGGAATGATCCTGTATCGGGACACCTGAAGGAGCAGTCTGATTAGGGTCTACACTGTTTGCCATTCCATCTGCACCTTTTGGACTCCTTATTGGATATTTCTCATGAAACAAATTTGTTAAAATTTTAGGAGAATTACAGCAAGTCCTCAAGGTGTCTGAATTTTTAGGATTTTTGTGGTATACGATTGTATGGATATCAGGAAGTTTTGGAAGAATGCTCTGGGCGCTTGTGAAAGAGTTTGACTCAACCAGGGTAAATGAGCCATCGGTATTCGAGCCATTGAAGTTTCATTGTACAGTCCAACTTCAATGGCTCGAACACCTTTGGGACCTCGAGAATCTGTTCGAGACGGGGGTAGTTCGAGCCACTGAGTGTTACTACCAGGAGGCATAACGAGATACTTTTAGACATCTTTTCGGTGTTCTATAATGAAAATGTATGATGTGTGTACTCATTAGAATCGCCTCATTGAGGCGATTCTAATGAGTACACACAGCATACATTTGCAAGATAAAAGACTAAAATCTCCTTAATTATCCCCCACTTGTTCTTATGTAGAGGATTTTGCTAGGGGCTCAAGAATGGGTTCGACACATCCATGGTAAACGAGCCATCGGTGTTCGAGCCATTGAAGTTTCATTGTATTACTTGTTTGTAATGTAAAAATCCTAAAAATTAGGACTCTATAAAGGGCAGACGGAATGGCAAACAGTGTAGATCCTGATCAGAGTGCTCCTTTCAGGAGTCTGTTCTGGGTCTGCACTGTTTGCTTAGGCCTGTCTGTCTCAAAACTTAGGTTCAATGCGGTAAATCTGACTGAGTTAGCTAGTTAATGAATACACCCTATACAGTTTTATGCAGTGACAAAAGGCCGTCTCCTATGAAAATGCATCCTTTTTTATGTTACTTTGAGTTTAAAGGCCTAGGCAACACTATTTAGGTCATAATGAGCTGGTCAGTTTGCTTAAGCACACTTTTCCTGCGAAGGCTTACAGACGTCCTGGTCCCAAAGGTTCTGGCTCTGACTCTATCTTTGCAAAAAAAAAAAAAAAACGATACTTGGCGAAGCAGCCTTAACCAAAGTATTTTTATTTTTCAAGATCCTTAACCTTTGTCCAGATCAGATGGCTTCTTCAGAAGCCATCTGATCAGGATCTACATTGTTTGTCATTCAGATTGTGAATTTGTTGCAATAGTTTGCGTCAAGTAATCTGATTGGCTGATAATCGGTAGTGGGTGTGGCAGATTAAAATATTCAGCAGGACAAGGGTTAACTAGTTTTAACCCTTATCCTGCTGAACACATAAGACAGCCCTACCTTTGCAAACAGTGTAAATCCTGATCAGATGACCTCTTGAGAAGCCATCTGATCAGGATCTACACTGTTTGTCATACACTTTGTAAATTGAATGAATACTTTATTATCAAGTACATGTAATTTGATTGGTGGATAGTCAGAAAGGGGTGTGGCTAAACTTATTTATTCAGCAAGATAAGATTTAAGCTGAATTGAATCTACCTTACTATATACAGGAGGTGGATATATTATCATTTAAATTTTGGACTTTTCTGTTGAATTATTTGTAGAATTTCATGTAGAAAATGGCTGAACTTTTTGCAATCAGTGTAGGTGCCATAGAATGAATATATCATTTTGGGGGTTTATTGTTTACAATTGGTTATCCAAAACAAAGGTGTGGCCTAATGGATAAGAGCGCTGACTCTTAGTCATTAGGTCTCTCACCGCCGTGGGTTCGAGCCTTGCTCGGGTCACGTGTGAGACGCCAAGCTCTGCAACGGAAGGTCAGGTGGTTTTTCTCCGGGTACTCCGTTTTTCGCCCACCTATGATTAACGATCGGCTCGATATGAGTGAAATATTCTTGAAAGGGCCAAACCAAAAAAACAAAAAACAAAGGTAGAACATGATTGCATAATCAGGCTAGCACAGCGAAGGCCTACCCTGTCCAACAAGATTTTTAATGTTAAAATGACAAAAGCATATACCGTATTCGCCCTAATTACTGCAATGCTCCTATAAGCGCACACCAAAGCTATTTTTGAAAAGGAAATGCATAAGCGCCCACTTTACAGTAATCTCCCCTTGAAGCTCTCATAGTAAATCTATAAAAACTTACCATTATTTCTTCCATAAGTGAAGGCAATGCTTAAGTGTCTTTTTCCGTCCCATTAAATACCAGTATACATCATCTTGGAAGCTGTTGTTTTCGTATCAAGTGTGCGCTAATTAGGTAGATTTTTCACCATGATTTTTTGACACGATTTTGAAAAAACTAAGCGCACGGTGCGGTAATTAGGGCGAATACGGTAATTAATTTGGATATATTGGTAAACCAATGGATAAACCTGGTAAATTCTGCTTAAGTTGCAAGCTCATTACAACAAAAAAATGTGATCTTTTTGTTGGATTGCATTCCATTGTAGTCTTTTTTGGATAGCATTCATTAGGCAGTACTTAATTGCCTCATCCAAAGCATCTAATTACAGTAGAACTTCGATGGCTCGAACAACGATGGCTCGTTCACCATGGATGAGTCGAACCCATTCTTGAGCCCCTAGCGAAATCCTCTACATAAGAAATAGTTGGGGATAATTAAGGAGATTTTAGTCTTTTATCTTGCAAATGTATGCTGTGTGTACTCATTAGAATCGCCTCGATGAGGCGATTCTAATGAGTACACACATCATACATATTCATTATAGAAAACCGAAAAGATGTCTAAAAGTATCTCGTTATGCCTGTCTCGAACAGATTTTTGAGATCCCAAAGGTGTTTGAGCCATTGAAGTTCGACTGTACCTTTTTTCTCCCACAATGCATGGATGTGTAGATGGAGCTGTCCAACTTTCGTATCTACAACCCTCCCTACACCTTTATTGCCCACTTGAGCTCTAGTGAGCGTAGTGGCCGTAGTGGCCTAAGGGCCACTTATTTCTTACTTTTCTGAGAAAATATTAGGCATGTCCCCATAGGGGCTTGAAGAAATATATGGGCTGCATGAATTTTCCACGCAGAGCTGAATCCAGCCCGCACACTAGTACTGGTAAACCTCTTAAAGGATCTAAGCCTGTCCAGGAACCGCGGTGCGAGGCGGACCGTCCATTCTAATAAACCCTAAATTAGTTTCATTGGGCGACAGGGCTTGAGATGTAATTTCATCTCAATGTTGGGTAAAAGTCCCACAAAATTGGAAGCAACATCTCCAAAATGACCTTTACAGTGTTGACAGGGACGTTAAACCTCAAATCAAACAAAACAAACAATTAGGCATGACATTTCAAGTGATGTCACCTGTAGATAGTCAATCTGCTCTAAAATTGGCCTTGGTACTTCATGAATTAACCCTTATCTTGCTGAATATTCATGTAAGCCACACCCATTTCTGTCTATCAACCAATCAAATTATGTGATGTAATTTATTGCTACAAATTCATAAACTGGATGCCAAACAGTGTAGATCCTGATCAGATGGCTTCTGAAGAAGCCATCTGATCAGGATCTACACTGTTTGCAAAGATAGGGGTTGTTGTGAACAGCAAGATAAGGGTTATTTGATTCTTATAATGGAATGACCACAAGCTATTTCTTTGCCACACACGGTTAATCCACCCCTAAATGGTTTTGTTTGTATCTTGAGGTTTTATGCCCCAGTCAAACCTATTAAGTATTTAAGTCACTTTGGAGGCATTGCATCCTATTTTGAGGGACTTTTACATGACATTGAGATGAAATGACATCTCAAGCCCTACCGTCAAAGCAAACCTCTAAGGTTTATATGCAGGGATGGTCCAGCTAGCACCACTTTGCCTGGGCCGACTTAGAAGTTAGCCATTTAAAAGTACTAATGTTTGTTTGGTCTGTGCAGAAGCACCATGGTGCCCAATATATTTCCCCCAGCCCTGATGGGTGGGAGTGTCCCCTGTATGGTACACCCCTACCTCTTTATAACACTATCAATGGGGTCCAAAGCAGATACCGTGTTAGTCAAACAACCATGTTATATCCAAACAAAAATGTATAGATTATATAGAAAAATGACCATATATGGTCATTTATCTATATAATCTATACATTTTTGGGATCCATCTTGATTTGTTTGTTTGATTTGAGGTTTAACGTCCCAGTCAACACTGTAAAGGTCATTTTGGAGACGTTGCTTCCAATTTTGTGGGACTTTTACCCGACATTGAGATGAAATGACATCTCAAGCCCTGTCGCCCAATGAAACCAATAGGGTTTATTAGCATGGACGGTCCGCCACGCACCGCGGGTCCTGGATAGGCTTAGATCCTCTAAGTGGTTTACCAGTACTAGTGTGCGGGCCGGATTCAGCTCTGCATGGAAGCATCATGCAGCCCATATATAATATTTCTTCAAGCCCCTATCGGCGGGGGCTATAGGATCCATCTTGAAACCATGTTTTATCCACAACCGTGTTATAATGAACCGGGTTATAAGGAGGCTGTGGTGTATCATCAGATTTGAGCTAACCACAGAAAGGCTGACCATGCAGGCTGACGTACAATTTTACTATTCGCGAATGGCTTTAACCAGGCTCATATTGCATTGGAAATAATTTGATTTTCCAGAAGGGAACCGATAAACAGTAGAATGGTCTAGAGATTGAATAAAGATTGAATGGAAGAGATAAGTCAATTGCTTACTTGGAAATCCCCAGGCTTTATGATGTATTCCTTATTCATAAGAACAATGGGTAATTTCTCTAAAATTCCAGTCAACTTAAGTGGAATGGGAACACCTTGCACATTTTTCGGCCATTTTTCAAAGGAAGACAACTTTCGGGACTTCCTGTTCGCTTTTCCGTTAGCTCTGTACCATAGAGAAAAGGGGATCAACTCTTAAAGGAAAGAATTTGCTCGATCCCGCGGAGCAAATTCTTTCCTTTAAGAGTTGACCCCTATTGACAAGGGAGTAAAAAACACTTTTGCAGGAGTTGCCTCCCATGAAGGTGTTTCCATTCACATTAATCCTGAAAGCTCCAAGCAATGATTCAGGGCTTGGAGAAATAGATTGGGCTGCATGGTACATCCGTGGAGAGCTGAAACCGACCGAACATTTGAGTATTGGCAAACCGCTTCCTGCGCAGGCAAAGTGGTGCAAGTTTGACTGTCCTTTAAACCCTAGCAGTTTCTTTTGTTGGGTGGGGCTTAAGGTGTCATTTCATCTTAGTGTCGAGTAGAAGTCCCACAAAATTGGAAGCAACATTTTCAGAATGACATAAACAGTGTTGACGGGGATGTAAAACCTCAACATGAACTAACTATCAGAGCAGATGTCATTTTTGATTTTTTAAAATTATCCTTTGGAGAAAGTCATCAGCTTGACTTGTCTTTTGCATTGTCTGCCAACCCGACAGTCAAGATTAGAAGCCTCCATGGTGCAGTGGTTACGCTACTCGCCTTGTAAACCAGGGATCGCAGGATCGATCCCGGGCTTCCCCAGACTTTCGGACGAGTCTTTAAACCGAGGTCCCGTCTCCGTATGACCTTAGCTGTTTGTGGGACGTAAAACTAAAACTCACTCCCCCCCCACCCCCTGCATTTTTGTGATTGATGCATCTGGATATGCTGATTTTATTCTAACATCAAGAATAATCAACCCTTTTGATGCCAATCACAAAAATTTTCTGCTTTTTGTCTACTGGTTACTTTAACCATTTTTGTACCAAATGGAATCTTCCTCCTTATCCCATTCAGTACCAGAAACCCTTAAAGAGGTACCTTGGCAGACAGTGCAGGGCCTACACTGTTTGCAAAAAGTTCAGCCATTTTCCAAATCAATTTTGAAGAAAATACAACCTGACATCCCTTAATTTTGCTATGGACTCCTGCTATATATAAAGTCGAAGATTCCATTTGGTACAAAAAGGGTTAAATATAGCAGGAGTCCATTTCAAAATTTAGGGAGTCTGGTTGTGTTTTCTTCAAAATGTATTTGTAAACTGGCTGAACTTGAGTGAGCTGAACTTGAGTTTGAGTCTTACATCCCACCAACAGCTAAGGTCATATGGAGACGGGACCTCGGTTTAAAGACTCATTTGAAAGTCTGGAGAAGCCAGGGATCGATCCTGTGACCCCTGGTTTACTAGGCGAGTATAGCGTAACCACTACACCATGGAGGCTTCTTTGCAAACAGAGTAGGCCCTGATCAGATGCCGCATTCTGCAGCGTCTGATCTGGGCCTGCACTGTTTGCCATGGTACCCGTTTATGGGTTTCCAGTCTGAAATGGTTTAAAAGTCATTGTTGCTAACATTGTTGACCCAGATCAGGCTGCTCCGCATCCTCACTGTTTGCCTATATGCAAAAAAGCAGACAACATAAACAGATGACATTTTCAGATGGAGTTTCTCTTGGCATCTTGAGTGTTTTGGTCTTCTGATGAAATAGGATTTTAGAGAATTTTTTGAGACACTGGAAGAGCACCAAGCAAAGGAATAACAGATGACTAATTTTTTAACTTGAATTTCACTCAGTCCCGTATGACTAAGGGCATATAGATTTTTGTTATTTTGTTTGTTTGTATTTGAGTTTAACAGCCCTTGACATCACTATTGTAGGTCAATTTTCAGCCGGTCAGTTTACCTATCCACACTTTTCCTGGGCAGGCCTTTACGTTAGCGGTTAACCAGTACCGTGCACATTCTTTTTTTCCAGGAACTGTCAACTGCCCTTCTTGAATCAGCGGAAGGGAGAGAATGACCGGAGAAAAGATTTTATGATCAGTCTTTACAAAAGAATGTTGCCAACACCGGCAGGTATCGAACCCGCGAATGACTAGAAATTGATCAGTTCCAAGCTGTTGGGTAGAAGATTTTTAATCCATTTTATACTGGTGGACTTGTCCATTGCTATACTGGTATGTTGGACAAGTCCATTTGAATTTTAATGCGTGTCACGTTAACCCTTATCCTGCTGAATATTCATTTTAGCCACACCCATTTCTGACTTTGAACCAATCAGATTACTTGATGTAATTTATTCCTACAAATTCATAAACTTTATGTGAAACAGTGTAGATCCTCTGGATCTACACTGTTTTCAAAGACAGGGGTTGTTGTGAACAGCAGGATAAGGGTTAATTTTTGTCATTTGAAATCAACCATTAATAGTTCCTGAATCTTTTCGCTTTTTTGAAGACTTTTGTTTAAAAGCAATTTGCACTTCATCCGTAAATCTTAATTTCGGTTGAAGATTAGTTTGTGTAAACTATCAAGTGGAATTAAAGTGCCTTTGAAACTTTTTAATATATTTTGGTTTATTTCTCCCAGTAAATTGTTTAAATGGATTCATTTTCATGGAACATTTCAAGCAAGCCTTAGAAATATAGAAAAGAAAACTATTTTTTTTTTGGGGGGGGTGGGGTTTGGGTTTTACGGCCCTTTCAAGATTATTTCACTCATATCGAGCCAATCGTTAATTATAGATGGGGGAAAACTGGAGTACCCGGAGAAAAACCACCTGACCTTCCGTTGCAGAACTTGGCGTCTCACACGTGACCCGAGCGAGGCTCGAACCCATGGCGGTGAGAGAACTAATGACTAAGAGTCAGCGCTCTCATCCATTAGGCCACGGAGGCCCGTCGAAAAGAAAACTATAGGGGAGGGCTAATTGAGTAAACAAGCCACATTTTAGAAGAAAGATACTTTATTTTACACTATTTAACCTGGGATAGAAATACTGTTCTTACCCTGGTGTTCTTACCCAGGGACAGGGTAAAACTCGAATAGACTCAACGTGTTTGATATGCAATGGTTGAATAAGACCTCATTTGCACCATCGTTAAGGTTGAAGTCACAGCATGTTACATGACGTACATCAAACCATTGTCATCACAATATGGTGAACGACGGCTACTGAAGTGACTGCATTATTAAAAATCCAGAAATGAAATTTATGCAAGAAAAAGAATCTTACATGATGTGAGGGGTGGAAAGAAAATCCGTCCCTCGGTTTCACAGTCCGGCATCACTCGACAAGCTTTGTAATGTCGGACTGTGACCCTTGGAATGGATATTTCTGTCCACCCCTCACATCAATGTAAGAGGAAAACCTTGAGATGCACTGATGCACATCTGACGGGTGATCAGGCGGTTGTGGGTTCGATACATTCAAGGTACATTCTCTCCCTTTGGCTGATTCAAGAAGGTCACATTACGATAGCACACCCATGTGACATAATGCATTCTTTCCTTGCTCCAAAATGGTTACTTCAAATTCTGATGAAATTTTGTGATATTTCCCTTATTTAAACTCCAATCATAGGTTGTGGGTACTGGTTAGAACCGCCTCATTGAGGCGGTTCTAACCAGTACCCACAACCTATGTCTTGGAGCAGAAAGAAAGAAAATAATGTATATCCCCAGGAACCCAACTTTTTCTTCATAAAGTGGTTTTAGAGGGGTGTTCATTACACAGATTTGTTAACCTGATAATATGTCAGTTTCTAGAGAATATGCACTGTAATGGTTAACAGTTTATGACTATAATCCTGTCCATGAAAAATGGATCGGCTCGATATGACCTAAATTGTTAAACTCCAAAGAAACAAATGTTGATGCTGATGGGTGGACTTTCAAGAGGAACAAGTCTCTCAATATACTTACATGCTCCCCTGCTAAGACGACAAAAAGACCCACATGGGTTGACATGTCATTAAATGCCAACACAATCTATCAATCACTTTTATTGTCACATACTGTAGAAGACTCAGTGGTGTAGTGGTTATGCTACTCACCTTGTAAACCAGAGGTCGCAGGATTGATCTCAGGCTTCTCCTGACTTTCGGATGAGTCTTTGAACCAAGATCCCGTCTCCACATGACAATAGCTATTGGTGAGACATAAAACTCAAACACTCACTCACTCTATTGTCACATACTGTAAACTTGGTCAGAATGGAATATTCCATCTTACAGCTTGAAACAGGCCCATTTCCAGCTAAGCCGGCCTCGGTAGCTCAATCGGATGCGCGTCTGATCGGCGATCAGGAGGATGCGGGTTCAATACCTGACAGGGTCAGCAACATTCTTTCATGGAGATTGATCATGAAATCTTTTCTACTGTCATTCTCTCCCTTCCACTGATTCAAGAAAGGCAGTTGTCAGTATCTGGCGAAAGAATATGCACTGCTTAGGTATAAGCCTGCTTAGGAAAAGTGTGGGTAATTAAATTGAACGGCTCGTAAATTATCTAAATAGACTTGACTGGGCTAAAACTAAAAGAAAAAAAATTCCAGCTTAAATGGGTGTCAGATTTATTTAGATGCACACACAGTGTACACACAACTACACACATTACGATAACACCCCCGTGCAACATAGTGCATTTTTTTCGCATCTCCAAAGTGGCCATTTTTCTGATGAAAATCTATGATATTTTTCTTATATATACTGCAATCATAGGTTGTAGGTGCTCGTTAGAACCTATGTCTTGGAGCAAAAATAAGAAAAGTAATATCTATCCCCGTAAACCCCAGTTTTTATGCCCCCGCCATTCGAAGAATGGTTGAAAGGGCATATAGCGTTGCCCCTGTCCGTCCGTCCGTCCGTCCGCACCAACGAAACGACATTTAGGGGGCAAAAAATTTGGACAGTTTGACACTTAAGTATATATTCGTGAGTCCAAATGGACTTTATTCCGTTATTTTGGTACTTAAGTGGCAAAAATTGTCTCTTAGGTGGCTTGCCGCTTAAGAGAATTTGCCGCTTAAGTAGTCAATATGCCGACGCCTAGCCAATTAAGTATCCGTTCGTGAGAACGTGCGTCCGTCCGTGCGTCCGTGTGTCCGTGCGGACGCACCAACGAAACGACATTTAGGGGGCAAAAAATTTGGACAGTTTGACACTTAAGTATATATTCTTGAGTCCAAATGGGGTTTATTCCGTTATTTGGGTACATAAGTGGCAAAATCGCTCTTAGGTGGCTTGCCGCTTAAGAGAATTTGCCGCTTAAGTAGTCAATATGCCGACGCCTAGCCACTTAAGTATCCGTTCGTGAGAACGTCCGTGCGTCCGAAACTTAAACGCAGTCAATAACTTCCTAATTTCTTGATGGATTTTAAAATTACTCGGCAGAAATGTTAACCATCATGAGACGACGTGTCACATGCAAAACCCAGGTCCGTACCTCCAAGGTCAAGGTCATACTTAGAGGTCAAAGGTAAAAAAAAGGGTCCAAAACTTAAACGCAGTCAATAACTTTCTTATTTCTGGATGGATTTTGAAATTACTTTGTAGAAATGTTAACCATCATGAGACGATGTGTCATGTGCAAAATCCAGGTTGGTACCTCCAAGGTCAAGGTCATACTTAGAGATCAAAGGCCAAAAAAAGGGTCCGAAACTTAAACGCAGTCAATAACTTACTTATTTCTGGATGGATTTTGAAATTACTTTGAAGAAGTGGTGACCATCATGAGACGATGTGTCACGTGCAAACCCAGATCCGTACCTCCAAGATCAAGGTCATACTTAGAGGTCAAAGGTCAAAAAAAGGGTCCGAAACTTAAGCGCAGTCAATAACTTACTTATTTCTGGATGGATTTTAAAATTACTTTGAAGAAATATTAACCATCATGAGATGATGTGTCACATGCAAACCCAGATACGTACCTCCTAGGTCAAGGTCATACTTAGAGGTCCAAGATAAAAAAAAATGGTCGGTCAATAACTTTCTTATCTCTGGATGGATTTTGAAATTATTTGGCAGAAATGTTGGCCATCATGAGACAATCTGCCTCACACAAAACCAAGGTCCTTACTTACAAGGTCAAGGTCATACTTAGAGGTCAAACGTGAAAAAAGGGTCCAAAACTTAAACACGGTCAATAACTTTCTATTGATGAATACGAACAGACATATTTTCAGGCGATGGCATCCGTGTCCTATGGACGCATTTCTAGTCTCTATATAAAGTGGGGTATAGGGGTTCTTCATTTCAAGGACTTGTTCACGTGATGGTACACACACAAAAAAGAAACTCCAAATTTTAAGCAAATTGTGTAGACCTTGATCAATGCAGCATCTGATCTGGGTCTACAGTGTTTGCCAGTGTTTATTTTACAGGATGGATGCTGATCTAAGTGGGTTAATTTTGTTTATTAATAACTAGCCTCCTTTCTTATAGGGAACCTAATTGGAGAACTGTCAGAAAAAAAGTTTATTAAGCAAAATTAACACTTTTTTCTCTCCAAGAGAAAAAGAAAATATCCAATCAATTTGCTTCATACAGGGTGAAATGAGAGTGTGTTTACCGTAAAAATTTAAGAATTCAGGCACCTTGAGGACTTGCTGTAATTCTCCTAAAATTTTAATAAACTTGTTTCACAATCCAGCAAGGAGTCCAAAAAGTGCAGACGGAATGACAAACAGTGTAGACCCTGATCAAGTCAGGATTAGTCTGATCTGGGTTTGCACTGTTTGTTTAGGCCTGTATGTCCAAACAATAAGGATAAATATGGTTGCACACCAGATCAGGAATCCATAGTTTTAGCTTGGGATAGAAAGTCTGTTCTAACCTTTGTTTTCTTACCCAAAATTGAATATTCTCGTGTATTTGATAAATGCACTGGTTGAATACGACCTCAGATGCACCGTCATTAAGGTTGACTTCACAGCATGTTACGTGACGCCACTTGTCATCACAATATCACAATATGGCGACATAGATAACCGAAGCAACTGCAACATTAAAAATCCATGCTAAAAATGGAAGGTTTGCAAGAAAAAGAATCCTATATGGGTGTGAGGGGTGGATAGAAAATTTTTCGATTTTCTTTAGTTGGTTCACAAACACATCTTGTTAACTCTTAAGGTGACAAGAAAAACTTCATCTGTCATCTGTTGCATACTCTTGCAAACTTTTCAAACATACTTTTGAATTCAGGCAAACTGTGTGGAGCGTTATCAGACTGCTCCTGATCTCAGCATGGTGCTTCCAAGCAGAGCTGAAACTGACCACACATTAGTACTGGTAAACCGTCTAGGACTAAGCCTGCCCAATGCATATAAGCTTTTTGGTTTCATTGGGCAGCAGGGCTTGAGATGTCATTTCATCTCAAGGTCGGGTAAAAGTCCTACAAAATTGGAAGCAACGTCTCCAAAATGACCTAAATATTGTTGACGGGGATGTTAAACCTCAATTGAAAAAACAACAAAAACTGCACCTGATCTGGGTCCACACTGATTGCTTTGTTTGTTTATTTGATTTGAGGTTTAATGTCCCCGTCAGCACTGTAAATGTCATTTTGGAGACGTTGTTTCCATTTTTGTGGGTTTTTTTACCCGACATTGAGATGAAATGACATCTCAAGCCCTGCCGCCCATTGAAACCAATAGGGTTTATAAGCATGGACGGGCCGACTCGTACAGCTTTGCCTTTGCAGGCTTAGATCCTCTAAGCGGTTTACCAGTACTCTTGTGCGGGTCGGTTTCAGCTCTGCTTGGAAGCATCATGCAGCCCATATATTTGTCGCACCTGCTTTAGCAGGAAGACATAGGCGTGCAAGTTTCCGACGGACGTCCGTCCGTCCGTCCGTCCGTCCGTTCGTCTTTCCGCACTAACAAATGTATAGTTAGGTGGCTATGTAAATGGACAGAATCAATGTAAGTCTATGGGATTTATTCCGTTAGACACCGAAAATACTTCTTTTCTGTGGCTAAAAGTAGCCACTTAAGTATCAATCCTGCCAAAAATAGCCACATAAGTATACATCCGTGAGAAATCAATGTAAGTCTATGGGATTTATTCCGTTAGACACCGAAAATACTTCTTTTCTGTGGCTAAAAGTAGCCACTTAAGTATCAATCCTGCCAAAAATAGCCACATAAGTATACATCCGTGAGAACGTCCGTTCGTCCGTCCGTCCGTCCGTCCGTCCGTCAACATTTTACACTGGATGTCTTGTCATCGCAACTCCTCCTACACTTTTAGACCGATCATTTGGAAACTTTGCATGTGCTTTCGCCATGGTATGAGGATGGGCATGTGGTTTGGACTTAATCTTCAAATCAATTTTTGTCACTTTTTCCATATTGTGAATTAACTTAGTCATTTTTAGGTATGCGATACGTACCTCTTGTCATCGCAACTCCTCTTACAGTTTCATACCGATTATTTTCAAACTTTGCGTGTGTTTTTGCCATGGTATGAGGATGCGCATGTGGTTTGGACTTTATCGTCGGATCATTTTTTGTCACTTTTTCCACATTGTGAACTTAGTCATTTTTAACCTTCAATTGATATATGATAGGTACCTCTTGTCATCGCAACTCCTCATGCAGTTTTATACCGATCATTTTGAAACTTTGCATGTGCTTTTGCCATGGTATGAGGATGTGCATGTGGTTTCGACATAATTTTCAGAATATATTTTTTCACTTTTTGCACATGATGAACTGAGCCATTTTTAAGCTTCATTTGATATACGATAGGTACCTCTTGTCATCGCAACTCCTCCTACAGTTTTATACCGATTATTTTGAAACTTTGTGTGTGATTCTGCCATGGTATGAGGATGCGCATGTGGTTTGGACTTTATCTTCGGATAAATTTTTGTCACTTTTATCACATTCTGAACTTAGTCATTTTTAACCTTCAATTGATATATGATAGGTACCTCTTGTCATCGCAACTCCTCTTGCAGTTTTATACCGATAATTTTGAAACTTTGCGTGTTCTTTTGCCATGGTATGAGGATGCGCATGTGGTTTGGACTTTATCGTCGGATCATTTTTTGTCACTTTTTCCACATTGTGAACTTAGTCATTTTTAACCTTCAATTGATATATGGTAGGTACCTCTTGTCATCGCAACTCCTCTTGCAGTTTTATACCGATCAGTTTGAAACTTTGCATGTGCTTTCGCCATGGTATGAGGTTGTGTATGTGGTTTCGACATAATTCTCAGAATTTTTTTTTTTCACTTTTTGCACATTGTGAACTTAGCCAATTTTAAGCTTCAGTTGATATACAATAGGTACCTCTTGTCATCGCAACTTCTCTTACAGTTTTATATTGATCATTTTAAAACTTTGTGTGTGTTTTTGCTATGGTATGAGGATGTGCATGTGGTTTTGACTTTATCTTGGGATCAATTTTTATCACTTTTTCCACATTGTGAACTTAGTCTGTTTTTACCTCACATATATAGGCTATGGATTCTTCTCAAAGCCCTATATTCATTTCTTCTGCCTTAAATAAACTTATATTTTTTGTGTGGGGCAGGTGGGGAGCAGGTGCGACATCAACTTCACCGAAGTTGAATTTCTGGTTCTTCAAGCCCTGATGGGCGGGGGCCATTACACTGTTTTTAAAGCAAAGCAGATGTCAATTGTTGTGACTGGCATTTTTACTCTTATCTTGCTGTTCACGACAACCCTTATCTTTGCAAACAGTGTAGATCCAGATCAGATGGCTTCTGAAGAAGCCATCTGATCAGGATCTACACTGTTTGGCATTCAGTTAATGAATTTGTAGCAATAAATTACATCAAATAATTTGATTGGTTAATAGACGGAAATGGGTGTGGCTTAGATGAATATTCAGCAAGATAAGGGTTAAGGGTTAAAGCACTAGAGCAGATTTTAACCCATTGTATGCGGGAAACACCTAAAGGGGTACCCAGCCAGACTGAGTGCAGGCCCAGATCAGACGCCGCAGAACGCAGACGCCACAGATCAGGGCCTGCACTATTTGCTGGCAGGATTTTCCGTCAAAAATAGAACAAAAACGAATAAATGGGCCTGACAACCTTATATGACAAATGGACTTGTCCAACATATAGCAGTGGAAGAATCCACTAGCATCCAATGGGTTAAATTGAATATAAGAGAAAATACAGCTTTTTTCTTCCAAGCAGATGATTCATATGCAATGTCAAGCCTTAATTTTCTCTGAAAAAAATAAAAAAATAAATGGAAAAAAAATTTAAAATGATGTCTGCAAATTCAGTGATTGGCAGTCCAAGGGTTAGCCATTTCAAAGCTGAAAGTTCCTGCATGTCAGAGACTTATATGGGAAAGGAGGAAATAAAACTTTTATGCTTTTGAATTTTTAAGGAAATATATATACTTGATATCCTTTAGAGCTGCCATCATCCTCTTTTGAAAATGCAGACAGAATCCGGTACTTCCTTGTGAATCCATGTACTCATATTTCAGGAACTTTAATCCTAATAGTGTCAGCACATGAAACAGATGACAGTTTCAAATATATTTCTTAACCCTTAAAACACCGAGAAAACTACATCTGAAAATGTCGTCTGCTTATGTCTGCTGAATTTTCTTGCAAACTTTTTTTTAAAATATTTTTGGATACGGGTAAATAGTGTGTATCCAGATCAGACTGCTCCTACAGGAGCAGTCTGATCTGGGTCCACCCTGTTTGCAAAAATGAGTTTTGAAGTAATCAGCAGACGACAAAGCAGACGACAATTGTCTTGATTGGCATTTTATGGGTTAAGTATTTTTCAATGGTAATAAGATGATTCACATGATTCTGTAAGGCCTTATTTTCTTTAAAAATTCAAAGCACTGACAGCACTGGTGGGCCTATAGTCTCTAAATGTAAGCTGGAAAAATGATCATGGACAGGGACTAAGACTGTTTCAGTACTGTAAGCAAACTGTGTGGACCCTGAACAGATGCCATATTCTGTGGCATCTGATCTGAGTTCACACTGTTTGCCAAACCCAATGCGTGAAGACCCTGATCAGATGCCACATTGTGTGGCATCTGATCTGGGTCTACCCTGTTTGCCAAGCCCAACCCATGCCCAACCCATGACACCAGTCCAGATTCTATAGATAAGCCTCTTACACTTGGATAAGAATAGTGTGTCTTATCTTCTATAAATAACCAGTACCTGGATAGTCACATTGACTTTAGCACTGAAGACCTTCTATGCTTAGTCACATTGGGTTGATTGAAAAACAGCTGACCCAATAAAGTGCACAACTAATTGGAAAGTGGAAAAGGTCGGGCAAAAATTTGTATTTAACAATAATAAGGACAGGTTGAATTATAATACAGTTTTGGGCCTTGATTTTTCTCACCAAGGGAGCCAATACTTAACTTTAACAGAATTCCTCTATGAAAAGTGTGGCATTTTTATGCCCCTGGAATCGAGATGGGGGGGGGGGGGTGGTGGTATGTTTTTGGTCTGTCTGTCTGTTTGTCCGTGTCTGTCTACAAATCCCCTAACATTTGGCATAACTTTTGAATGGTAATAGATAGAGCTTTCATATTTCACATGTGTATACCTTATCACAAGACCTTTCCAATGGTACCATTATTAGCTCACCGTCACGTAGTGACGAGGTGAGCTTTTGGGATCACTTTTCGTCCGTCGTCCGTCGTGCGTGCGTGCGTCCGTGCGTGCGTCTGTCCGTCCGTAAACAATTCTTTAAACGACATCTCCTCCTAAACCACTGATCGGATTTTGACCAAACTTCACAGGAATGATCCTTAGGTGGTCCCCTTTCAAAGTTGTTCAAATGGTTCCGGTCCGTTGCACATCTAGGTCATAGGAGCCAAAAACAGATTTTTTTCACCAAAAACTTAAAAAATCTTCTTCTCTGAAACCACAAGGCCCAGGTCTTTGATATTTGGTATGAAGCTTCATCTGGTGGACCCCTACCAAGATTGTTCAAATTATAGTGCTGGAGCCAAAAATGCCCCCGCTCCGGGGCCCTTTGGTTTTACATGGGCTTATATAGAGAAAATCTTTAAAAATCTTCTTCTCTGAAACCGTAAGGCCCAGGTCTTTGATATTTGGTATGAAGCTTCATCTAGTGGACCCCTACCAAGATTGTTCAAATTATAGTGCTGGAGCCAAAAATGCCCCCGCTCCGGGGCCCTTTGGTTTTACATGGGCTTATATAGGGAAAATCTTTAAAAATCTTCTTCTCTGAAACCGCAAGGCCCAGGTCTTTGATATTTGGTATGAAGCTTCATCTAGTGGACCCCTACCAAGATTGTTCAAATAATAGTGCTGGAGCCAAAAATGCCCCCGCTCCAGGGCCCTTTGGTTTTACATGGGCTTATATAGGGAAGAGCTTTAAAAATCTTCTTCTGTGAAACCGTAAGGCCCAGGTCTTTGATATTTGCTATGAAGCTTCATCTAGGGGACCCCTACCAAGATTGTTCAATTTATAGTGCTGGGGTCAAATATGCCCCCGCTCCGGGGCCCTTTGGTTTTACATGGGCTTATATAGGGAAAATCTTTAAAAATTTTCTTCTCTGAAACAATAAGGCCCATGTCTTTGATATTTGGTATGAAGCTTCATCCCACACGGCCATGGTCCTTCTCCCCTCCCCCCCCCCCCCCCCACCCCACCTCCGGGGCCCTTTGGTTTTAAATGGGCTTATATAGGGAAAATCTTGAAAAATCTTCTTCTCTGAAACCGCAAGGCCCAGGTCTTTGCTATTTGGTATGAAGCTTCATCTAGTGGACTCCTACCAAGATTGTTCAAATTATAGTGCAGGGGCTAAAAATGCCACCGCCCCGGGGCCCTATGGTTTTACATGGGCTTATATGGGGAAAATCTTTAAAAATCTTCTTCTCGCAAACCCCAAGGGCCAGGTCTTTGCTATTTGGTATGAAGCTTCATCTAGTGGACCCCTACCAAGATTGTTTAAATTATAGTGCTAGGGCCAAAACTGCCCCCGACCTGGGGCCCTTTGGTTTTACATAGACTTATATAGAGACATTCCTTAAAAATCTTCTTCTGAAACAGCAAGGCCATGGTCTTTGATATTTGGTGTGAAGCTTCCTCTAGTGGACCTCTATCAAGATGGTTTAAATTATAGCCCTGAGGCCAAAAATGCCCCCGCCCTGGAGCCATTTGGTTTTATATATGCTTATGTAGGGAATATCTTTAATAAAAATCTTCTTCTCTGAAACCGCAAGGCCCAGGTCTTTGATATTTGGTATGTAGCATATCTAGTGGACCTTTGCCAAGATTGTTCAAATTATAGCCTTTGTTGATATTTGGTATGAAGCTTCACCTTTTTAGACGTCTCTGAACATTATGCACATTATAGCCCTGGGGTTAATAATGGCCCTCCCCGGGTCCCACTTGTTACTCTATGGGTCAGGTGAGCGATCCAGGGCCATCATGGCCCTCTTGTGTTTTATATTAGGATCACTTTTTGTCTGTCATACGTGCGTAAACAATTTCTTCAAATGACAGCTCCTCCTAAACCACTGATCGGATTTTGACCAAACTTCACAGGAATGATCCTTAGGTGGTCCCCTTTCAAAGTTGTTCAAATGGTTCAGGTCTGTTGCACATAAAGGTCACAGGAGCCAAAAATAGATTTTTTCAATGAAAACTTAAAAAATCTTCTTCTCTGAAACCGCAAGGCCCAGGTCTTTGATATTTGGTATGAAGCTTCATCTAGTGGACCCCTACCAAGATTGTTCAAATTATAGTGCTTGGGCCAAAAATGCCCCCGCCCCCGGGCCCTTTGGTTTTACATGGGCTTATATAGGAAAATCTTCAAAAATCTTCTTCTCTGAAACCACAAGGCCCAGGTCTTTGATTTTTGGTATTAAGCTTCATCTAGTGGACCCCTACCAAGATTGTTCAAATTATAGTGCTGGGGCCAAAAATGCCCCTGCCCGGGGCCCTTTGGTTTTACATGGGCTTGTATAGGGAAAATCTTTAAAAATCTTCTTCTCTGAAACCGCTGGGCCCAGGTCTTTGATATTTGATATGAAGCTTCATCTAGTGGACCCCTACCAAGATTGTTCAAATTATAGTGCTGGGGCCAAACATGCCTCCGCCCCAGGGCCCTTTGGTTTTACATGGGCTTATATAGGGAAAATCTTTAAAAATCTTCTTCTCTGAAACTCCAAGGCCCAGGTCTTTGGTATTTGGTATGAAGCTTCATCTAGTTGACCCCTACCAAGATTGTTCAAATTATAGTGCTGGGGCCAAAAATGCCCCCACCCGGGGCCCTTTGGTTTTACATAGGCTTATGTAGGGAAAATCTTTAAAAATCTTCTTCTCTGGAACTGCAAGGCCCAGGTCTTTGATATTTGGATATTTGGTATGATATTTGGTGGACCTCTACCCAGATTGTTCAAATTATAGCCCTGGGGCCAAAAATGCCCCCAGCTCCAGGGACCCTTTTGTTTTTACATAGACTTATTTTAGGAAAATCTTTAAAAATCTTCTTCTGTGAAACCACTAGGCCTAGGTCTTTGATATTTAGTGTGAAATTTCATCTAGTGGACCTCTATCAAGATTGTTCAAATTATAGCCCTGGGGCCAAAAATGCCCCCACCCTGAGACTCTTTGGTTTAACAAGACATATCTAGGGAAATCTTTAAAAATCTTCTTCTCTGAAACTGCAATGCCCATGTCTTTGATATTTGGTATGAAGCTTCACCTTTTTAGACCTCCCTCAACATTTTGCACATTATTACCCTAGGGTCAATAATGGCCCTCCCCGGGGCCCACTTGTTACTCTATGGATCAGGTGAGCGATCCAGGGCCATCATGGCCCTCTTGTTTTTGATCTTGTGACCTTGACCTTTGACCTACTTTTTTTTTCAAAATTTTAACAATGGCAACATTGGGCATAACTTGTGAATGGCGCTGTCCGTGGGCATCAGTGTTTCACAAACACATCTTGTTTTTTATGCAAGTTATCCCCTAGATGTGACTTTGGCATATTAGAAGATACCCAAAAATGGGACATTGGCAAACATCAGTCTGATCAGGGCCTTCACTTTTTGCAAACAGTTTAGCCATTTTCAAAATATATTTCTATTAATGACTTACCATAATGATCCTAAGTATTGGGACAAATAGACCTAAGCAAACAGTGCAGATCCAGATCAGACTGCTCCTGAAGGAGCAGTCTGATCAGGGGCTACACCATTTGCCATTCCAACTCCTTGCTGGATCATGAAACAAATTTGTGAAAATATGAGAAGAATCAAAGCCAAGTCTGCAAGGTGTCCGAATTTTAGGATTTTTACGGTAATCTGACAACCATATAATTTGAAATGGACTCCTACTATAATATAGTTAGGAAAATTCTATTCAGTTAAACCCTCACCATGCTGAACCCAAAACATCCTTCTTTGAAAACAGTATAGCTCCAGATCAGATGGCTTCTCTGATCAGGATTTATACTGATTTCCATTCTGCTTATGAATCAAAGGTAAAAATTAAAATAATGCAACACAAATGGCTGAAAATCAGGGATGAATGTAACATAGTTGTAGCATAATGAAATATTCAGCATGGTGAGGGTTAACTCATAAAATGCCAATCATGACAATTGTTGTCTGCTTGGACGTCGGCTTTGTCGTCTGTCACTTACTTTAAAAGTCTTTGTTGCAAACAGTGTGGACCCAGACAGTCTGATCTGGGTCCATACTCTTTGCCTGTGTGCAAAAATATTTTCAAAATGTTTGCAAGAAGCATCAGCAGACGACATAAGCAGACTTTATTTTCAGAGGCAGTTTTTCTCGGCATGTTAAGGGTAAAAATGTGTTTATGTCCCTTGAAGTTGACCAATTACTTAGTTTTCAAACATAATTTTCATTTCAGGGAGAGGTATTCAGCTAGTCCAGCGTAAGAAAACAATCTATCCAGAATGGAACACATGTTTCGATGCTCACCTGTACGAGGGCCGTGTCATACAGATGGTCGCTATGGAGAGGCCAAACCGGTTCCTAGCTGATGTAACTGTCAGTGCAAAGGCATTAGCAGATAAATGCACAGACTCAAATATAGCAACAGTATGGGTAAGATGACAGTTTTATGCAGTGATGAGTAGGAGCATGATCAAAGTACTCACAGCTCTGTAACCTCAAAAATCCTAAAGATTCGGACATCTTGTGGACTTGCTGTAATTCATTTTGTTTTACCATCTATAAAGGTGTGCAAAATGTGTAGTTGGAATGACCAACAGTGTAGACCCAGCTCAGACTGCAAAAAAGTATCAATATTCTGCCAGTTGTAAACATAAAGTTGTTAATGAAGTCATACATGTGACATTATGGGGCATATCAAACTAATTTACATATTTAATCCACTAGCAGATTATCAAATTCAATACATGTTGTATTACATTCTCAGACACGACATCATATGGGACCCGTCAAGTGATTTTGATACTTATCGCCTATACGATCAGGGAAGGTTCAGGCAAGCCTGCGCATCCGCGCAGTCTCGCCAGAACCTTTGCTGCTCGCTCATACAAGCAGTGAATCAAGAGGAACCTTCAGACAGAAAGCCATTTCCCTGGCCCCTCTGAATGGCTGGGCATGCACAGTTAAAATTTGTCATGACGGAATGCTCGAAGACACAAATTTGCTTGGCGGGGCTCATATGATACTACCCTCTTGATTTAGCTGTTACATTCTCTGCATTCGACTAAAGAATATGAATTCCTTACTGTCGGATCAAAAGATTTTGATTTACCTTTATGTCTTTGATGGAAAGAATACAAGAATCTTATATGGGTGTGAGGGGTGGATTGAAAAATCCGTCCCGAGGGACACTGTCCGGCATCACGAGGCTTGCCGAGTGATGCCGGACAGTGATCCCGAGGGACTGATTTTTCTATCCACCCCTCACACCCATATTGGATTCTTTTTCTTGCATACCTTCCATTTCTATTGCGAGTTTTTAATGCTGCTGTCACTTCGGTTACCGACGTCCACCATTTTGTGATGGCACAACAGGAATGTTTAGTGAAGTCACACATGACGCCGCCCCGCATGAGGTTGTAATCAACCAGTGCATTTGTCAAACACGCGATTATATTCGATTTGGGGTCAGAACAGCAGGGTCAGAACATAAATTTCTATCCCAGGGTAAAATCACGGATTTCCTTGTCTGGTGTGAAAGAATGTACAAGAACTGTGGAGACAAGTCAATCATGTTTGACAGTCAAGTATGATAACTTTGCTTCTGTGACCTCAAAACAGTACAGCCCATGATGTAAATTTTGGACATGTATCATCATGACAATCAATGGTCATCAACAACAAGTGGGTGGGCTCTTGATCTATTTACCGTATTCCTCCCATTTAGCACCCTAGGCGCTTAAAAATTAGAAAAAGAGGGGGCGCTTATTAGAGACAAAAATCTTACCAGCACTGAGGGTTTATAACCCTTTACACATGGTAGTTTTCAATTAGAATATGGTGGAATCATGACATGTAAAATACCAATTGGTCAACACAGACACTCTGTAATAGCTGAGGGTTTGGAAATACCTTGCATGATAGATTTACGGCAGATACAGCAATGATTGGAAGGTTAGGTAAGCCAAAATTTTTTGTTTCTCTGATAACAGAAGGGGTGCTTATTTGTTCTTGGAAAAACAGTGAGGGGGTGCTTATAGGAGCAAGGGCGCTAAATAGGAGGAATATGGTAGGTGGACCTTGTGATGGTGGAAAATATTTGAGTTCATAACTTTGATCTTTACATAAAAAGGAAACATTTGACAGCAGTGCCAGAATTAGAATGTTGCAGCTGAAACAAAATTTGTAGTGTGTGTGTGAATTCGGGTTTAACGTCGCTTTCAACAATTTTTCAGTCATATCACGACGGTGTCTGGTTGCGACAGGGAGCTCAATGCTCACGTTTATAGTGCTGCCTCACTGAAGTATCATGTCCCAGACACATTTCATGATACCACACCCAGTCACATTATCCTGACACTGGATCGACCAGTCCTAGCTCTACCCCGTAAATCTGAGTGCCAAGCGAGGAGCAGCTAGTACCATTTTTAACGACTTTGGTATGTCGCGGCCCGGGATCGAACCCGAGACCTCCCGTTCCCCGGAGCGGACACTCTACCAACTGAGCTATCGGGGCCGGTTAAAAAAAATTTGTTGTAAAAGTGTCATATGATTCGATTCTGGCTTAACCCTTATCTTGCTGTTCACGACAACCCTTATCTTTGCAAACAGTGTAGATCCAGATCAGATGGCTTCTGAAGAAGCCATCTGATCAGGATCTACACTGTTTGGCATTTAGTTTATGAATTTGTAGCAATAAATTACATAAAGTAATTTGATAGGTTGATAGACAGAAATGGGTGTGGCTTAAATGAATATTCAGCAAGATAAGGGTTAATAGAGCCCTGTCATGAGAAACCCTGTCTTCAGGGGTTGCAACCAGATAAGACACAAACTGGCGGGCTCAGCTAAGTCTTGAAGTTTTCATGTACCGTAAAAATCCTAAAAGTTGGGACACCTTGAGCGCTTGCTGTAGTTCTCCTAAAATTTGAACAACTTTGTTCTCCAAACGAGTAATGAGTCCAAAAAATGCAGAAGGAACGGCAAACAGTGTAGACACTGATCAGACTGCTCCTAAACCTTCAGGAGCAGTCTGTTCAGGATCTACACTGTTTGCTTAGGCCTATCTGTCCCATTACTTAGGATCATTACAGTAGAAGCAAAAAATAAGAATTATACTATCCAAACAGCAACACAAATGTGTTGATCATTCTGTGTGGAGGAGCAAATAAAAATCAAAAATGAGTTCCTTTAAGAGCAATGAAAACATTCATAAGAAAGAAGATGGGTCATACTACATAGTTTCGGCTAATAAAGCCTCATCAGTGACCCTGTAATGATCTGGCAAAGAAAGCCAGAGGAAACCTACTGTAATTTTGCGAATTTCGAATAGGCAGTCGATTCAAAGACTGATATAAATCAAAATGGGGTCCAAATAATTAAAAACCTGTCTAGAATATGAGTCTAAACCAATAATTTATTTCTGATTTCTCAGAATATTCACGCTGATCTCAAAGGACCAAAAGTAAAAAGCCTGATCTGCACGGGTGTTCAAATGACCAAATCGTGTTTTCACATGACACGCCCCATGTTATATAAAAAAAACATAACTCAAGGATAAAAATGACAAGTCATCATTAAGTTAACCCACTTTGTACGTGGGAAACCCCAAATCAGGATACTGGCAAACAGTGCCGGCCCAGATCAGACGCCACAGAATGCGGCGTCTGATCAGGGCCTGCGCTGTTTGCAAAATTTCCAGCCATTTTTCCCAATAAAAATTAAAGATAACAGCCTGAGACCTCTAAATTTTGAAATGGACTACTGCTTTCTTTGAGATGGAAGATACCATTCCGTACAAAATGGATTAAGAGCTCTTCTCTGATTAAGTTTTTTTTAATAGTCAAGTAAAGAGGAAACGGTAATAGAGGTAAAATAAAGTGAAGTACCTATTTCTGTTATCATTTTAATCTGGCTTATGATGGTACTGATAGGGTTACTACACTGCGTTCTCTGGGTACTCTGATTAACAACTGGCTCAAAATAAGAGAAATATTCTTGAAAGGGCTGTAAAACAAAAAACCTATAACAAAACTTCACTGTGTTGATGTGGGGCAGCAGCAGCATCATAAGTGTGCACAAAAAGTCTAAAGATTTACAACAGATATTTAACCCATTGAATACCAGTGGACTCTTCCATTGCTATAGACACATCGGAAGTCTACGTCATGCAAGGTCAAAGGTCATTAGCCTCGTTTTATCTGGTGGGCAAAAAACTTCCCGTTCCATACTCTACCGTTGATGTAGCATGAATTGTATTGTTAAATTGTCGTTCTATCAAAACTGTTTGCCACAAACCATGGACATTAAACTGCTTCTTTTTCGTATAAATTTGGATGGAAAATATATATCCTTTAATTTTATTTTGTTTCGTTTAATAAAGCATATCGACTACGTTCTGGTATGATGGTGGGTAGTTTTATAACGCTGTTTTAGAAATGCGATAAAATGTCAGAAGAGACTGGTTATATAAATTTGGATGGAAAAATATATATGCTTTAATCTTATTTCCGTTTGTTACATAAAGTGCATCGACTACGTTTTGGTACGATGGTAGGCAGTTTTATGTGTGATAAAATGTCAGAAGAGACTGGTTCTGTATCATTTGAGCCAGCGCATGACAAAACCTACAGTAAGACATGTGCGCCCAACGAAGACTCAGATCAGCCTGCACATCCCCGCAGTCTGATTACAGTCTTCATTGTGCGCTCTAAGGATAGCTAAGGGCGCAATGCTCCTTCATGCAGCAAGGGAAGTAACTGGTTAGATTATATGGATGCGCAGGCTGATCTGAGTCTTCGAAGTGTGCACATGTCTTATTGTAGATTTTGTCGTGTGCTGGCTCATTTAATACTTCAAAAAGACAAAATGACAAAGATCAGTTGAAAGAAGTTTAATTACATGATAAATATTCGAAATTCTCATTGACACTATACAGCAACACTCATGTTTTGCCAACCAGGGTACTCTACAGGGGAGGTAACTGGTGCATGCGCAGTGGGTGTTAGCAAATAGTGCAGGCCCTGATCAGATGCCACATTCTGCCGCTTCTGATTTGGGCCTGCACTTTTGGGGGTTTCCTGCCTGCAATGGGTTAACCCACAGCGGCCCATTCCTTTACAAACAGTGGAGATGATCACGATCTACACTGTCATTCAATTTGTGAATTTGAATGAATAAATTACATCAAGTAATTTGATTGGTTGAAATGTAAATGGGTGTAGCTAAATTAATTTATGCAGGGTATAAGGGTTAAAACCCAGCCACGTTGGCTCAGTTGGATGTACGTCAGACTGCTGTTCATGAGGTTCTCGGGTTCGACCCCTCTGGGTCAGCAACATTCTTTCAAAGAGATTTGATCATGTAATGTTTTCTACTGTCATTATTTCTCATCCACTGATTCAAGAAGGCAAATAGTCAGTTTCTGCAGAAAAAAATGTATGACATTGATTCCAATTTTATGGGACTTTTACATCTAAAGTCCTACCACCCAAAGAAGCTGCCAGGGTTTAAGGAGTGATGCCACTCACTCCACTTTTCCTTGGCAGGCTTAGACCTAAGTGGTTTAGCAGTTCTCAAGTTCGGTCGGTTTCAGCTCTGCGCGGAGGCACCATGCAGCCCAGTCTATTTCCCCAAGCCCACATGAAAAAGGGATAAGTAAAGGGATAAACTGTAATGCAAAATCACCTATTCCTTCTTGTACTGTAAAAATCCTAAAAATTTGGATACCTTTAGGACTTGCAGTAATTCTCCTAAAATATTAATGGTTTGTTTTTTTCGATCTAGCAAGGAGTCCAAAAAGTGGAGACAGAATGGCAAACAGTGTAGACCCTGATCAGACTGCTCCTTCAGGAGCAGTCTGATCTGGGTCAACACTGTTTGCTTGGACCTGTCTGTCCCAATACTTAGGATCATTATTGTAGTTATACTGTCATATTTCTTGTAATTGTATTTTAATATTTCAGCTTGAATTAAAGCCGTCTGGTAGGCTACAGTGTCAAGTCAGGTACTTCACAGAAAATGAAGGTGAGCCACTATTACCGATTTAAGCCTTAAAGTGCGACAGAAAATTCTAGAGCAGACAATCTTTGAGAAAATAAAACTTGACATTTTGATTCAGATGTAATTTCAAGTCTTACTTTAACTACTGTAGAAGCCTCCATGAAGTAGCAGTCCAGCTACAACTACTGTAGAAGCCTCCATGATGTAGCAGTCCAGCTACTCGTCTCTTGGATTTGATTAGGGGCTTCTCCAGTTTTCCGGATGGTTAAACCAAGGCTTCATCTCCATATGAACTTAGTTCTTGGTGGGTCATAAATAAACAAACACATTCTCGAATTACTGCATGTGTTTGCATTCAGGCACTGCTTGTGGTCTGTATGTATGTCTGTCTGTCTTTTATTTTCTGATAGCATCAACTTACTGTGTACTGTAAAACACTTATATTTGGCGGTCATTTTATTTTGGTGCTATTGGTGGTCCAGGAAAAACACACCAAAATTAAAAACCGCCAATAACGATAAAAAAGAATAACAAACGGGCAGAAATTTTTTTCCAATACCCATCGCAAGCATGATATTTAGTGATACAACGTTTTATAAGTATTTCTCTTTGCTTATAGAAGCCTCCATGGTGTAGTGGTTACGCTACTCGCCTTGTAAACCAGGGGTCGCAGGATCGATCCCGGGTTTCTCCAGACTTTCGGATGAGTCTTAAAACCGAGGTCCCGTCTCCGTCTGGTCTTAGCTTTTGGTGGGACGTAAAACTCAAATACTCTCTCTCTTTCTCTTTGCTTAACTTGTTAACTATTAAGCCTCGTAGCATGCTCAACAAAGCTGAATAAAAGCGAATACTCTTGACAGTAATTGTCAAATATCGTATAAGTGATATTGATTGATGGCTTTGCCTGTGAACAAACTGCGCAATTAAATAACAATAGAACTGATTTGTTTTCACACACACCAAGTACAATGCAATGTGTAAAACAGTTGAATATCACCGTATATAACTTTCAAATCGCCATGTTAAACGTGCATGCCTAAGACAGACAGGGAAATCAAGGATTTTTTTTAAAAATTGAAAATCTGCCAAAATCTAAATCCGCCAAAAGGTTCACTTATAAAAACCGCCAAAATTTGCTGCCGCCAAATTTAAGTAAAAGCTGAAGTTTTACAGTATATACACGCTATTACTGCAGGAACTTGATCTGCTGCATTGTATCACGTCTGGAGGATGTTTCCAGGCCAACGTATCACACGAGACACGCAGTGTTCTGCCAAGAAATTCAAAAACATGGGCCAATGGCCCATCAGACAGGAAATTGTCGGGCCATTTACAAAAAAGTGGGGCCATTCACCAAAAAAGCAGGGCCATTCACAAAAAAAATCAATTTATACAAAGGGCGAGTATGACCTCTTGAAAGGGCCATTTATCAATCAATATTTTATTTCTGTCCGACTTTTAAATGTGGAAATACAATGTTAAACAGGTGTTGTAGACTTTGACATGAAAATCATGACCTTGCAGTCGGTACACAAAAAAGATCAAACAGAATTTTTTTCTTGGCTGAAGGGGTCTCATTACTATTTTTAGCCTAAGGAAATATAATTTTGGGGAACACTGAAACATGGGTTGATCAAAAAGAGACAGATCAGCCTGCGCAGCCTGATCAGAACATTCGCTGTTGGCTCTACAATTAAGTAGGAATCTGTTACCATAAACAAATTATTATAAGAGCGTTGGGTATTATCAAACCAAAGGCAATATTTACGACCACTAACACGTGACCAGTCCACAGGTGTCAGGTGTGAAAAACGTGTTGGATTAATTTTGAGAGGCTAAAAATATATATTGGGCTGCAGATTAATAGACTTCAAAGGAAAGCAACCGGATCAAGACATGATGACGGTTCGTTCCTCGAGAAAAAGGTGCGCCCGGCAATAATTTGGATGCGCCCACGGGCCCATGGATGTCAACTTTTCTGCGCCATACAGATTTTTTCCGCGCCAATGGCGCAAGGGCGCGGCCTTGGCAGAACACTGGACACGGAGCATCAAGTGTGATGCGTAAAATCTGGGAACATCTACACAAAGTGATACAATGGGGCAGGTCATGTTACTTTAGTGATAATATGTTTATTATATACCCTTTCACTTCTAAATAAGGTATTTTTCTAACATAAATAAATGGAAAAATTCACTTTTGATAATACTGTTTTCACCGATTTGGAGCAGAACTCGCTTTGTGCAATCTCGCCAGAGTCTTTCTTTTTTGTGTCTGAGCTTGTCAGCCAGCTCCAGTTCTGTCTTCTCAGCCAGCTCAAATTCTTTCTTAACCCATAAAATGCCAATCATGATAATTGTCGTCTGCTTTGATGTCTACTGGAAACTTTAAAAGTCCCTTTATCAAACAGTGTGGATCCAGATCAGACTGCTCCTGTAGGAGCAGTGTAGGAGCAGTCTGATGAGCAGTCTGATAGAGGAGCTCACACTGTTTGCTGTATGCAAAAATATTTTTAAAAAGTTTGCAAGAACATTCAGCAGACGATATTTTCAGATGTAGGTTTTCTCTACATCTTAAGGGTTAAGTTCTGCATCTTGATGCCTTGCATTTCTAGATATATAGATAAGGAGGATTAACAATTATGGGCCATTTTTCCTTATTTAATGTTAGTAACATATGCTGTGGGTACTTGTTAGAATCGCCTCAATGAGATGATTCTAGCAAGTACCCACAAGATATGATTTCATGGTGAAATAAACAAAAATGTCCCAAAGGTATCCTCAGTTTTCCAGCTGTTCCGAAGCTGTGGTTTTGTTTGTTTGATTTGAGGTTTAACGTCCGCGTCAACACTGTATAGGTCATTTTGGAGACGTTGCACCGCTTTGCCTGGGCAGGCTTAGATCCTCTAAGCGGTTTACCAGTACTCGTGTGCGGTCGGTTTCAGCTCTGCGTGGTCAGTTTCAGCTCTGCGTGATGTGGAAGCATCATGCAGCCCATCTATTTATTCAAGCCCCAATGGGTGGGGGCCACCAAAGCTGTGGTCTAACCTTGTATATCTTAATGGCCCTACATCTGGATAAGGATGATTAATAAGGATAATTTATGGATAATTTTCCTTATTTTAGATTAGAAACATATGTTGTGTGTACTTGTTAGAATTGCCTCGATGAGGCAATTCTAATAAGTACCCACAACATACATTTTCATGGAGAAATAAGCAAAATTATCCCAAAGTTATTCTCAGCACTTATCCTGATCCGATGGCCCCCGCCCATCGGGGCTTGAAGAAATAGATGTGCTCTATGATGCTTCCACGCAGAGCTGAAACCGACCCGCACACAAGTACTGGTAAACCGCTTAGAGGATCTAAGCCTGCCCAGGCAAAGCGGTGCGAGTCAGCCCGTCCATGCTTATAAATCCTATTGGTTTCATTTTGCGGCAGGGATTGAGATATCATTTCATCTCAATTTCGGGTAAAATGGCAACAAAATTGGAAGCAACGTCTCCAAAATGACCTATACAGTGCTGACGGGGATGTTAAACCTCAAACAAACAAATAACCTTGAATGTCTTGATGACCATACCTCAGAAAAAGATGATTAACCCTTTTTGTACCAAATGGAATCTTCCTGCTAAAATATAGCAGGAGTTCATTTCAAAATTTAGGGGTGTCAGGTTGTGTTTTCATCAAAATTTATTTGGAAAATGGCTGAACTTTTAGCAAATAGTGGCGGCCCTGATCACGCAGAATGCGGCGTCTGATCAGGGCCTGCACTATTTGCTAACAGAATTTTCCTTCAAAAATAGAATAAAAATGAACAAAAATAGGCCTGACACTTCTTATAAGAGAAATAGACATGTCCAACATATAGCAATGGAAGAGTCCACTAGTCTACAATGGGTTAATGGAGAAACAAGAAAAATCATTAAAAATTTATCATGATTGCTACTTCTCCTTGTGTGTCTGGTGACTTTACCACTTAACCCATAAGATGCCAATCACAACAATTGTCATTTGCTTTGTCACCTGCTGGTATCTTTAAAAGTCATTTTTGCAAACATTGTGGGCCCAGATCAGACTGCTGCCTTTAAGGGAGCAGTCTGATCAGGGTCCACACTGTTTGCCTGTATGCAAAAATATGTTTGAAATGTCGGCAAGAAGACGCAGCAGAAGACATAAACAGACGACATTTTCTGATCCAGTTTCTCTTGGCGTCTTTAGGGTCAAAGTAAATGTCAAATGTTGACTGTTGAATTATGCAGCATGTTAGTGTCTTGAATGTCTGTAGCAATAATGCTTTTGAATTTCTGAATTTTAATTATGCTTGAAGTAGTAATATTAATGTAAACCAGTCTGGATATTTTTTTAAGACAGTGGGTAGTTAACTTAAAATTTGAAAAAGAACGACCAAAAATCAAAGCACTGACAGCACTGGTGGATGGATTGTTTCTGAGTATAAGTTGGAAAAATGGACCTGAACTTTGACTTTTACTGATTCATCAAACCAGTCCAATATTGAAACACACTCTCTGGTACTTCGGGGTCCTGCATTTTCATTGAGCTACTTACGACTCGTAGTAAACTGTATATGCCTAGCATCATAAACACAGGATGTTTGCAAACAATGAAGACCCCAGTTAGCAGCTGCAGGACCAAGGTGCCTGATTAGGGTCTTCACTGTTTGCTTAAAATAGGGAAATTGATACAAACCTCACAAAGAATAAAATACAGTAGGGATCCTGGGTTCAATTCCAGGCTTCTCCAGATATTCTGATGAGTCTTTAAACCGAGGTCCCGCCTCCATATGTCCATATGACCTAAGTTGTTGATGGGATATAAAACAAACAAACAAGCATTGTGTTAACTTTTCAACCATTCCAGACACCAAAAAATCTCATATTTTTGCTGAAAAAAATGAGTAGCTTTTACATTCTGTCCAAAGAATGGTTTACATATGTATGACTAAATTGACTAACTATTGTGTTATACATGTTTGCAGAAATAAGAAATAGCCAAAGACCCTCAAAAGGTATCTTTGCTTTTAACCCATAAAATGCCAATCATGACAATTGTCGTCGGCTTTGCAATCTGCTGGTTACCTTAAAAGTCATTTTTGCAAACAGTGTGGGCCGAGATCAGACTGCTCCTCTAGGAGCAGTCTGATCTGGGCCCACACTGTTTGACTGTTTGCAAAAAAATATTTTTAAAAAGTTTGCAAAAAAATTTAGCAGACGACATAAGCAGACGAGATTTACAGATGTAGTTTTTCTCGGTGTCTTAAGGGTTAAATGCTATTAAAGCTTGCTTAACACAATTTGCCTTAGCCCTTTCAACCCTGTAGTCGGATATGGATACCTATGCAAACAGTGTAGAGCCAGATGAGACGTCTCATTATGAGCGATCTCAGCAGGATCTACACTGTTTGTCATCCGGTTAACAATTTTGACTACCGTAATGATCCTAAGTATTTGGACAGATAGGCCTTAGCAAACAGTGCAAACCCAGATCAGACTGCTCCTGAAGGAGCAGTCTGATCAGGGTCTACACTGTTTGCCATCCCTCTGCACCTTTTGGACTCCTTGCTGGATGTTGAAAGTATTTAAAATTTCTGGAGAATTCCAGCAAGTTCTCAAGGTGTCCGAACTTTTAGGATTTTTATGGTATGTCTCCTATTTACAAGAATGGATGTGTCCAGATTCAAAGCTGGAAGAGTCCACCTCAGAAACTGAGGGGTGAAAGGGTTAACACTGTTCAGCTAAAGGTAAACGGATACATCTTGGGTATTGTTTGGCTGCCATTATCATAAGGACCACCCTTGGTGGCACAGTCGAATATGCCCTAAACTGGTGGGTTCATTCGGAAGAACAATCATGAAATCTTTTTAGTGGAGCGCTTTGGGGCAGTGGTAAAGCATCAGATTTGAGATCAAGAGAGGTAGTCTGTTCGAACCCCGCAAGTGCCATCAGCAAGAGACTTAATCCACATTGCTTAGTACTGGTTTCTACCCAGGAAGAGACTGGTTTCTACCCAGGAAGAGGAAGAAAAGGGGTGTCACATGGAAGATTAGAACTAAGTTTACTAATATGTGTTACCCTCTATAAATAAATAAAGTCAACTTTTCTACAGTCATTTTCATCCTTCCACTGAAAATTCAAGAAGGGACAGTTGACATTTTCGATACCTGCTGGGGTCGGCAACATTCTTTCATGGAGATTTATCATGAAATCTTTTCTATGGTCATACTCTCCCTTCCGCTTATTCAAGAAGGGCAATTATCAGTTTCTGGCAAAAGAATGTGCACTGTACTGGTTAACTCATGCATAAGCCTGTCCAGGAAAAGAGGATACGTAAACTGACCGGCACTATATGACCTAAACAGTGTTGACTGGGCCATTAAACTCCAAAACAGTCAAACTAAGTGGATTGATATGACCTAAATAGTGTTGACTTGGGTGTTAACCTCCAAACTAACAAACAAGGGAGATAACTTTCATGACTTCCTGTTGAAAACGGGTTCTGCTTGTAAAGGAAAGAGTATTTTCTTGAGGAGTAAATTCTTTTCTTAAAGACTAGATCCCTATTGGCAAGGGAGACAACCTTAATCTGGAAAGAGTTGCCTCACCTGAAAGTGTATCCATTGATCTTAAGCTAGCTTAACATGGTTTGGCGTAACACTTCGACAGCTAATCACGACTAGCAGACGTCATTTTCAAAATGTTCCTTTCTTTCGTGTTTTTCAGAGAAAGTAAGGCTTGACATTACATGTGAGCAGACGATTCACAAGTAATGCCAAGTCTTATTAATTTTTCTTTGAGAAACCATAATAATAATAATAATAATAAAAAAACAACATATTGTCGTCTGCTCTAGGATTTTTATGTAGCAGTTGAAGGTTTTTATATTAACTTCAAAAGGATTGGCTTCTATTTTATTTTATGAAATAACCTTTAAAGTGCCAAACAGAATTATGCAGCAGATAACATTAGATTTTCTTTTTATTTCTCAAAAAACTAAGACTTGACATTCCATGCTTGTGCATCTTCTGTTCAGCAGATGATTTTTTTTTCAAAACAATAAAGCTTGACATTTCATGTGAATCCTCTGCCAAGAAGATGATTTACACAAAATGTCAATCCTTATTTATTCTGAAAAATAAAAAAAATCAACATTTGAAAATGCCGTCTGCAACAGTAATGTTTGGTACTTTATTTACACTACCACATAATCACATTATTAAACTATTTCTGCTAAACCATTCTTGCCACAAAACTTCAAGACCCTAGTGACTTGTCAAGCTTAATTTCTCAGAAAAGTATCAGAGAGAGAAGAGCCTTATCTCTGTGGGGCGGGCTACAGCTGAGCTCCGCCTAAGCGCATGTATGTTTCTGTCAAACAATAATAAATACATATAGATAAAGGGTCCTTAGTCTAAGTTTGCAATCTGTGATCATGTACATCTAATCACGTTTGCACATAGTTATGCACATAAACTTCTATATAACACTGTATATTAAACTGTAAAAATCCTAAAAAATCGGACACCTTGAGGTCTTGCTGTAATTCTCCTAAAATTGTGTCAAACTTGTTTCACGATCCAGCAAGGTGTCCAAAAAGTGCAGACAGGATGACAAACAGTGAAGACCCTGATCAGACTGCTCCTTTAGGATCAGTCTGATCTGGTTCTGCACTGTTTGCTTATGCCTGCATTCTGTGGGGTCTGATCTGGGCCTGCATTATTTGCCAGTGACCTGTGGAGTATCTGTATAAAATGAGTTTGGGAAAGATTTAATTGGACATCCAACTCTTCATTGTGAAGCAGTCAGTATATTAGAAGTCTCTGTGGTGTAGTGGTTATGGTACTTGCCTTGTAAACCAGGGATCGCAGGATCGATTCCGGGCTTCTCCAGAGTTTCAGATGAGTCTTTAAACCGAGGTTCTGTCTCTGTATGACCTTAGCTGTTGGTGAGACGTAAAACTCAAACACTCACCCACTCAATGAAAATATGAGCATAGAATTGTTAGTTGATATCAACTATACTGTTTCAGGTAACAACAATACTAATTCAGGTAACAACAATTCTGTTTCAGGTTTTTGATTTGAGTTGCAACTTTTAACCCTTGTCCTGCTGAATATTTAAATATGTCACACCCACCACTGATTATCAGCCAATTAGATTCCTTGATGCAAATTATTGCAACAAAGTCATAAACTGGATGGCAAACAATGAAGATCCTGATCAGATGGCTTCTTCAGAAGCCATCTGATCTGGATCTACATTGTTTCAAAGCTAAGGCATATCCGTGCTCAGCAGGACAAGGGTTAATGAATGCACTACTAGGTATATCAAGAAATTTGTCTGGTAAGTTATCCCTAAATATTTGTTCCCAGCAGCCATCGTAAGCTCAAGAACGAGTTTAAATCAGCCATTGTAAAAATGTCAGTTTACCATTTGATTCAATACTTAATTAACTGTGGGTTTCACTTCAATGACAGCTATTATTTCTGGTGTTGGATTGCTAACTGCTTCCTCTTAGAATGCCGTAACATTTAAACTGCCAAGCTAAACGGCATAGAAGATGACATTTTTGGACGGGTTTTTCCATGCAAAATTCCGTCCTTTAGAACAACGATGTCCGTCCATAATGCCATTTGGCGTTTTTCTTGTTTTTTTGTTTTATTTTCAAGAGAAGATTGGGCTTTTTCAGAGAAAAAAAAAATGGGCTTGTCATTTTATGCGAGCTATCTGCTAGGCAGATGATTGATTCACATGAAATGTCAAACCTGATTTTCACTGGAAAATAAGAAAAAAATGTCAAAGTTTTATTTTCTGAAAGCTAAGCCAAAAAAATATTTGAAAATTTGTCCTGCTTGTCACAATGAGTGCTTTAACCCTTCAGATGCCAATTACAGCAATTGCCATCATTTTTGTTGCCTGCTGGTTATTTTATGTCGTTGCAAACAGAGTGGACCCAGATCAGACTGCTCCTATAGGAGCAGTCTGATCAGGGTCCACACTGTTTGCCTACAGGCAAAGGTGCTTTTGATAACTTAACAAGAAGATGTAGCAGATGACATAAACAGACAACATTTTCAGATGCAGTTTTTCTTGGCTTCTCAAGGATTAAGGGCTAAGATGATTATATTTGCCTGTACATAGGAAACATAGAGTCCCTTGTATTCACCCCAAATATATTTTGCCTATTTTAACTGGTTTCACTGTGCCTGTGTCTCAGTCTTATGAATAGCTGTTCTAAATTGCTAAGTCATATGCATGTCGGACTGGTGATTAGGCAGTTGTGTTTAATCCCCAATGGGTCTATCAACATTATTTGGCAAAGATTGATCATGGAACATTTTCTGTTTTCATTCTCACCCATATTTGCTACAGGTTCGAGTCTCACTCTTATCACGTGAGACGGTATGTTGATTTGAGCCTCGCTTTGGTCACTTGTGAGTCCATGCTCAGGTCACATGTAAGAATCTGGATACTCGTTTTTACCCACGTCTGATAATGGATCAGCTCTATTATATGATCAGCTGCATATGTGTGAAATAGTCTTGAAATTACGGAACCCGGGAAGGGACATGTAATTTTTTTTTTACGGTCCCCACTCATTGGGGCTTGAAGAAATAGATGGGCTGCATGATGCTTCCATGCAGAGCTGAAACATACCCGCACATGAGTACTGGTGAATCGCTTAAACGATCTAAGCCTGCCCAGGCAAAGCGGTGCGAGTCGGACCGTCCATGCATATAAACCCTATTGGTTTCATTGGGCGGCAGGGCTTGAGATGTCATTTCATCTCAGTGTTGGGTAAAAGTCCCACAAAATTGGAAGCAACATCTCCAAAATGGCCTTTACAGTGTTGACGGGGACGTTAAACCTTAAATCAAAGAAACACATTTTTTTAAGATGTTGTGCGAACAAGATATTAAGTTGTACAAACAAGATAATAATAAGTTGTGCACACAAGATAATATGTTGTCCGCACAAGATCTATGTTGTGCAAACAAGATATGTTGTGCGAACAAGATAATAACTTGTGTGCACAAGACAATATCTTGTGCACAACATATTAAAAACAAAAATTACATGTCCCTTCCATTCCTACCAGGATTCGGAATGAAAGGGCCTTTTTACTCAAATAACAATGGCAGATGTGTGCACCGAACTGGATGATTGCTTGCAAGAGCTGAGGCAAGAGCTGAACCTATCCAGGGAAAGTGTGGAAAAGGATCTTCTTGCATTTCTGAACAAATAATAGGGTGGCTGAATTGAACTGGCAGAAGTTATCAATGGTTTACCATTGGGAAAATATCAATAACCTTATAATTAGCACTTGGCTTACTGCTGCATTTAAGGTTCTTTAAGAGGATAATTTTAGGAATATTTTTCACGATTTCTTGTCAGAAATATATGTTTTGGGTACTTGTTAGAATCGCCTCGTTGAGGCGATTCTAACAAGTACCCACAACATGCATTTTTATGGAGAAATTGAGAAAATTATTCCAAAATGGTCTTCATTTCTCATCCTTATTTGGAGCCTTGCTGCCTTATATATCTCTATTACTATTAGGGTTATATAATTTGATATTAAACAGGCAGTATCAGATTACATAATGAATTCTCAGTCTGGTGCTAATAATTTGCCGTGGAATCAAATTTTCTGGGTAATGACGCAGCAACCTGGCTTTGTTAGCTTGCCGGTTTGAAATTACACGTACATGTACCGTGTCAGTCACAAATACAATCAAACGTCAATGGCGCAAACACCTTTGGGAACTGAAAATTTTTGTTCCTGAATGAGCCGAGTAAAAATTATGTATCTTTAGGTTTTCGTGTCAGAAAAAAATATGTAGTATAGGTATTTTGTTTGAATAGAGGTTTAAAATCCCCATCAACACTATTTAGGTCATTTTGGAGACATTGATTCCAATTTTGTGGGACTTTTACAGGACATTGAGATGAAATGACATCTCAAGCCCAGCCACCCAATGAAACCAACAGGGTTTATATGCATGGACGGTCCGACTCGCACCACTTTGCCTGGGCAGGCTTAGACCTTCTAAATGATTTACGAGTACTCATGTGTGGTTGTTCTCAGCTCTGCATGGAAGCACCTTGCAGCCCAATCTGTTTCACCAAGCCTCGATGGACGGGGGCCTTATGTAGTGCAGTTAGAGATTTTTTTGATGGAAACATAGTTCCAGATTAGGAGAAATAATGATGATAATTTTCCTTATTTATTATCACACAGACTCAATATAAACAGACTAGTCACTACACCATGAACGATCCTATTTTTCTGAAAATGCTGTCGTGGCTAAGCGTGGCTGAGCCATAAAATTTTACAAAATACAGTTTCATTGCTTGAGATATGTCTTATTTCAACAAAATTGTATTATTTTGCTTTAAAAAGCAATAGATGAATGTATTGCTTATTGAAATGTAACATTATTTTAATGGAAAGTTTAACAGTTTTTATCAATGTTAGCAAGAAACCTAGGTCCCTATTATAGATATATTCTGCATTTTTGGCATAAATTCATCAAATTTAGAGGCTTTAAGCTGCTTTCAATTCAATTTTAATCAATGCACTATTAAAAGTTTTCAGTCACATTGTGTCAGAATTGACAACACATTAATTGCTGATAAAATTAATTTTCATTGACTCTAATTAATTAAAATGGTTGTACAATCAAGACACAACAGCATATTTTGGCAACTCAGTCAGTTACTTGTCAATGCATATTGGGTCCAAGATTGTCGAAACATGTTATGGGTACTTGTTAGAATCACCAAATCAGGGCGATTCTTTGTTAGAATCACCCAATCAGGGCGTTCTTTGTTGGAATCACCCAATCAGGGTGATTCTTTGTTGGAATCACCCAATTAGGGCGATTCTTTGTTAGAATCACCCAATTAGGGCGATTCTTTGTTAGAATCACCCAATCAGGGCGATTCTTTGTTAGAATCACCCAATCAGGGCGATTCTTTGTTGGAATCACCCAGTCCGGGTGATCCTTTGTTAGAATCACCCAATCAGGGCGATTCTTTGTTGGAATCACCCAATCAAGGCAATTCTTTGTTGGAATCACCCAGTCAGGGTGATACTTTGTTTGAATCACCCAATCAGGGTGATTCTTTGTTAAAATCACCCAATCAAGGCGATTCTTTGATGGAATCACCCAGTCAGAGCGATTCTTTGTTGGAATCACCCAATCAGGGTGATTCTTTGTTAGAATCACCCAATCAAGGCGATTCTAACAAGTATTCACAATGTAAGTTTTGATAGAGAAATAATAAAAACTCCCTAGATTATCCTCAGTACACCTCCTTATGTAATACCATAATGATCCTAAGTATTGGGACAAAATTTAATAGACCTGAGCAAATAATGCAGACCCAGATCAGACTGCTCCTGAAGGAGCAGTCTGATCAGGGTCTTCACTGTTTGCCATTACATCTGCACTTTTTGGACCTCTTCCTGGATTGCGAAACAAATTTGTTAGAATTTTTGGAGAATTAGAGCAAGTCCTCATAGTGTCCCAATTTTTAGGATATTTACATTATACATATTTAGCACAAAAGAGCCCAAATATACCACAAAAAATCATAATTCAAACTTTAGTTATGTCGAGAAACATGAAAACAATTTCTAGATTTTACCAGAAACATTAGGTAGAATAGACACACATATTTTGATGTTTGGCCTTAGGATACACGGAAGTAAATTGTTTGCATGGGTGAAATTATTATTAATTTTTTTTTATAGAACAAATTCCAGAGAACAGCACCAAAGGTGGAGGGGGTATTACGAGAAGACGAGGGGCCATCAAACAACAAAAAGTCCATGAGGTCAGAGGTCATCAGTTCATCGCAAAATTCTTCAGGCAACCCACATTCTGTTCTTACTGTAATGATTTCTGTTGGTAAGTCATCAACGTTATTACTCTCATTATGAATACATCCCTATATAGCCAGAAAAAAAAACGATAATTTTTAAGATGAAAAAATGTGATACTTTTTTTTATTCCTGCTCAAAATATAGATTGTGGCTACTTGTTAGAACCGCCTTGTTTAGGCGGTTCTAACGAGTACCCACAATCTATACGTTATAGCAGAAGTAAGAACACTTATTTATCTTATTTCTGCTCAAAATATAAATTTTGGCTACCTCATCTAAGCAGATTTAATAAGTACCCACAATCTATATTTTAGAGCAGAAATAAGAAAAATAAGGTTTACCCCAGTGAACCCAAGTTTTACTTCTTAAAAGTGGGGTTTAAGAGGGGTCAGAATTATGTAGGTGTGTTTTCATGATGGAAGTCTGTGCAGCAGTGCACAGTCTGTTTTTTTTTCAGTGCAGTGCACAGCCTGTTTTTTCAGTGAAGGCCCTGATCAGGTTGTATGATTTTTGCATATCTATAATATCAATAGTATTTATAAAAATTGCAGATGAAAAAGAAAACAAAAAAAAACAAACAACAACTCTTGTATGGGAATGGTTTTGCGAAAAAATACAGATGATAACAACAATTAAGAGGTTGCAGATGACGTCACACACGTACAGTTAACTTTCTTGCTGGAGACACCCAGGCTCATTTTCAACAGAATTTTAATGTACTTTCCTTGTAAATAACTTTCTTGTCCCTTTGAAAATTATGACTAAACCTTGATTATTATTTTATTTTTAAGGGGAATTGGAACAATTTCAGGGGAGGCAACTCCTTCAAAAGTATTTTTGTCTCCCATGTCAATAGGGATCAACTCTTAAAGGAAAGAATTTGCTCCTGAGGAGCAAATTCTTTCCTTTAAGAGAAGACCCCTTTTTTGGTGGGACTGAACCTATAGAAAAGCAAGCAGGAAGTCCAGAAAGTTGTCTCCCTTTGAAAAACGGCGGAAAAATGTACTAGGTGTTCCCATTACCCTTAAGAACAATCACAGACTCGTATTAACCCCTTCATTGTTTTTATCACTATGGGATAATTGGTCAAAAGAGAATAAATTTGTACACAAAATGCTGCCTGGTGTCTCCAATATGGCGGATCAAGGGAGAATAATCTTTCAAAAATACTGTGCCTGCAATCTCTTAACCCTTGTTCTGCTGAATATTCAAATATGCCACACCCACTACCGATTATCAACCAATCAGATTACTTGATGCAAATTATTGCAACAAATTCACAATCTAAATGACAAACAATGTAGATCCTGATCAGATGGCTTCTTCAGAAGCCATCTGATCTGGATCTACATTGTTTCAAAGAAAAGGCATATCCGGGCTCAGCAGGACAAGGGTTAATATTGTCATTTGAAATTTGGTGCCAGAAGTGTTAAATTTGTGCCAGTTGCTTTTAGATACAGTACAAAGCAAGCTTGTGGGTACTTTGCCATGCTGAATATTTCATGATATAAATTCTATAACGTACAAATACAATTTGTATAACTACATGCAGAGTGATACTTCAGTAGATAAGAGGCCATATCCACATATTGTTTTTCTTATTTCTGCACGAAAACATGTTGTTGGTACTCATTAGAAATGCCTCAGTGAGAACGGGCCTCCGTGGCCTAGTGGATAAGAGCGCTGACCCTTAGTCATTAGGTCTCTCACCGCCGTAGGTTCGAGCCTCGCTCGGGCCACGTGTGAGACGCCAAGTTCTGCAACGGAAGGTCAGGTGGTTTTTCTCCGGGTACTCCGGTTTTCGCCCACCTCTGATTAATGATCGGCTCGATATGAGTGAAATAATCTTGAAAGGGCCGTAAAACCCAAACAAAAAAAAAAAAAAAAAATGCCTCAGTGAGACGCTTCCAATAGATACCAACAACATAATTTTTTGTGCAAAATAAGACAAATATCAGTAATTTTCAGATGAAAAAAGTGCCTTATCATGAACTATGGCACTGAAATACCAATGACTATCATGAGTATGGCACTCAAATATCAATATGACTTTCATGAGCTATGGCACTCAAATACCAATATGACTTTCATGAGCTATGGCACTCAGCTACCAATATGACTTTCATGAGCTATGGCACTCAGATACCAATATGACTTTCATGAGCTATGGCACTCAAATACCAATATGACTTTCATGAGCTATGGCACTCAAATACCAATATGACTTTCATGAGCTATGGCACTCAGCTACCAATATGACTTTCATGAGCTATGGCACTCAAATACCAATATGACTTTCATGAGCTATCGCACTCAAATACCAATATGACTTTCATGAGCTATGGCACTCAGCTACCAATATGACTTTCATGAGCTATGGCACTCAAATACCAATATGACTTTCATGAGCTATCTCACTCAAATACCAATATGACTTTCATGAGCTATGGCACTCAGATACCAATATGACTTTCATGAGCTATGGCACTCAAATACCAATATGACTTTCATGAGCTATTGCACTCAGATACCAATGATTGTCATGAGCTATGGCACTCAAATACCAATGACTATCATTTTGGAGACGTTGCTTCCAATTTTGTGGGACTTTTACCCAACATTGAGATGAAATGACATCTCAAGCCCTGTCGCCTAATGAAACCAATAGGGTTTATGAGCATGGACGGTCCGACTGCATCGCTTTGCCTTAGCAGGCATAGATCATCTAAGTGGTTTACCAGTACTCATTTGGGTTTGGATTCAGCTCTGCGTGGAAGTATCATGCAGCCAATTTATTTCTTCAAGCCCTGATGTAACCATGTGTTATTACACATGTGTTCATACAATTTTTATGACATGATACAATTTTTATGACATTAGTTTATCCGCTACATAACAGCGACGTTATATTATAAAAAATTTTAATGGCTGAAAGATGTTTTGACCACTAAAGTTGTTTGGACCAATAACCTTCAATGGTATTTACCGACTTATGCTTTCTATGTACATTGTATTTTTCAGGGGGTTGAACAAGCAGGGATATCAATGTAAAGGTGAGTATGCTATAAACAGAGAAAACCAGGTGAGGGTCTTTTGATATCAAGTTTATCAGGCAAGGCTTTGAGAACGCTTGTAGAATAGCAAGGCTTGCCGAGCGATTCTACATGCATTCTCAAAGCCGAGCCTGAAAAACTTGATATCAAAATACACTAATCTGGTATTCTATTTATCAGTTTATCCCCTTGTACACTCTTAAATTTGCAATTTATGATCACTTATCGATGGTCCTAAGTGTGTCCCAACATTCGTGAAGTCAATATATATTTAGTATCGGCTGACAATATTTTGTCCTGTGATATTTAATAAGTATTTTTTCCTTTTTTTCCAGTAATAATAACATTTTTGTCTATTTTTCTAGAAGTCCCGTTCATTCATAAAAGTGCAATGTCACATTGACCTGATAAAGCTTACTTATCCTGAGAAAGCATATCTTTATCAGGTCAGTGTGCCTCAATGCAATTAATATAGGGGGTGACTGATAAAAATCAAAGCACTGGCAGGACTGGTGCATACATGTGATACTTAACTCTTGAAGGGCCGAGCCAATTACTGCACTGCTTCCTCAGCGCCATCTTGCCATTACCATTTTGAATTGAACAGAATCTGCCTCACTATATAAAGCAGCAGGGTCTATTTTGAAATCTAGGGGTTTCAGGTTGAGTTATTTTTAACCACCTTAACCCATTGTATACTAGTGGACTCTTCCATTGCTTTATGTTGGACAAGTCCATTTGCCATATAAGGGGTGTCAGGCCTATTGTTTTGATTTTTTTTTTTTGATGGAAAATTCTCTGAGCAAACAGTGTAGGCCCAGATCAGATGCCGCATTCTGCTGCGTCTGATCTGGGTCTGCACTGTTTCCCAAGGTACCCATTTAGGGGTTTCCCGCATGCAATGGGTTAATACAGAAAATAGCTGAAATTATTACAAACAGTGCAGGCCCTGATCAGATGCCACATTTTGTGGCGTCTGATCTGGGACCACACTGTTTGCCAATGTCCCATTCTTGAATTTCCCATGTGAAATGGTTAAGCAGACGTCAAGTTATCATGTTCCAATTTTGGAATCATTGCCACAAGTTTATAAGGCTCTCCTTGATCTTGCACATTTTGTTGGATTTTGGATGAACAATAATTGTAAATAGCATGTGTTGTGCATTTACCAGTTTCACAAGGTGAAATATAGACTTTTTTTGTTCATTATCTGTTAGGAATGCAGAAACCATTCATAGCTGGTGCATTTTGACCTGAGACTGACCTCTATGCAAAAAATAAATTAGTCCAGTGTTTTCGCCTAATAGGTCGGTTTTCGTAAATTCGTGAATTTTCGGCATCTCTGAGTGGTGACCTGTTTACCGACCTCTATGTATTGAATAACAATAATGACCTCTTCGGAAAATGGCGAAGATAAATATATGCAATCAGTCAGGTGTGAAATTATGGTAATCATCACGCTAACAAGTCCGTGAAATGAACACCCCCTTACACCCCGCTTTATATAGAGAAAACTGGGGTTTAGTGGGGTAGACATTATTTTCCTTATTTCTTCTCATAGACATAGGTTGTGGGTACTCGTTAGAACCGCCTCAATGAGGCGGGTCTAACGAGCACCCACAATCTATGTTTTGAGTATAAATAAGAATAATATCACAAATTTTCATCAGAAAAATGACCATTTTGGAGATGTAAAAAGTAGTTTGGGTTGTAGTACCAAAGTGTTAATCCAAAATCATTAGTCCATAGACAAAATGGCAAATATCAATGTTCAGATCAACAGACATGGACTCCAGAAGAGTGTAATCAGGTGTCATTTCAAAATGTAATCATTTCAAAATGCATTTTGAAACACAGGTGTGTTACCGTAATGAGAGGTCACCAGTCTCATGTCACATTGTTCGAACTATACCCTAACCTGAACTGAACTGCACAACAGAAGAAATTCTCATTTTTTGTCGCGCCTGCTATTAGCATGGCACGACATAGGCGCCCGGTTTTCCGTTCGTCCGTTTGTCCATTCGTTCGTCCGTCTGTTCGTCAAGGTGTCAACATTTGCGACCACCCTAGCGTTCACCCTAATGGTCAAGTTTATATCTCAAGAACTATAAGAGCTTCATTAATGATACTTGGTACAAACTTGTGTCTGGGGATGACAACTTACATGCAAGCATCCATATTTGACCTTGACCTACATTTCATGGTTCACTGACTTTGTAAAATATTGCGACCACCCTAGCGTTCACCCTAATGGTCAAGTTTATTTCTCAAGAGCTATAAGGGCTTCATTAATGATATGTGGTACAAACTTGTATCTGTGGATGGCAACTTAAATGCAAGCATCCATATTTGACCTTGACCTACTTTTCATGGTTCACTGACTTTGTAAAATATTGCAACCACCCTAGCGTTCACCCTAATGGTCAAGTTTATTTCTCAAGAACTATAAGAGCTTTATCAATGATACTTGGTACAAACTTGTATCACGGGATGACAGCTTACATGCAAGCAACCATATTTTACCTTGACCTACATGTCATGGATCACTGACTTTGTAAAATATTGTGGCCACCCTAGCGTTCACCCTAAGGTTCAAGTTTATTTCTCAAGAACTATAAGAGCTTCATTTATGATACTTGGTACAAACTTGTATCAAGGGATGACAACTTACATGCAAGCAACCATATTTGACCTTGACCTACATTTCATGGGTCACTGACTTCGTCAAATATTGCGACCACCCTAGCGTTCACCCTAAGGTTCAAGTTTATTTCTCAAGAACTATAAGAGCTTCATTTATGATACTTGGTATAAACTTGTATCACGGGATGGCAACTAATATGCAAGCAACCATATTTGACCTTGACCTACACTTCATGGGTCACTGACTTCGTAAAATATTGCGACCACCCTAGCGTTCACCCTAAGGTTCAAGTTTATTTCTGAAGAACTATAAGAGCTTCATTAATGATACTTGGTACAAACTTGTATCTGGAGATGGAAACATAAATGCAAGCATCCATATTTGACCTTGACCTACATTTTATGGTTCACTGACTTTGTAAAATATTGCAATCACCCTAGCGTTCACCCTAATGGTTAAGTTCATTTCTTAAGAATTATTACAGCTAAATCAATGATACTTAGTGCAAGCTTGCATTTAAGAATGGCAACTTCTATGTAAGCATCTATGTTTGAAGTTGGCCTAGATGTCATGGTTCACTGACTTTGCGCCCCCACAGGCGCAACATAGCCTTCGGCGGAATTCTTGTTTTCAGAGATGATAGGCTTTATATCTAATCAAATGTCTTCCTAGCTGCTGAATGTGTCTGATGGCATGTCAAGCCTTATTTTCTCAGAAAAACTATAATAAAAGCGATATTTGAAAATGCCGTCTGCAATTTTGGGATTCTCTCAGATGCTTTATGAGTTAATACAAAGTGAATTTCCTAGAAAATTACATTTCCTGCATTTCAATAAATTGATTTCAAAGATAAGTGAATCTTTTCTTTCTTATCGTCCTATCTTACTATCCCTTAAGATGCTGAGAAAAATTGCATCTGGAAATGTCGTCTGTTTATGTCGTCTGCTACATCTTCTTGCAAACTTTTCAGACGCAGTTTTGCATACAGGCAAACAGTGTGAACCCTGATCAGACTGCTCCTAGTGGAGCAGTCTGATCAGGTTCCACACTGTTTGTACAAATGTCTTTTAAAGTATTTTCAGCTGACAACAGAACAGAGACTGGCATCTTAATAAAGGTTAATGTTTTTTCTGCAAAGAAATTCTATTAAGTTCTCAGAACCTGAAAGCCCATCACATAAATTATTGAAATTTCATATAAATTTGAATAAAAGGAAACAATTTCTATGAACTTCTATTCATAGCAGAGAAGTGTCTGAGATTAAATAAGGGATAAATAGCAAAAAAAATAATAAAAAATACTTCAATTGCCAATTTTACTCTACAAGTACCAAACGCAAATGTAGCAGCATTTTCAAGTATTTTTTGCTGTTTTCAGGAAAAATAAGGCTTGAAATTTGATGTGAATTGCCTATTGGCACAAGAAATGTCTAGTCTGAATACTGGTAACCGCTCTGAAGTACTGCTAATAAGCCTTTGTACTAAGCCTGCTCAGTAAAATAAGTTCTGAATGGTTGGATCACCAAATAAATGAAAATAGCAGACTCGGTTTTATTGAGTCTGTTCATGACCAGTACTGAGCCCTCTAGCACCAGCTTAAGCCTGTCTCACACAGAACACACGGCTTATACGGTTGGCCACCCGTGTAAACCGTACATACAACCGAACCAACCGTGGCCTTATCCGAGTTACACTCGGGCCATTCGAGTGTATCCGTGAAAGCCGTGTATGATTTTTAAATCTTTTAAAAAACTGGCATGGGTGCCCTGTCCGTGTATGATCGTATTAGCGATCGTACAAGACTGTGAGAGACCGTACGAGACCGTATATACAACTGCACATGAAGTCCACTCCACGAGTGAGCTCAACCGTGTCAATATCGTATATAAATCGCATGAAATTGTGTGAAACCGTTCCCAAGTCCTACATCCAACACCCGGATTAACACTCGAATGTCACACGATCACCGTACGATTCACACGAGTGTACACACGGTTTTATACGATCGCCATACGACCAATACGGTTTCATACGATCGCCATACAACCAATACGGTTCAAGTACGAATTATACATGGTCAAGTACGACCAGACACGGTCTCTATAAATCGCATGAAATTGTGTGAAACCGTTCCCAAGTCCTACATCCAACACCCGGATTAACACTCGAATGTCACACGATCACCGTACGATTCACACGAGTGTACACACGGTTTTATACGATCGCCATACGACCAATACGGTTTCATACGATCGCCATACAACCAATACGGTTCAAGTACGAATTATACATGGTCAAGTACGACCAGACACGGTCTCTACGTCTGTACAAAGCTCGTGTATGATCATACAGCACTCGAACACAACAGAAAACACAACTACCTGCTGCCACCTTGAAACAACAGAGTACTTGCTACATAATGCCTCCAAAGAAGAAGGTCACCAAAAGAATCCCCATGGAAGATTCTATCAGCGAGAATACAAAAAGGGCCACCAAGGCCCTCCGACAGCTGCAACCTGTTGACCCTGTCTTCTTTGGAGCCATTCTCTTGTCCAAACTTGCCTCTTTCTTCTTCTCCTTCTGTTGGCTTGTTCTTGTCTCCCCTCACACCTTCTGGCCAAAATAATCTCAATGTCTATCAGTCTTATCATGATTTCTAATTCCCTTATTCTGTCATCTGCCATTTTGATAACTTCTCTGTTGAAAGTTCGAAAATTTATGAAGCCAAGCCTTCAAAACGAGTCAATTTATATCAAAACATACACGAATGTGTGATAATTCGAGCATAACTCGAACAAAAGTGGGTGGATCCGTATGTAAACCCTGTAAATGTCCAGTTATTCGAGTAAAAGTCGTGTTTAATCGTACTAGACCGTAATAGACCGTACTATACCGTACTTGGAACCGTACAACAATCGTATGAAAGTCGTTTTGCAAATCATGTTCCAACTGTGACAAACCTTGCTTGACCGAGTATATCCTTGCTTTGTTCGTACATACTCGTGCTACATTCGCGTCTAAATCGTACCAACTCATCCCCAGGCACGGTTGGAGCTCAATACTCGTACCAGTCAACCCGTGTGTAACAGAGTATACCGTATTGGAACCGTGTGCCCAACCGTGTTCTGTGTGAGACAGGCTTTAAGCAGAACTCTATTTTCAAAATGATTCTAAATGAACTCAATGATCCCAAAGGACCAGAAAATATAATCTGCACTATGATGCTGTACGGGGAGACTTTTTACGGCCGCCACATGGCACAACACCAGCTGCAGTGAAGATAGATAAGTTCTGAATAGTTGGATCCTTTGGAAGTATGGTTAGGTAAACAGACTGGAATTTGGATACCTTCAGGACTTGCCGTAATTCTCATAGAATTTTAACAAATTTGTTTCAAGATCCTGCAAGTTGTCCAAAAGGTGCAGACGGAATGGCAAACAGTGTAGACCCTGATCAGACTGCTCCTTCAGGAGCAGTCTGATCTGGGTCTGCACTGTTTGCTTAGTCCTATCTGTCCCAATACTTGGGATCATTGCAGTAATGACCATTTTGTGTTGACTGGGCTGTTAAAATCCAAAACAAAACAGAAAAAGGCACTATTTGTACTTACCTTAGATATTTCTTAAAAACTGGTGCGTTATTTTGGTATTTGTTTTATTTCAGTGTGTAATTGTGCTGTACATAAGAAATGTCACGAGAAAATCCTGGGGAACTGTCCAGGCAGCGCCAAGGACAGCAGAGAAACAAAGGTAAGCAGATAGGAACCATGTCAGACAGACATGTTCTTCAGCAAATACGTAAGCAGTTCAAAATAAAAAGTTTTCTTCCCATTTAACTCTTTCAGCCTGGGGCCTGTTGTTCAAAGCATCGTTAGCTTAACGAGCTTGTTAGTGTCCAAATTGTTAACTGTTCTAGCAAGTACAATATCTAAAATTCTTGTATTTTTGCTGACAAAATGTGAACAGCTTGATGCAAAAGCTGCTCATTTTTACAGCAAAAATACTAGCATATGATCAAAGTTTTAACAATACATTAACTAAAAAGCATTGTTATAGCCCCGCTTTGAAAAAGTGGGGCTATATTGGATTTGCCATGTCCTTCTGTCATTCCGTAATTCCGTGATTCCGTTAATTTGTGTTGGCTCCATAACTTTGTATCTGCTTAACATATTTTCATGAAACTTCACACAAATGTTAAACACCATAAGACAATGTGCAGAGCGAAGGAATTATAACTGTGGATTGCCTACTTTTGGAGTTATTGCCCTTTGAACATTTTCCGTAATTCCGTGATTCCGTTAATTTGTGTTGGCTCCATAACTTTGTATCTGCTTAACATATTTTCATGAAACTTCACACAAATGTTAAACACCATAAGACAATGTGCAGAGCGAAGGAATTATAACTGTGGATTGCCTACTTTTGGAGTTATTGCCCTTTGAACATTGAAAAATGGCAATTTTAATTGTGTCCGCTTCATAACTCGAAAACCGTTTGAGATATTTTTAGGAAACTTCACACAAATGTTAAGCACTATGAGACGATGTGCAGAGCGCAGGAACCATAACTCTGCATTGCTTATTTTTGGAGTTATTGCCCTTTGAACATTGAAAAATGGCAATTTTAACAGTGTCCGCTTCATAACTCGAAAACCGTTTGAGATAATTTCATGAAACTTCACACAAATGTTAAGCACTATGAGACAATGTGCAGAGCGCAAGAACCATAACTCTGGTTTTCGTATTTTCTGTGTGTCTGTCTGTGTGTCTGTCTGTGTCTGTTAACAATTTTCGTGTCCGCTCCATAACTTTAAAACCCATTCACATATTTTCATGAAACTTCACACAAACATTAAACACCATGAGATGGTGTGCAGAGTGCAGGAACCATAACTCTGGATTGCCTAATTTTTTAGTTATTTCCCTTTGAATATTGAAAAATATCAATTTTAGCCGTCTTTGCTCGATAACTCAAAAAACTTTTGAGATATTTTTATGAAACTTCACACAAATGTAAAGCACCATATTACGTGTGCAGAGCGCAGGAACCCAAACTCTGGATTGTCTACTTTTTCAGTTATAGGCTTTTGAATATTAAAAAATGGCAATTTTAACTATGTCCGCTCCATAACCGTTTCTGATATTTTCATGAAACTTCAAATAAATGAAAAGCACCTTGAGATGATGTGCAGAGTGCAGGAACCATAACTCTGGTTTGCCTACTTTAGGAGTTATTGCCCTTTGAACATTTAAAAAGGCAATTTTGACTGTGTCGGCTCCATAACTCACAAACCATTTGAGATATTTTCATGACACTTCACACAAGTGTAAAGCACCATGAGACAATGTGCAGAGCGCAGGAACCCTGACTCTGATTTGCCTACTTTAGGAGTTATTACCCTTTGAACATTGAAAAATGGAAGATGAAATTTAGTATAAACATGAACATTCTGGTAATGTATCATGCTCATTGAAATGAGGGACAAGGGCTCACAACTCTTAGAGTTTTTCCAGATAATGTAAAATTTTCAACAGTTATTTCTTGTTCATAACTGTTTTCTCTGCAGCTTAAATAACTTTCTTCTCTGACAGCGCTGAAGCGGGGCTATAGTCAGATCCTCTGAAAGCTCTAGTTAGTTTTGTCTGAAATTGACTCTTCTTGGGACGAGTTGATTATTAACAGGATGGCACACAGTGTAGATTCTGATGAGCTGGCTCATTATGAGCCATCTCATCTGGACTTACACTGTTTGCTTCAGTATATGTGCCAGTTTGTAAGGTTTAAAGGAGTAAAATAGCTGCATCTGAAGGCATTGCATCTGCCCATTTAATGTGACAATGTAACTTATATATACGAGTTGAGGTGGGGAGTTCAAAAGTTCATAGTACAGGGCAATTATCTAAAGGCAATGCAAAATGTCTTATATATCGAGAGGGTCAGGGTCTGTACTTTTGCCACTTATTCAGCTTTTTTTTATGCCTTGCCACAAAAAGGGGTGGGGTATTATGTTATACCCTCCGAAATTTTGAGTGTCCGTCGGTATGTCAGTCCGTCAGCGCCTCATGATTTTGTGTCTGCTCCGTAACTCTGATACTGTTTGAGATATTTTCATGAAACTTCACAGATACTTTTTGGACGACGTGCAGAACATATGAACTGTAACTCTAATTTTCCTGCTTTTGGAGTTATTGCCCTTTGAACATTGAACATAGCCATTTCTGCCATGTAGCTTATAGAAAAGCGAACAGGAAGTCCCAAAAGTTGTCTCCTTTTGAAAAATGGTGGAAAAATCTGCCTGGTGTTCACATTCCCCTTAAATTCATGGTTACTGTATTGTTCCTAAATATTTGGACATTTCAGATCCTTAGCATATTTGTTCAAAATTTCAACATGTTGTGTCTAAAAAAGCTGGATGAGTGGCAAACAGTGTAGACCCTGATGAGACACTGCATTTTGCAGAGTTGCATCTAGGTTAACACTTTTCACTGAGGCGTGTCTGTTCAGATACATACGGTACAAATCTCTTCTCTGTTTTCAGATGTTGACGGAGCGTTTCAACATCAACGTTCCCCACAAGTTCCGAGTTAATAATTACATGTCGCCAGCATTCTGTGATCATTGTGGCACAATGTTATATGGACTCTTCAGACAGGGACTCAAATGTCAAGGTCAGTAGTCGGGCGTTAAAATGAGATGCATAGAAACAAAATCAGATTGATGTCCATCAGCCATTGAAGCTATAGAGTGGCCTTTGGCATAGCTCATAGTCTAGATAAGGGGGGGGGGGGGGGGGGGGGGGAAGGTAACAAGGGTAATTACCCCATTTTGTACCAAATGGAATCTTCCTCCTTGTATACAGTAAAATTCTGATATTAAGACCGCCTAAAATTAAGATTAATTCTGCTTTAAAAAAGCTTATTTAGTAGGCTGCAGTTGTTCTTTCTTTGTGTTTTCTACGGTGTCCTTTGGTCAGACACCAACTTTGGGACTAATATAGGAATTTTACTGAATGTACCAGGAGTCTAGTTCAAAATTTAGCGATTTAGGGATGAGAGGTTGTGTTTTTTTTTTTTCAAAATTTATTAGGAAAATGGTGGAACCTTTTGCAAAGTAAAAGCTCTGATCAGACGCTGCATTTTGCGGAGTCTGATCTGGGTCTGCACTGTTTGCAAACTACTTATTTTGGGTTTTGTTTGTTTGTTTGATTTGATTTGAGGTTTAAAGGTGCATTATTGAGCTATCGGGCTTCAAAAATGAAAAGCGTGTTTTTCGGTTTTATTTCTTCTATTCATGTAGCTTTGTCATTTGTAATCTTCTGAAACCAAATACCACTTCAGAACTTTGTGAAAATCGTCGTTTTCATTTTTGTTTATTTGTTGTTTTTGGGAATTTCAATCTAAAAATATTCCTGTCACGTGACAAAAAGCCGGGCAACATCACTGGGGCGAAACAATAAGATGGCGACCTCCGGTTCATCTGAGGAAAGTAGAATTTTTAGTCCAAATTACAAGTATTTGACTTTCAACTGCACTGACACAATACTATCATGCATGTTAATCTGTTATCAAATGCTAACGCATCAATTTACAGGCAAGAAGATAATTTTACCGTCAATATCTGAGGATGAATTTCTGAATCGATGAGAATTGACATGGGGTCGTTTCAAAGATACACAAAAACCGCATACATGTGAGAGTACATGTATGATGTGGGTATTTGTTAGAATTAGACGATACTAGCAATAACCTTTTGATTTGTTTGATTTGAGGGTTAACGTCCCAATTAACACTGTTTAACGTCCCCATCAACACTGTATAAGTAATTTTGGAGACCTAGCTTACAATTTTGTGGGACTTTTATATACCCGACACTGAGATGAAATGAGATCTCATTCCCTGTCGCTTACGGGCCTCCGTGGCCTAGTGGTTAAGAGCGCTGACTCTTGATCATTAGGTCTCTCACCGCTGTGGTTCGAGCCTCGCTCGGGTCATATGTGAGACGCCAAGTTCTGCAACGGAAGGTCAGATGGTTTTGCTCCGGGTACTCCGGTTTTCGCCCACCTCTGATTAACGATCGGCTCGATATGAGTGAAATAATCTTGAAAGGGCCGTAACCCCCCCCCCCAAAAAAAAAAACCCCTGTCGCCCAATGAAACCAATAGGGTTCATATGAATGGGCGGCCCGACTCGCACCGCTTTGCCTGGGCAGGCTTGAATCCTTTAGGCGGTTTACCAATACTCCTAAGCGGTCGGTTTAAGCTCTGCCTGGCACAATCATGCAGCCCACCTATTTCTTCAAGCCCCGCCATGGGAGCCGAGCAAGAACTTTTTAATACCGAAACAAAAGAGAAAAACTATCCATATTCGCACCGCCCATCGGGGCTTGAAGAAATATATGGGCTGCATAATGCTTCCACGCAGAGCTGTAACTGACCCGCAAACGAGTACTGGTAAACAGCTTAGAAGATCTAAGCCTGGGCAAGCAAAGCGATGCGAGTCCGTCCATTTGTTTCTCTGGGCGACAGGGCTTGAGAAGTCATTTCATCTCAATGTCTGGTAAAAGTCCCACAAAATTGTTATCAACGTCTCCAAAATGACCTTTAAAGTGTTGAAGGGGACGTTAAACCTCAAACCAAACAAACAAACGTGCACCAGGACCTACTCACTGATACTGGGATCGGCCACATTTTACCATTACTTGCAGATTTACAGCACACATCAATCTTGCGCTGGCCTCGGTAGCTCAGTCGGATGCGCGTCTGACTGCTGATCATGGGGAAGCAGGTTCGATACCTGCCGGGGTCGGCAATATTCTTTCGCGGGGATTGATCAAGAAATCTTTCCTACGGTCATTCTCTCCATTCCGCTGGCTCAAGAAGGGCAGTTGTCAGTTTCTGGCGAAAGAATGTGCACTCTCCTGGTTACCTCTTACATATAAGCCTGCCCAGGAAAAGTAAACTGACAGGCTCAAAAACGGCCTTAACAGTGTTGACTTGGCCGTAAACCTCAAAACAAACAAACAGTTAACCTGCATAGGGGATGACTCTCCCTGAACAGGGCGCCTCCAGTTTGTTTGTTTGATTTGAGGTTTAACGTCCCCGTCAGCACTTTAAAGGTCATTTTGGAGACGTTGCTTCCAATTTTGTGGGACTTTTACCCGACATTGAGATGAGATGACATCTCAAGCCCTGTCGCCCAATGAAACCCATAGGGTTTATTAGCATAGGCGGTCCGCCTCGCACCGCGGTTCCTTGACAGGCTTAGATCCTCTAAGCGGTTTACCAGTACTAGTGTGCGGGCCGGATTCAGCTCTGCGTGGAAGCATCATGCAGCCCATATATTTCTTCAAGCCCCTATGGGCGGGGGCCGGTGCCTCCAGTTAAACGTTCCGATCCAAAGGGCGGTGCGCATTTTGACATTCATCGCTGTAAATGGTGTTCAGACACCGAAATAATCATCGCCGGGTCGAACCGAGGGCCTCTGGCATCTGAGTCAAGTGCACTAACCACTCTGGGCTTAACCACTGAGCTGTCACGCTCAGTTTATTACATAAACTCCAGGTTTGCAGGATGAGACTCTGCACAGTAATCGGCTCTTTCGTTGTACATTGGGTCGTTCTCCCTGCTGGGGGGGTGGGGGGGGGGGGGGTCATGTGAGTACCAGCTGATAGCAAGCCGGCGGAATGAACAACTGACAGCGCATAAATGTCATCCTACTAGATTTCAGTAAGGCCTTTCACGAGGTTCCGCACAATTTCATTGCTGATGGATACCAGAAAGTCGTAATTGAGGATTTCTTCGTCTGCGCCCGTTACTTCTGGTGTTCCACAGAGTACAGTGCTCGGCACTCTCCTCTTCCTCATATACATCAACGACTTGCCACCACGCGTCTCCCCTGTTCGCTGATCACTGCCTGTTGTACCGAGTTGCTGTCGCTCAAGAGGACTTTAATTATTTACAAGCATGGGAGAGAGACTGATAGATGCGTTTTCACCCAGACAAGACTTAGTCTGAGTACATCAGAATCGGCAACAAAAGCAAGATAATGGAGTCATCATACAACATCCATTGCCAGAAGTAAAGCAAAAAACCTGGCTATAGACAGTACACTGGTGTGAAATAGTCACACTGACATGCTTAGACTAGCTTCTAGTCGGATATCATATTTTAAAGTTAATAAGTAATATTCTTCTACCCCTTATTTGATCTTGGGAAGATATACTCTGACTAAAATGCCAGTTTGCCTTATCATTTGTTGTTCGGTAAGGGGTACAGAAAGGCAATAAACATTTCATGACTGTAGCTGTAATCAATCATTTACCAAGGATCTTGCGAGGTAAAATTCGCATTGTACTAGACCTTGGTGTCTGAGACAAGATTAAAGTCTAACAAGGTTCCATATTTGATAAAAACACACATGAAGGTTGGTAACTGGTAAATATGACATCAAGGTCTAGTAGCTAGACTATGACATGCTATCTACGGCAGACAGCCAGACAGCTGCTTTCCTATCCTACGCAGGAATCTCTCTGCATGCCCAAAGGACATCAAGGCAACAGCATACAAGTCACTAGTTAGACCTAAACTAGAATATGCTGCCACCCCCTGGGACCCCTACAAACAAACTAGTCCAGTTCAATCGCAATCTTCCGCTCACATCGTCTATCTTACTGATCATATGCATATTGGAAATGAAAAAAAGGGAGGTTGGTAAAACCTAGTATTCCTTGAATTTCTCGAATCAAGGTCTGCTTTATTAAGGAAATTTCGTAATCCCGGATCGTTTTGTTATTGACGAAGAGCTCTGTGTGAATGATCCATGTCCCTGTCTTGAGATAGATATAAGAGCTTTATTTGTTTAACCGTCATTCATGAAGGCTTACAAAAGTATTTAGGCTGATGAAATATATATATTGGATTTTTCAAGTACGGCAACTTGGATTTTTTTAAGTACGGCAACTTGGAAAAAAATGCTGAATTAACTGTACGGTTACTTGCGTCACAAAATTGCAAATTTGGAAACTACTGACACCATTTTGACATCGTTTGGAAGGAAAGGCCGTGGTTATTATCATGTTTGGTTTCATCACATAGGGATCAATTATAATGCTAGTGCTGATCGTAAATCAATCTATTTTTGCATGAAACAGATGGAGATGTGAAATCTACTGTTACGAGATGGAATAGGAAACCTCTCTGGTGCTTATGCACATCTAAATTATTTTAGTAGATATATGGTAGGGCGGTGTGAGTGAAATATTTTGGGTGAAATATGGTACGCAAACTATGCGGCTCCATGAACAAGTCATGCACATATCATACGATGTATGCATGAGTGGTTTATAGAGAGCTGTTTTTACAATACAGGGGGCCGCTAAAAGGCTGAGTTCTATAGAATTTGCCTAAAAATCGCCAACCGCCAAATTGTGCCATATATGATTTTTATTCCCGTCACGTGTTGTGTGGGTGTTCGTTTTGACAGGAGTCATGTCATTGATTATAGGGTCGTTTCATCAATTTTTCCTATGGGAAATATACTATTTGAACGCAAATCCATTGTCTACTCGATTTTTGCTATCTAGCTTTGTTTGTGGCCGGTATCTCCACTTCCCCACGAACAAAGCAAGGTAATACGAGTAGGCATGATTTTCCGGTAGTATTCATAGATATATAAACCCTGAAAAAAAAAGCGGACACCTTAGCAGCAGGTCAAGTTGTAAAGAGTAAACACAACATTGTGACGGGGAAATAGAAAGTATATTGAAAGGTATGTTTAATCTATGTTTAGTATTATTTTTGTATGAACATGCTTGTAGGTTTTGGAGGGGTTTACTTCTAGTATACCCCAACTTTCTGAAGCCTATTCTGAATTCACTATTGAGGCCTGTAGTGATTAGGCTACTAGCTTTGCCAGCTAGACGTCGCAGGATCGATCCCAGGCTTCTCCAGTAGTAGAATGAGTCTTTCTAAGTGAGGTCCTGTCTCATGCTGACCCTAGATGTTGGTGAGACGTAAAGTTTGGACACCCGCTCATTCTAGATTCATTTAGGCTTTTAGACCCCTTTTGTAGAATGTAATTAATAAACGCCGGGTCACTTGTTTGATCCATGACTTGTGACTGGCTGTGGTTAGAAAACCGTGGTTCCGTCCCAATATGATATTAGGTGTAGAGGGGACGTAAACTTAAGACGGGTTTAACCACATCTTCATCATCAGGGCAAACTCATACAAGAGCCTGTTGGGTTATCCGTGATGATGAACCGTAATGAATTTTATTTTACAAGCATGTTCACGTTGATTAGAAATAATTTTGTTCAAGAAGAATTACGAGTTCATTTTGTAATGATGCCGTTTTTGTCTGATAACTCAGTTTGTGCATGTATGTACATATAAAGAACGTGATGATGATAAGTGGGAGTATTTGGTCGCCACACGTCATAACGGCCTGAGCGGCGGGGATGACGTCAGCTGCGTCATCGGCGTCGCGAGGACGGTTGTGACGGGGTGCCTACCAAATAGAGAGAATTTACGGCAAACAGTGTTGGCCCATATGAGACACTAACAAATGTTGTAGATTATAGATGAAAATCTTCTGTTGTAGTTTCTATCTGTTATTAATGTATTGAATTTGTGAAAAGCTATATTTGTGAGCCGTGTCGCGGAGAAGGATATGAAATAGAGATTGTTATGTTTCCTGTAATTGGCGGCTGACCAGGTAGCGCAAAGGCGTGGTCTGTTCAATTGCCTCTTACTTGTGATAATGTAGTGAGCACAAATTTGATGAGTATTATGCTCAGTAGTAGTGAGCATTAATTGATTTCTGTAGTGCTCAGTAAGGAACCATGAACTTTGAGTATTATTGTGTCAAGCGCTGGGTGCTGATAATTTGATGCACAGTCAAGTTGAGTTCTGCTGTACGGTTATTTGTCGCATGCACTAATCAGCCTGTATGTCTGGTCGGCGCATGCGCAATAACGGTATATGCATGAACATATTTTTACTTCTCCGGGAGGGGGATCATGATATAGCATGTATGTTTTGTGACTCGTTTCTAGTCCCGTTATCGTAATTTGCAGGCATAACAATGTGTGACCTGCTGCTCCCTGCTTCATAGCAGCAGGTACTGGTACGACGCTAGGCGTTAGGGTCCAGCAAGGGCGGACAGACCGCCGTAATCAGCGCCTACCAGGATAGAAGCAGATTCTTCTAAATCATTGTTCGTTGTAAACAAATGTGATCAGGGAAGAGGTCAACTTACCTTATTTGGACGATCACTAAACGTTTGATCAGCAAACGTGATCGCTAATCCTAGGATAATCAATTATGTTGATAGACTAGTTTTACTAGTTCGCGAGAAGAAGTGTCACGCGAGTGGGGGATTCACCCAAAGTTATAAACTGGCCAGTCGCGTTTTGTGTTGTTTCTTTTTTTGTTTTTCTTGTTGTTTTTGTTGTTTGCTTCTGTAGGTATTCACGTCACCCGTTCCGAGCACAGAACAGTGTTTTGCCTTCGGAGCGGACGTCGTGAGTTGGCTACAGAAGCAACAATTTGTGATGTTTTGTGTTAGTAAGTGTTGTATGTAGATACTGTAAATAATTCATGTCAATCATTTAACATCTTTCTTGTGCCTTACCCCACAGCTGCCCGTACACCTGTCAGAGATCACGCTCGGTTGTCTTGTCAGCATGGGGGTTTGCGGGACGCCGTAAACCCACATGTAACATTTGGTGTCAGAAGTGGGATTTTGATCTCTGGCTGGTGTTCCCGGCTGTGGAACAGCACATTGATACTCTGAATCATCAATTTAAAAAAAAAAAAAATGTATTGACAGCCACATTTAGAAATTAACTTGAATCTTCCTTCCTGCGTTGATGAAGTGCGAAACCCATGTATTCAACTGAATGGATACTGACAAGTCGATAATTTCTGAGCAGGAAGGCAAGGCAAACCCCACTTTTTCTTGGTAACGAAAAATTTAAGTAGACCCCACTTAATTGTGTTACCTGACATTCTACTAAGTTAAATTGGAGCTACTAATTGATCTTACCCACACATGGTTCTGACGTAGTGACGTTAACAATTTACTGACGTTGACATAACGGTAGCGTTAATATTTACGCAGTGGCTTGAGGTTAGGTATGACGTGATAGAAACATTAATGGTGACTTGTTATGATCGGAGTTTTGTAATGTGATAAAACTTCGGATTGTAGCATTTTACTGTAAACGTCGTCAGTTTATGACGTCATATTAGACTACCAGTACGCAACGTCATACTGTGCTGAAAGCATTTGACATTTCAAATCGCGTGTGCTTTAATAACTAACGTTTTAGTTAGATTAACGCGTATAACACATATCTTAACGTTTTAGTTAAGCCCATTCAATCATCACTGATCATAACTGATCAGTTTATAGTGGTTTTGATAGTAACGTGAGATTTACGTTATCAATAATGGAGCGTTTAATGCAAATGGGAAAGGACTTAGGTTATGAGGGGAAGGAGTTACAAGGTTTTGTTAAAGAGCAGCAGGATATTGAGCGGGCAGAAAGGCAAGAGCAAAGGGATTTAGAAAGGTTAAGGTCTGAAGAAAAGGAAAAGGAAAGGGTACATGAACTAGCTAAGTTAGAGGAAAAGGAAAAGGAAAGGGCACATGAACTAGCTATGTTGAATGTTAATAAGGAACTTGAAATAGCACGCATCAAGACTGAAAGGGAGGCAAAAGAGATTAGTGAGGCCCATTTAGAAAAAATAAAACATGGGTTTGAGCTACAGCACCAAGAATTAAGGAATCAGTTAGAAATGCAGAGAGCGAAGCTCGAGCTAGAATTTGAAAAGCAAAAAGCTGAGAAGGTGGCGCATGCCCGGGATCCTAAGTTACCTTATTTTGAAGAGGGTAAAGATAAAATGGATAGTTATTTATCTAGGTTTGAGAAATATGCTACGGCTAATAAATGGGATAAGAGTGTTTGGGCCGCGTATTTAAGTGCATTGCTCAAAGGGCGCGCACTTGATGTATATGACCGGTTGTCAAATGAGGATGCGGCGGATTATGAAAAGTTAAAGGACGCTTTATTAAAGAATTTTGACATGACAGAGCGCGGATTTAGGAAACAGTTTCGTTATAGTAGGCCCGAGAAATCAGAAACGTTCATACAGTTCAGTAGTAGACTGAGAAGTTATTTAGAAAAATGGCTTAATATGGCAAAGATAGAAAAATCTTTTCCGGCTGTCTGTGATTTCATGGCAAGGGATCAGTTCCTGGAGTCATGTAATAGAGAACTGTATGTGCATCTGAAGCCAAAACAGTTTGGTAATTTAGATGAAATGGCTAGGGAGGCAGATTTGTTTGCAGAAGCGCGCGGGGGCGTATATAGTTGCATTAATAAGGGGCAACGCGATAATAGAGGCGCAGCGCAGGGTAAACAGGACAAAGTTGACTCGAACAAACCGAGTGGTAGACCGGATATCAAGTGTAGCATATGTGGTAAGGGGCATTTAACAATTAAATGTTTTAAGAACCCCGACAGGAAACAATTGTATAGCGCAGAGGTAGGAGCAACTGGAGTTGGGGATAGCGGTGTTAAAGAAAATTTTAACACGCGCGTAGAGACTCAAGGTTCTCAGGTTAAGAATGAGAATACGCAGAATGTAGGTCGTGGTTATACACGTGGTCGTGGTAATTTTAGAGGGTCTTTTCGCGGACGCGGTAAAAATAATAGCACACCACGTGGCGCAGCACACCAAGTTAGTTTTTGTCAAACGGAAGTAACTAGGAAAGGTGATGAGATTGGAAGTATTTTTGAAAATAAGGTTGGTGATCCTTTGATTTCGGATAGGGAGGAGTGTAGTAAGGAAACTAGGGAAGGTGTCTGTTACTTCTTAAAGGCAAGGTTACCGACGGCACAAGGATTGGTTAATAATAAAAAGGTGGTTGTATTAAGAGATACTGGGTGTACAGGCTGTGTCGTTCGGAGAAGTTTGGTTTCGGATAGTCAGTTAATAGGGAAGGAATCAAATGTTACGTTGATTGATGAATCCACACAAAGGTATCCTTTGGCAATGATTGACATTGATTGTCCTTTTTTTACTGGGAAAACTGAAGCTTTGTGTATGGATGATACGTTGTACGATTTGGTTATCGGTAACATTGATGGATCAAAACTTCCTGATATGTCTCATTTCTCAGCTGCGGCTGTAACTAGGTCTCAAACTAGGCAGGATGAGAAGCCTTACAGAAAACTTAAGGTTCCCGATCAGATCATTAACGATGACAAGGAGGCTTTCAAGCAAGCTCAGGTTGATGATCCAACTTTGGAAAACATCAGGAAAAGGGTTGTATCTGGGAACAAGACTGTGAGTCGTGGTTTAAACCGAGGTGAAACTAGGTTTATTGAGAAAAAAGGGTTGGCATATAGGGAGTTCACCAAGGGTAACAAAGTCTCTTTCCAACTTGTGGTCCCTCAAAGTTTCCGAGGAAAGGTGTTGAAACTGGCTCATGAAACGCTTATGTCTGGACATATGGGTATTAGGAAGACATTGGATAGAGTTGTAACTGAGTTTTACTGGCCCGGTATTTGCGGTGATGTCGCTAGATTTTGTAAATCTTGTGATATTTGTCAGAGAACTATTCAGAAAGGTCGGGTCACTAAAGTACCTCTAGGAAAAATGCCATTGATTGATACGCCATTTAAGAGGGTGGCAGTGGACATAGTTGGTCCAATTGAGCCTCGATCTGATAGGAAATCTCGGTATATTTTAACCATGATAGATTATGCGACAAGGTATCCAGAGGCGATAGCTTTACCGAGTATTGAGACGGAACGTGTCGCGGAAGCGCTTATTGAAATGTTTAGTAGGGTTGGCATTCCTGATGAAATGTTGACTGATTGTGGATCACAGTTTACTGCTGAGGTAATGAAGGAAGTCAGCAGACTTCTTTCTCTTCAACAGTTAACGTGTAGTCCGAGACACCCAATTTGCAACGGACTGATAGAGCGTTTCCACGCTACGTTAAAGCAGATGTTACGTCGCATGTGTGCTGAACGTCCAAAAGATTGGGATAAATATCTTCCAGCCTTATTATTTGCGGTAAGGGAAGTCCCACAAGAGTCTTTAGGATACTCCCCTTTTGAGTTGTTATATGGACGTAACGTCAGAGGTCCAATGGCAATATTAAGAGAATTATGGGCTGAAGAGGTACGCGATGAGCAAGTTCTTTCGACGTATCAATACGTTATTGAGCTTAGGGAACGGTTAGAGCAGACATGCAAATTAGCGCGTGATAATTTAAAGAAGGTTCAGATTAAGCAGAAAGCTTATTATGATAAAGGCGCGAGGTCGCGTAAATTTGACGTCGGCGACAAAGTACTGTTGTTACTACCGACAGACAGTAATAAATTATTGCTTCAATGGAAAGGTCCTTATGAAGTTGTTGAGGTAGTGAACAGAATGGATTATAAGATTGACGTCAATGGAAATGTTAACACATATCACGCTAACATACTGAAGCAATATGTGGAACGTCAAAATGTGACGTCACATTGCTTGCTATCTGTAGAGTCCACTCAGTCAACTGAAAATGATGACGTTGACGAATTCTCATTGGAAGATTGCGCTTTTCCTACTGCAAAGCAACCAGAGACGTTTAAGGACGTCAATATTTCAGAAATGTTAACGCAGGATCAGCGTAAAGAAATAGAGACGTTGATTAAAGAATACCCGGACGTACTGTCCAGTGTACCAGGACGAACTGACCAAATAGAACACGACATAAAGTTGCTGACGACGGAACCAGTGAGGTCAAAAGGTTATGCCATACCATATAAAGTACGGGATGTAATGGAAAAGGAAATTCAAGATATGTTAGATTTAGGAGTTATTGAGCCATCAATATCTCCATATTCATCCCCTGTAGTACTTGTCCCTAAAAAAGATGGTTCGGTGCGGTTCTGCATTGACTTCCGTAAACTTAATAAAGTGACGGAGTTCGATGCAGAACCAATGCCAAATATGGAGGAGGTTATAAATAGAATGTCGGGGCACAAATACTTTAGCAAATTAGATTTGTCAAAAGGTTATTGGCAGGTAAAAATGACGTCTAAGGCAAAACCCCTAACTGCGTTCGAAACCCCCAAAGGCTTGTTTCAATTCAAAACTATGCCCTTCGGTTTGGTAAACTCAGGAGCAACATTTTGCAGGTTGATGAGAAAGATTCTGTCCGAACTTTCTAACGTTGATAGCTTCGTCGATGATATGTGGATCTTTACCGAAACTTGGAAAGACCACTTGACGTCATTACGTGAAGTTTTAGATAGACTCAGGACAGCCAAGTTGACGGCAAAACCTTCCAAGTGTATGATTGGGTATAGCAGTATCGAATGTCTTGGTCACAGTGTAGCTGCTCAGTCAGTAAGACCGCAAGAAGACAAGATACAAGCTATAAAGGATGCTCCTCGACCTTCTACTAAGAGACAAATAAAGTCATTTCTTGGGTTGGCTGGTTTCTACCGCCGTTTCATTCCAAATTTCTCATCTATCGCTTCCCCTTTGACGGATTTAACTAAGAAAAGTAGACCAAACAAGATCACAGACTGGCAGGACCATCATGAAAAGGCTTTTCAGACCCTGAAGAATAGACTCACGTCTAGTCCTATTCTTCGTCTTCCTATCTTTCATGATGGGAATCCGTTCATACTCCGGACGGACGCTTCTGATGTTGGTATAGGAGCCGTTTTGCTCCAAGAATTTGAAGGGGAAGGACGACTTCCCATTGCTTATGCCAGCAAGAAACTTTTGCCTCGTGAGAAAAACTATTCTGTAATAGAGAAGGAATGTTTGGCTATTATCTGGGGTGTTGAGAAATTTCGCAAGTATCTTTACGGAGTAGAATTCCTGCTTGAGACAGACCACAAGCCCTTGTCGTATATGCAAACAGCAAAAGTTCTCAATCCTCGAATCATGCGTTGGGCAATGAAACTACAGCCGTATAGATTTCGGATTGTTGCAATTCGGGGCCAAGAAAATTTGGGGGCAGACTACCTTAGTAGGTAATTCTTCGCACGGTTGTTGTGTAAATAGCTGTCTTGTTTAGATAGGTTCATCCTATTCCATCTCTGTACACAAGGAAAAAACATTTCTGATTGTTTTTTCTCCAAAAGGGGAAACCTTTGTTACGAGATGGAATAGGAAACCTCTCTGGTGCTTATGCACATCTAAATTATTTTAGTAGATATATGGTAGGGCGGTGTGAGTGAAATATTTTGGGTGAAATATGGTACGCAAACTATGCGGCTCCATGAACAAGTCATGCACATATCATACGATGTATGCATGAGTGGTTTATAGAGAGCTGTTTTTACAATACAGGGGGCCGCTAAAAGGCTGAGTTCTATAGAATTTGCCTAAAAATCGCCAACCGCCAAATTGTGCCATATATGATTTTTATTCCCGTCACGTGTTGTGTGGGTGTTCGTTTTGACAGGAGTCATGTCATTGATTATAGGGTCGTTTCATCAATTTTTCCTATGGGAAATATACTATTTGAACGCAAATCCATTGTCTACTCGATTTTTGCTATCTAGCTTTGTTTGTGGCCGGTATCTCCACTTCCCCACGAACAAAGCAAGGTAATACGAGTAGGCATGATTTTCCGGTAGTATTCATAGATATATAAACCCTGAAAAAAAAAGCGGACACCTTAGCAGCAGGTCAAGTTGTAAAGAGTAAACACAACATTGTGACGGGGAAATAGAAAGTATATTGAAAGGTATGTTTAATCTATGTTTAGTATTATTTTTGTATGAACATGCTTGTAGGTTTTGGAGGGGTTTACTTCTAGTATACCCCAACTTTCTGAAGCCTATTCTGAATTCACTATTGAGGCCTGTAGTGATTAGGCTACTAGCTTTGCCAGCTAGACGTCGCAGGATCGATCCCAGGCTTCTCCAGTAGTAGAATGAGTCTTTCTAAGTGAGGTCCTGTCTCATGCTGACCCTAGATGTTGGTGAGACGTAAAGTTTGGACACCCGCTCATTCTAGATTCATTTAGGCTTTTAGACCCCTTTTGTAGAATGTAATTAATAAACGCCGGGTCACTTGTTTGATCCATGACTTGTGACTGGCTGTGGTTAGAAAACCGTGGTTCCGTCCCAATATGATATTAGGTGTAGAGGGGACGTAAACTTAAGACGGGTTTAACCACATCTTCATCATCAGGGCAAACTCATACAAGAGCCTGTTGGGTTATCCGTGATGATGAACCGTAATGAATTTTATTTTACAAGCATGTTCACGTTGATTAGAAATAATTTTGTTCAAGAAGAATTACGAGTTCATTTTGTAATGATGCCGTTTTTGTCTGATAACTCAGTTTGTGCATGTATGTACATATAAAGAACGTGATGATGATAAGTGGGAGTATTTGGTCGCCACACGTCATAACGGCCTGAGCGGCGGGGATGACGTCAGCTGCGTCATCGGCGTCGCGAGGACGGTTGTGACGGGGTGCCTACCAAATAGAGAGAATTTACGGCAAACAGTGTTGGCCCATATGAGACACTAACAAATGTTGTAGATTATAGATGAAAATCTTCTGTTGTAGTTTCTATCTGTTATTAATGTATTGAATTTGTGAATAGCTATATTTGTGAGCCGTGTCGCGGAGAAGGATATGAAATAGAGATTGTTATGTTTCCTGTAATTGGCGGCTGACCAGGTAGCGCAAAGGCGTGGTCTGTTCAATTGCCTCTTACTTGTGATAATGTAGTGAGCACAAATTTGATGAGTATTATGCTCAGTAGTAGTGAGCATTAATTGATTTCTGTAGTGCTCAGTAAGGAACCATGAACTTTGAGTATTATTGTGTCAAGCGCTGGGTGCTGATAATTTGATGCACAGTCAAGTTGAGTTCTGCTGTACGGTTATTTGTCGCATGCACTAATCAGCCTGTATGTCTGGTCGGCGCATGCGCAATAACGGTATATGCATGAACATATTTTTACTTCTCCGGGAGGGGGATCATGATATAGCATGTATGTTTTGTGACTCGTTTCTAGTCCCGTTATCGTAATTTGCAGGCATAACAATGTGTGACCTGCTGCTCCCTGCTTCATAGCAGCAGGTACTGGTACGACGCTAGGCGTTAGGGTCCAGCAAGGGCGGACAGACCGCCGTAATCAGCGCCTACCAGGATAGAAGCAGATTCTTCTAAATCATTGTTCGTTGTAAACAAATGTGATCAGGGAAGAGGTCAACTTACCTTATTTGGACGATCACTAAACGTTTGATCAGCAAACGTGATCGCTAATCCTAGGATAATCAATTATGTTGATAGACTAGTTTTACTAGTTCGCGAGAAGAAGTGTCACGCGAGTGGGGGATTCACCCAAAGTTATAAACTGGCCAGTCGCGTTTTGTGTTGTTTCTTTTTTTGTTTTTCTTGTTGTTTTTGTTGTTTGCTTCTGTAGGTATTCACGTCACCCGTTCCGAGCACAGAACAGTGTTTTGCCTTCGGAGCGGACGTCGTGAGTTGGCTACAGAAGCAACAATTTGTGATGTTTTGTGTTAGTAAGTGTTGTATGTAGATACTGTAAATAATTCATGTCAATCATTTAACATCTTTCTTGTGCCTTACCCCACAGCTGCCCGTACACCTGTCAGAGATCACGCTCGGTTGTCTTGTCAGCATGGGGGTTTGCGGGACGCCGTAAACCCACCAGGGCCATATTTCCTTTTGAGAATTCTTTGTCGTTGCTTTCGCTTTGTTTCATTACTGAAAATACTTTGGAAGAAAGTCTGTCCCCTATTGGTCTATTCAACGGAAGGAACTTTCCTTTCGTGATGGGAAGTTTTTTTTTTTTTTTTTTTTTTTTCTTTTTGTTGTTTTTGTTTACGAAATAAAGTTTGTTTTTCAGTGAGCTGAAACAGTTTCTACTTCGTTCTTGTGAAACTTACAACTAGAATAGACGTTAGTTTATGCTTTGAGAAGTGTTTATTCCTTTGACGAGAGTTTATTCAAACGAAGGTCCTGTAATATGCATACTATACTCCAGTTATTTAAGATTATGAGTGAGGCCATTATTATTATTATTATTATTTTTTTTTTTTTTTGCATTACGAAAACATGCCTTTTCAAATAAATTGAACATATTTCCACCCAAAAAATGAAAATGTTCAGATAAAAGATTCTGCTATTTTTCATAATTCAGCTCATAACATAGATTTTGGGTACTCGTTGGAACCGTCTCGACCAGGCAGTTTCTGACGAGTACCAAAAATCTATGTTTTGGGCAGAAATGCGAAAAATAATGTACACCCATACAAACCCCATTCTACTGGATTAAAGTGGAGTTTAAGAGGGTCAAAATTGCATAGGAATGTTTTCATGATGGTCTTCTGTTTTTTTTGTTTTTTTTTTTCGAAATCGGCCACGTGCACACATGTTGCAATTTTTATCTTGTATATTCTAACCATTTCACATTTGTACGGTTTAGTAACGCCACAGACAACAAAAAGCTACTTTAAAGAAGGTGATTTAAGGTTCCTCAATACAGTTATTTCACTACATTTGAGGTACTGAAAAAATCATTTTTGCAAATAGTTACCCAAACAGATTTTTCATCAGATGGTAGTCCATGTAAATGTAAGAATATGAAAGCAAAATATTTTTATTGGAAAGTCACCATGTTAGTAATTTATTGCATTTTTCCATGGTTTTGCAAAAATGATATCTTAATCCATAGAACAAAAATGTGTAAAATACTATCATAGAATTGTGGCTAAAGGTTGCCTTTAGGCACTGCAAGAGTGGAATTTCAAGTAAAATACCTAAATAGTACTGAAAATTAATGATTCCTCCCCCACCCCCCAAAAATGTAATTATTTCACCTGGTACTATTTTTAAATTCAGTGTATGGTAGCCAAAAATGACCAGTTCTACCAAGTTGGCAGTAAGATCACTGATTGGGTTGAGGTGTTGCAATCTCTTGCATTTAGCTTGTAAAATGATTGACCTTCTTTGGTGCTTTTAGTATTTCATTTTATATATTTCATTCATGCAATTTATAACAATTTATGAATCACTGCACCAAAGTTTCACTGTATTATTGATTGTGTTTACTGGGTGGATGATTTGATACTGGAATAAAATCCAAAACCAAAAAAAAAAAAAATAAGATAAAAACAGTTTATCCCCATATTTGAACTGAAAGAATGAAAGCAGCCTGTTCAGCACCAGGATTTTTGTGCAAAAGGCTTCTGATCACTTCCAATAACTGCTATGTTATAGCAGTGATTTTTACCCATTGATTTGTTACATAAGAATCAGAATCAGAATTGTTACTGGTGACACGTCAAATGACATTCATACACCAGGACCTGTGATATGGGAAGTTAGTCCCTAGCTCTAAGATGTAAACTTAGCTACACAATCATCAGCACCTTCCGCCGTCGAAATAATAGAATCCGGAAAGGCATTCCAATCTCTAATGGTTCGGGGGAAGAACGATTCTTTATAAATATCCGTTCTTGCAGTAAGGGTCTGAAACGTCATTGAATGGTGCTGTCTACAGTGCCTAGCCGGGGGAACAAGGTCATCTGTTGGAATGCTGGCAGCACCCTTTAGACCTTTGTGTAAGAGTATGAGCCTACTGTCTCTTCTCCTTTTCTTCAGAGACTCCCATCTTAATTTTCCTAGAATTCCAGTCATGCTCCCAGTTTCAAAGCAGTAATTTCCAGTTACAAATCTAGCCGCTCTATTCTGAACTTTTTCAATTTCTTCATTTAGGACCACTCCGCTTGGGTCCCAGATGCAACTACCATATTCCAAGATTGGGCGAACAAGTCCCCTGTATGCTGTCTCTTTCACATCCTGGGGACACTGATGAAGATTTCGCCTCAGGAATCCAAGAGTTCTATTCGCCTTTGTACACATATTGCATATCTCAAATCGTGAGTGATTGTCACACCAAGGTATTTAATGGAATTCACATTTTCGAGGACCGTTCCCTCTAAAGTGTAAGAAGCCTCAACTTTATTAGATCTCTTCCTTGTTATCTGCATAATATTGCATTTAACTGGCTGAAATCTCATGCCCCATTTTTGGGCCCAACATCCTAATCCATCTATGTCAGCCTGAAGTTTCAGTGAGTCATCTGTATCTCTAATTTCCCGGTAACAAACACAGTCATCTGCGAAAAGTCTTATTTCTGAGTCAATGTCAGAGGAAATATCATTGATGTACAGGGAGAACAATAGAGGACCAAGAACAGTCCCTTGTGGGACTCCAGACAAAACTGGCGCCCATACTGAAGATTCACCATTAGCAAAAACACGCTGTTTTCTGTTCACATGAGTCACCATAAACAAATAATTGATGTTTGGACATATTTATCTAATCCAATTAATGATCTGTTGTGTCACCTACTTACCAATGTGCGGGTTGGTAAAATTTCATAGAAGCCCAATGCTTTTAATATGTTTTGCTGAAAGAAGTTAAAAAAGAAATCTACCCTTTTCAACTTGTTTACTTGGGAACAGGGGTGAACAACACAAACAGGACAATGTTACACGTAGAAACTAGTTCAGAAATGAAGGCATACTATTCATGAATTAACGAACAAATTATGTTAGAAAGTATGTGAAAGTAGGCGCAAGACAGTTTCAAATATGAATATTATGTTTTAAATTTAAAGCAATGGTGTACTATTGTTGTTTTTTTGTTTTTTTTTTTTGGGGGGGGGGGGGGGGGAATTAGTTCCAAGGCGTATGAATACGTTTTTGCATTTGGCAAGATGGAAATCTCTTCAATTTGACAGCTACACTAATTTATCAGTGATGACAGGCTTCCAAGATAGGCGATTTCATTATGGTTTACGCAGGAAGAAGGCTACATAGCTGACTTTTCAAGGTATTTTCATTGATGATGGAGAAAATAAAATGTGGAATGCATAATTGATGAAATCTCAGCATTTCAGATTTACCGCAAGAAAAGGAGATGATGGCGCCCATCGAGAATAAACATGTCAAAAAAATCTGGTTTTCAATTCAGGTAGCCTTTTTGATAGAAAGCTTTGACCGAGTCGTTAGTATTTGATGTGAACTATTGATCTGCAGCTGTTTTAGTAACTTTTAAAAAGTCTATAAAGCGGTTTCCTTTTTTCCTGGTAAAAGTGAAAAATACAGAATTTCATTTATTTTCAAAGGCACAGGGATGTTGCTAATGCAAGAAAGTACTTGCTGTATTAACCGTTTATACCTCCAAACCTTTTTCTTGTGGGACATGGATTTTTAAACGGAAATCAGGATTATATTTTGGGGAAATCAACTTGCAAATCTTTCATCTATATTTTTCTTGTGCAAATGTATTGAGGAAACTTAAGATGTCCTGAGATAAAAGTACTTTCATAAATTTCTTTTCCGTTCACAAAAGGTTACTTTCGCTGTAATATAAAGGGCAGCTAAAATAATTTTCACCCTAGTTGTAATCTAAAACTGTTAGTTTAACACTTAAATACCAGCATTTTAAACAAGAAGTGCAGATCTGGTAAAACGCAGCATTATGCCGCCTTTCTATGTTTTGATTCCATGGCCCAGTGAGATTCTATGATGGGGCGGTCTAAGTCCCTCTGGAGGGTGACCGAATAATCAGGGAGAATTATGGTCAGGTACACCCCAGTGTCACCAGCAAATAGGCGAACCCGGGACCGCACATTGTCGGGTAGGTCGTTAAGGTATAATAACAATAATATTGTGCCTAGAACTGATCCTTGTGGTACACCTGAAGTAACTGGAACCTCATCTGAGTACTCACATTCAAGTGCAACTGTCTGACTGCTCTCAATCAGAAAAGACTTAATTCACTGGATAGTTAATCCATGTACCAGTAGCTTGTGAAGAAGCTTCATGTGATTCACCTAGCCAAAGGTCATGCTAAACCCAAGATAAGATCTATTTGTTGACCATTTAATCATGATCTGGTAAGGTCATAAACAAGCAGAATCACATGAGTGTCACAAGATCTGCGCTCCCAGGCTGTTGAGTATTTTGTGATCATAAGGTATGTCCAAACCAAATCTTATGCGGCGAAATTTAGTTTCAACCTACAAAAATCCATTTTTTGAAGGATTTTCTGCTTGTCGGAATTTTGTTAACCTGTCCCCGTAGAAAACCTAAAGCAAATTCTTATATGCCCATTATGACATAAAGACCACATTGGTAATGGGAAATTGTTTTTAAGAAATAGGTGCGATATGGGCATAAGAGCAATTTACGATCTTACTAGTGAGGAAGTGGTATTTTATAGTTTTGAACAGTTAAAGGCGAAATATGATATAAGGGCCACATTTTTAGACTACCACCATGTAGTAAATAGTATTTCTCAAGTATGAAAAGATCAAATTCACATGAATCGTGTATTTGCTGTTAAATTTAAACAAAATGTAGTTTGTAACATATACTTTCAAGACTTGATTAGTTCAAAGAAAGGGAGTAGACTATTTATGATATTTTGGTTAGAGTAAACGAATACATTACACAAACAAAATGGCAAACGGAGATAGGAGATAAAGTGGACAAAGAGCATTAAAGACATTTCACGAGACAAAACTACGCGACTTTCAATACAAAATCAATAATAAAAATTTAGTAACACATTCATTTCTATTTAAAATTAATAAAATCAGGGTTGTAGTTACTGTAATGAACAACCAGAAAAAATCCATTACTTATTTCTTAGATGCCCAAAAGTAAGAACGTTTTAGACTGAACTTTAATCATGGTTGACCACAAATGTAAATCCAGAAATATCGCTAGAGGATCGTAAAATACTATTTTCACACGGTGGTAAAGCAGAAGTGGTCAATTACATCTCTCTCTCTCTCTCTCTCTCTCTCTGTTTTAGCAAAATATTGTATATACGAAAACAAATTTGTTTCTATGAATAAAGTGCTTAGCGAGAGATACATTTCACTCATAAACAACAGGTTAGATAAATTCTTTAAGATTAAAGCCCCTCTCTCGCCCAGCCCAGTGGAATTCGTTTCACTGACCGCTCCAAGGCGGTTCTTCTGTCGCTGTTTATTTTTGTTATGGTTTGTCTTTGAGTGTTTGTATCACTTATTTTTGGATATCGAATCGGCCATTTTGTGGAAAAGTAACTGTCCTTTTGGCTTTCCGCTATTGATGTTTCCATTAGGGTCTGTTGTTTCATGTTTGTGTTTCTTTCCCCTTTGGTAACTCTGGTGGGAGCTGTGGGTAAATTGTGTCGATTCCTGATCATTGCCTACACTTCTATGTTCTACATATAACTACTTTTACCCAAACACTGATGATTCATGAGGCCTATTCCGACTTAATGTTTATGTTTGGTGTCAGGGTTCTGTTTTCCGTCGACTATCTGCCACACATATAGTGCAGTAGACTTGTACCATTAGCTATAAAAGGCACATCTTGTAGAAAATACATGTACAGTGTTACTACAGTTTGTTTCCTGCTCTCCCATGAAAGAATTTTATTATTATTTTTTTTTTTTTTTTTTTTTTTTTCAAATTGATTATCATCGTCTATTAGCCAATACGATGTTACACCCGTATGACTTTGTGCATTCTTTCATATCTTAACAATATTTACTTTTCTGGTGAAAAATTGTGATAGTTTTCTCATTTATGCTTCAAACATGGCTGTTGGTGCTCGTTGGAACTGCCGCAGTGAAGTGGTTCTATCGAGTACCCACGGCGTATGTCATGGAGCAGGAATGAGAAAAATATTGTATACCCAGTCAGACGCGCATCCGACTGAGGTACTGAGGCCGACGATTATCATACGAGATATTTTGGCCAGCAATAATCGAGTGTATGTAAACATAAAGTGCATATAACTCCATGTCAACAGACATACAACGTCTAAACAACGTCGTGTCAACGTCAATTGCATTGACGCTGACGCAGCAAATTGTATACCCAGTTACAAAATATTGTAACCCCCAGTTCTCTCTCTATAAAGTTGGGTTTAAAGGGGCGTTCATTGCACGGACCTGTTATCGTAATGAATCGTCTTATTATTAACATTGCTAGAGATACTCGCCTACCAGTCGAGAAAGACAGAAGACCAACTTCTATCGTACATGTTGTCTAAACTGAAAAGCACTCACACAACCTTTCAATAATTCCCTGTCCCCTTTTTGTACTTTCTCTCATCTACTTACTTCTAAAATATGTTCTAGAAAGGGTTGTCCTTTGGAAACAAGGAATACACCACAAAACTGTAAACTAGATCGCGCAGTCGATGGCGCGCCATCGCAAATCCCCACGTTTTGACCGCTTCACGGGACCCTTGGGGGCTGGTCCAAAAATTAATGTGCTCTTGCAGAAGCCATTCATGTATGTAACTCACACACCAAATTTGGTTGAATTCCAATGAACGGTGTAGGAGGAGATAGCCGGACAGACGGACGGACGGACGAACGGACAGACGGAGGCGATAACAATATCCCCACTTTTCTTCGAAAAACGTGGGGATAAATATGGAGTGTACATGTTTTCTGGACCAGACTAGCTAGTTTTGCCCAATTAGGCCTCATCAGTGACCCTAAAAAATTTCAAAATTCACCACTGGAAGGGCAAGAAAATATAAACTACACTATGATGTTGGGCAGGGAGACATTTTACGACCTCCACACATTCCCAGACACCAGCTATAGTGACGTTAAATATGTTCTAGAAATGGTTATCCTTTGGAGTGAGTGAGTGAGTGAGTGAGTGTTTGAGTTTTACGTCCCACCAACAGCTAAGGCCATACGGAGACGGGACCTAGGTTTAAAGACTCATCCGAAAGTGTATATCCTTTGGAAGCAAGGAATGCACCACAAAACTGGAACATATGGAGTGTACATGTTTTCTGGGCCAGAATAGCTAGTTTCGGCCAATAAGGCCTCGTCAGTGACCCTCAAACCTTTTCAAAGCTTTCCAAAATGTCGGCACAAGAATTTCAGAGAAAATAAGTTCAGTTAATATGGCATTAGGATAACACATCCGTGGGATATAGTAAATTTCTCAAACCTTAAAAAAGGCATCTTTTTCTGATGAAGATTTGTGATATTTTTCCCATTTATACTCCAAACATAGGTTTTGGATGCGGTTGCTCAATGAGGCGGTTCTAACGAGTACCCACAGCCTATGTCTTGGAGCAGAACTAAGGAAATTAATGTTATTCCCCGTAAACCCCAGTTTTCTTTATATAAGTTTAGTGGGGTCTTAATTTCACGGACTTGTTCACGTGATGGGAAGTGGTTTTAGGTTCTAGCTTTACGTAATAACGCCAAATTAGGTCATTACCTGCCGTCCGTATTTTTTTATTTTATTTTTTTTTTTTTTTTTGGTTTTGGTTTTACGGCCCTTTCAAGATTATTTCACCCGTATCGAGCGATCGTTAATCAGAGATGGGCGAAAACCAGAGTACCCGGAGAAAAACCACCTTACCTTCCGTTGCAGAACTTGGCGTCTCACATATGACCCGAGCGAGACTCGAACCACAGCGGTGAGAGACCTAATGTTCAAGAGTCAGCACTCTTAACCACTAGGCCACGGAGGCCCGTTACCGTCGGTATGATCATTTTCCACATTAATCTGGTACTTTTGAGTAACAAGTTCCGGAGCCGATGCTACACGCTATGTCAATTTCGTTGTTGCATCGACTTTGCTGCGTCAGCGTCAATGCATCGTTGTTTAGACGTTGTATGTCTGTTGACTTGGACGTTGTTTAGACGGTGTATGTCTGTTGACTTGGACGTTGTTTAGACGGTGTATGTCTGTTGACTTGGAAGTTGTTTAGACGTTGTATGTCTGTTGACTTGGACGTTGTTTAGACGGTGTATGTCTGTTGACTTGGACGTTGTTTAGACGGTGTATGTCTGTTGACTTGGAAGTTGTTTAGACGTTGTATGTCTGTTGACATGGACGTTGTTTAGACGTTGTATGTCTGTTGACTTGGACGTTGTTTAGACGTTGTATGTCTGTTGACTTGGACGTTGTTTAGACGGTGTATGTCTGTTGACATGGACGTTGTTTAGACGTTGTATGTCTGTTGACATGGACGTTGTTTAGACGGTGTATGTCTGTTGACATGGACGTTGTTTAGACGTTGTATGTCTGTTGACTTGGAAGTTGTTTAGACGTTGTATGTCTGTTGACTTGGACGTTGTTTAGACGGTGTATGTCTGTTGACATGGACGTTGTTTAGACGGTGTATGTCTGTTGACATGGACGTTGTTTAGACGGTGTATGTCTGTTGACATGGACGTTGTTTAGACGGTGTATGTCTGTTGACTTGGAAGTTGTTTAGACGGTGTATGTCTGTTGACATGGACGTTGTTTAGACGGTGTATGTCTGTTGACTTGGAAGTTGTTTAGACGTTGTATGTCTGTTGACTTGGAAGTTGTTTAGACGGTGTATGTCTGTTGACATGGACGTTGTTTAGACGGTGTATGTCTGTTGACTTGGAAGTTGTTTAGACGTTGTATGTCTGTTGACTTGGAAGTTGTTTAGACGGTGTATGTCTGTTGACATGGACGTTGTTTAGACGTTGTATGTCTGTTGACTTGGACGTTGTTTAGACGGTGTATGTCTGTTGACATGGACGTTGTTTAGACGGTGTATGTCTGTTGACTTGGAAGTTGTTTAGACGGTGTATGTCTGTTGACATGGACGTTGTTTAGACGTTGTATGTCTGTTGACTTGGAAGTTGTTTAGACGTTGTATGTCTGTTGACTTGGAAGTTGTTTAGACGGTGTATGTCTGTTGACATGGACGTTGTTTAGACGTTGTATGTCTGTTGACATGGACGTTGTTTAGACGTTGTATGTCTGTTGACTTGGACGTTGTTTAGACGGTGTATGTCTGTTGACATGGACGTTGTTTAGACGTTGTATGTCTGTTGACTTGGACGTTGTTTAGACGGTGTATGTCTGTTGACTTGGACGTTGTTTAGACGTTGTATGTCTGTTGACATGTACGTTGTTTAGACGTTGTATGTCTGTTGACTTGGACGTTGTTTAGACGTTGTATGTCTGTTGACATGGACGTTGTTTAGACGTTGTATGTCTGTTGACTTGGACGTTGTTTAGACGGTGTATGTCTGTTGACTTGGACGTTGTTTAGACGTTGTATGTCTGTTGACATGGACGTTGTTTAGACGTTGTATGTCTGTTGACTTGGACGTTGTTTAGACGTTGTATGTCTGTTGACTTGGACGTTGTTTAGACGGTGTATGTCTGTTGACATGGACGTTGTTTAGACGGTGTATGTCTGTTGACATGGACGTTGTTTAGACGGTGTATGTCTGTTGACTTGGAAGTTGTTTAGACGTTGTATGTCTGTTGACTTGGACGTTGTTTAGACGGTGTATGTCTGTTGACTTGGACGTTGTTTAGACGGTGTATGTCTGTTGACTTGGACGTTGTTTAGACGGTGTATGTCTGTTGACATGGACGTTGTTTAGACGTTGTATGTCTGTTGACTTGGAAGTTGTTTAGACGGTGTATGTCTGTTGACTTGGATGTTGTTTAGACGGTGTATGTCTGTTGACTTGGAAGTTGTTTAGACGTTGTATGTCTGTTGACTTGGACGTTGTTTAGACGTTGTATGTCTGTTGACATGGACGTTGTTTAGACGTTGTATGTCTGTTGACTTGGACGTTGTTTAGACGTTGTATGTCTGTTGACTTGGAAGTTGTTTAGACGGTGTATGTCTGTTGACTTGGAAGTTGTTTAGACGTTGTATGTCTGTTGACTTGGACGTTGTTTAGACGTTGTATGTCTGTTGACTTGGACGTTGTTTAGACGGTGTATGTCTGTTGACTTGGACGTTGTTTAGACGGTGTATGTCTGTTGACATGGACGTTGTTTAGACGTTGTATGTCTGTTGACATGGACGTTGTTTAGACGTTGTATGTCTGTTGACTTGGAAGTTGTTTAGACGGTGTATGTCTGTTGACTTGGAAGTTGTTTAGACGGTGTATGTCTGTTGACATGGACGTTGTTTAGACGGTGTATGTCTGTTGACATGGACGTTGTTTAGACGTTGTTTGTCTGTTGACATGGACGTTGTTTAGACGGTGTATGTCTGTTGACATGGACGTTGTTTAGACGGTGTATGTCTGTTGACATGGACATTGTTTAGACGGTGTATGTCTGTTGACTTGGACGTTGTTTAGACGGTGTATGTCTGTTGACATGGACGTTGTTTAGACGGTGTATGTCTGTTGACATGGACGTTGTTTAGACGGTGTATGTCTGTTGACTTGGAAGTTGTTTAGACGTTGTATGTCTGTTGACTTGGAAGTTGTTTAGACGGTGTATGTCTGTTGACATGGACGTTGTTTAGACGGTGTATGTCTGTTGACATGGACGTTGTTTAGACGTTGTATGTCTGTTGACTTGGAAGTTGTTTAGACGTTGTATGTCTGTTGACTTGGACGTTGTTTAGACGGTGTATGTCTGTTGACATGGACGTTGTTTAGACGGTGTATGTCTGTTGACTTGGACGTTGTTTAGACGGTGTATGTCTGTTGACTTGGAAGTTGTTTAGACGTTGTATGTCTGTTGACTTGGAAGTTGTTTAGACGGTGTATGTCTGTTGACTTGGACGTTGTTTAGACGGTGTATGTCTGTTGACTTGGACGTTGTTTAGACGGTGTATGTCTGTTGACTTGGACGTTGTTTAGACGTTGTATGTCTGTTGACATGGACGTTGTTTAGACGTTGTATGTCTGTTGACTTGGACGTTGTTTAGACGGTGTATGTCTGTTGACTTGGACGTTGTTTAGACGTTGTATGTCTGTTGACTTGGACGTTGTTTAGACGGTGTATGTCTGTTGACATGGACGTTGTTTAGACGGTGTATGTCTGTTGACTTGGACGTTGTTTAGACGGTGTATGTCTGTTGACATGGACGTTGTTTAGACGGTGTATGTCTGTTGACATGGAAGTTGTTTAGACGGTGTATGTCTGTTGACTTGGACGTTGTTTAGACGGTGTATGTCTGTTGACACAGACGTTGTTTAGACGTTGTATGTCTGTTGACATGGACGTTGTTTAGACGGTGTATGTCTGTTGACTTGGAAGTTGTTTAGACGTTGTATGTCTGTTGACATGGAGTTATCTGCACTTTACATTTATATACACTTGATTATTGCTGGCCAAAATATCTCGTATGATAATCATCGGCCTCAGTACCTCGGTCGGATGAACGTCTGACTGGTGATCAGAAAGGCGCGTGTTCGGTACCTGCCGGGTCGGCAACATTCTTTCGTGGAGATAGATCATGAAATATTTTCCACGGCCATTCTCTACCACTGGGCATCCGCTGATTCAAGAAGGGCAGTTGTCAGTGGCGAAAGAGTGTGCACTGTACTGGTTAACTGCTGATGCCTCGGTCACAAATTCGGCGTACCCCGGCCGAGCTATACTATACGTTGTGGTCGGCCGAGCAGTCCAAGCCGAGAAATGGGTGTCTGGCTCGGTTTTGGCAAAAAGTATGCCGTGTGGGGCCTAGAGAGACATCCGCCGGGAATCGGGCGGTGTCAGCCTAAGTTTTGCGGGGAAGCATCGGCGTATACGCCGGGCGGAAATAGGCCGGTGCACTGCAGGTTACCGACCGTATACCCGGCGATTGTTACTAGTCCCCGAGCATCGGTCGATGTTCCGCAGATGTCCGCCCAGTTCCCGGCCGCCGGACAAGGGACGGGTTTACCCCAGCCGGGAATTGTCCAGTTGTTCAGGGGTATATAAACTGCATCCTCTCCTGCCTATACAACAAATGGGTCAGCTCTGTTGGTGGGTGAACATCCTTTTTCTTGACGTCGAGGAAAACTTTCGAAGAAAAGCGGAACAAGATGCCTCTTATCCCACCACTGCACCTACCGTCACCCCAGGAAAGGATCCGGAGGTTACAGGAGTGGCTGCTTAGGGCTCGGCACCGTGCCAATGTGGTCTTTGCAACCTTGTGTGCGGGAGAAGAACTGCTACCGCTGATGGTGGAAGAAGCAATGGATCGTGTACCGTCCTTTGCATGGGCAGTTATCAAACGTTTATGTACAATGCTCCCTACTGGTCTGCTAGAAACTGGCACCCATCGGAGATCGGGCCCTTATATAGTCGAGCGTCAATCAGCGATCGAGCGGCGCCAGTCGAAACCGAGATTCGTCCAGCGGATTCCGCTTGATCATCTGTCGGGCCTCGGCCGATTACTGCCCGATTATCTGATTGGTCGGGGTCCGCTTTACGACTACCGGATGCCAGCCGATGCCATCGACATCGACGTCGGTACGAGCTCTGCTCGACTTTTATCGATGTGCCACCGACCTAGAAGTCGGTGAGTTTTCGGGGAGAATTTTAACTACGAGTTAAAATTTAACCGGGCCCCTCCCGACCACCACCGACGCCCCAACATCCGGCGGGACGCCGACCGGACTCCAGCCCAATCTCACCCCATCGCAGTCCCCGAGTAGTCGGGCGGGGATCGAATAGTGATTTGTGACCGTGGCTTTACGTATAAGCCTGCCCAGGAAAAGTGTGGACAGGTAAACTGACCGGCTCAAAAATGACATAAAATAGTGTTGACTGGGCCGTTAGTCCAATACAAAACTAAACTGAGGTAGGGGTCTTTAACTTTAATGGAAGACACCCAGTCAGCGTAGAATGTCGGTCAAGCGTCGGCCCGACGATATATACATAGAATATTTATTTTCCGTCTTATACCGTTAACAAATAACATTAGCCCTGTATGGCTTTTACTTCTACAAAAACAGTGTAGAAGAAAAACAATCTTTTTGGTGCTGTTTGGGCAGGATCAAGATTTTCACCTTACATCCTCATTCGAAGGATGGAGCAGGTCAAGGCATTCATCTCTGCAACTAAGTTTGACAACGCTGCCAGAGAGAGAGAGAGAGAGAGAGAGAGAGAGAGAGAGAGACTAATGAGCAGCATGTAGGTAATGGTGTGTGTGTGTGTGTGTGTGTGTGTGTGTGTGTGTGTGTGTGTGTGTGTGTGTGTGTGTGAATCATCTGAACTACGCCTACGTCGGGCCGACAGCGATACGACATGGCGACGTCGTATCGCTGTCGGCCCGATGTTGGCCCAATGTGGTGCGCTAGCCCATAATGAGAGAGAGAGAGAGAGAGAGAGAGAGAGAGAGAGAGAGAGAGAGAGAGAGAGAGAGAAACACTGAGCAACATGTTGGACATGGCACTTTCAAAGCCCATAGGGGCTTGAAGAAATATATGGGCTGCAAAATGCTTCCACGCAGAGCTGAATCCGGCCCACACACTAGTACTGGTAAACGGCTTAGACGATCTAAGCCTGTCCAGGCTTGAGATGTCATTTCATCCAAATGTCGGGTAAAAGTCCCACAAAATTGAAAACAACGTCTCCAAAATGATCTTATGACCTTTACAGTGTTGACGGGGACGTTAAACCTCAAATCATACAAAAACACTTTCAGAGAGAGAGAGAGAGAGGAGAGAGGGGAGAGAATGACGTCATTCACGGAGTTCTATATTTTTGTCGCGAAATTAAAAAAAAAAAAAAAAAAACTAGGATCCTCTGGCACCGTCAAAACCTAGATACCATGCACTTAGCTACATGCGCGTCACACTCAGAGAGAGAGAGAGAGAGAGAGAGAGAGAGAGAGAGAGAGAGAGAGAGAGAGAGAGAGAGAGAGAGAGAGAAAATGGACAATATGTAGGCCACGATAAGAAAGCAATGAGCAACATGTAGGCCACGGAGAGAGAGAGAGAGAGAGAGAGAGAGAGAGAGAGAGAGAGAGAGAGAGAGAGAGAGACTAATGAGCAACATGAAGGCCAGAGAGAGAGAGAGAGAGAGACGAATGAGCAACATGAAGGCCACAGAGAGAGAGAGAGAGAGAGAGAGAGAGAGAGAGAGAGAGAGAGTAAATCGCATGAACGGTGCGTCTGACCGAGAGCGATACGACATGGCGACGTCGTATCGCTGTCTGCCCGATGTTGACCCACTGTTTCAACATTTAGCCCATAATGAGTGAGAGAAAAAAACTTAGCAACATGTTGGCCATAGCACTTTCAGAGAGAGAGAGAGAGGGAGAGAGAGAGAGAGCACTGGGGAACGTGTACGCCATGGCATGCTGAGAGAGAGAGAGAGAGAGAGAGAGAGAGAGAGAGAGAGAGAGAGAGAGAGAGAGAGAGAGAGAAAGAATGACGGAATTTCATTCCATTTTACACATTGGAATTCGCATAAAAAGTTTAAAAGAATTTCACTATACTACGATCTACGATTTCTGTCACAACAATTGTGTGTAACGATGTTGAGATGATCCCTGCATACCTTTCTAGGTATTTACCGCATGACGTCATTATTCACGCGCGTTGTAGTTTTGTCGCGAAATTAAAAATAGACTAACTGTGTTCGTAGCATAGTTAGGAAAACCGTCTCATAAAACTTAACCTGTGATCATAATTGTTCGCAATATTACATAAAACTCATTCATTTGTATTATTTAAACAAAAAATACCCGATATATGTAAAAAAAAAATTAAGCACTTTTTTTCCGACAGCTCAATAATGCACCTTTAACTTCCCCGTCAACACTGTAAAGGTCATTTTTGAGATGTTGCTTCCAATTTTGTGGGACTTTTACCCAACATTGAGATGAAATGACATCTCAAGATATAGAGTGGCCTTTGGCATAGCTCATAGTCTAGATAAGGGGGTGTAACCAGGGTAATTAAACCATTTTGTACCAAATGGAATCTTCCTCCTTATATACAGTAAAATTCTGATATTAAGACTGCCTAAAATGAAGACTAAATCTGCTTTAAAAAGCTTATTTAGTAGGCTGCAGTTATTCTTTCTTTGTGTTTTCTGCATACAATGTCCTCTGGTCAGAGACCACCTATGGGACTGTTCAAAAGTGGTCTTAAAGACCACTTTTGAACAGTCCCAAAGGTGGTCTTAATATTGGAATTTTACTGAATGTAGCAGGAGTCCATTTCAAAATTTAGGATTGACAGGTTATATTTTCTTCAAAATTTATTTGGAAAATGGTAACTTTTTTGCAAACATCATAGGCCCTGATCAGATACCGCATTTTGCAGCATCTGATCTGGGCTTGCACTGTTTGCAAATTCCTTCTTTTGGTGCTTTGGGTACAAAATTGATAAAGGGAATACTTTCGTTGTGTCAACCCTTGCATTAACCCTAATGTTCAAATTTATTACTCAAGAAATATGTCACATATACTAAGGGCATCCATGGCCTAATGGGTAAGAGCGCTGACTTTTAATCATTAGGTCTCTCACTGCTGTGGTTTGAGCCTTGCTCAGGTCACTTGTTCTGCAACGGAAGGTCAGGTGGTGTTGCTATGGCTACTCTGGTTTTTGCCGACGTCTGATTAACGATCTGCCCGAATTAAGTGAAATACTCTTGAAACGGCCATAAAAGCAAAACCATAAAAAAAAAAAAAGAAATGTCACATATACTATTGCGTTGTTAAAAAAGTTGAACGACATGTCACATATGCTCATACTTTGTTAAAAATGTTGGAAGACTTGCCACATATACTTATACGTTGTTAAAACTGTTGGGAGACATGTCAAATACACGCATACGTTGTTAAAAATTGCAAGACCATACCAACTCAGTTGCATCTTAACTTTGGTACTCATTTTATCTTGTGCTTTCAGACTCTTGCTTCACATTACCATATCATAAAGTTGCTGTTGTTTAAATGATAACATGTCATAAAAATCATATAACACTGGGGCAGAAGGTCATGACAACATTTGTGAAAGTCCTATTATACTTTTTTTGAACTGCTTGATAATAATATCACTTGGTCATTTCATATAAAATTTATAAAACTCATCAGAGTCTGGTTTCATAAACTTCATATGAAATGACCACGAGTGTAAGATCCTGTTTATACATACATGTATCTACATTACAGTGTGCAATGTGAATTGTCATAAAAAGTGTGAGAAGTTTATGCCAAACTTGTGTGGCGTGAACCAGAAACTTCTTCAGCAAGCATTACAACAGGTGAAAACTGGCGTGGCCTCACAGAAACGACCTTCACCGAATAAATCAAGAGAGGTAAGTCTTTGAAACTTTCGGACTGAAACATTATAGTCAAAATCTGAACAAAAATGTGCAGATCTTTTTTTCTGTATAACCTGTACATTTTTATGTAGGAGAAATGTTTTTGATATAAAGAAAAATGACCAGAAATAGTCCAGAAATTATCCTTGTTACTAGCTAAATGTTTTAATCCTTATCTTGCTGAATATTCATTTAAGCCACGCCCATTTCTGTCCATCAACCAATCAAATTACTTGATGTAATTTATTGCTACAAATTCATAAACTGAATGCCAAACAGTGTAGATCCTGATCAGATGGCTTCTTCAGAAGCCATCCGATCTGGATCTACACTGTTTGCAAAGATAGGGGATGTCGTGAACAGCAAGATAAGGGTTAATACATGTTTTACAAAAAAACCTATAAACAGTATACATCCATACATATGCAAACACTGTAGATCCAGATGAGATTGCTCATATTGGGTTGTCTCATCAGGATCTACACTGTTTGCTGCTGTTCTGTTAATGATTTTCAATGAACGTAAAAAAAAAATACTTTTTCTTAGTTAGATTTACACTGTTTTCTAGTGCCCCCGACCATCAGGGCTTGGAGAAACAGATTGGGCTGCATAGTGCTTTCCCGCATAGCTGAAACTGACCAACATTAGTACTGGTAAACCACTTAGATCTGAGCCTGCCCAGGAAAAGTGATGCCAGTCGGTCCGCTCCTTAAACAGTAGCGGTTTCTCTGGGTGGTATGGCTTGAGATAATCATTTCATCTCAATGTTGGGTAAAAGTCCCACGGAATTGGAAGCACAGTCTCCAAAATGATATAAATAGTGTTGACGGGGATGTCAAACCTCAACACAAACAAGACAAAGCATTATTTTCTATCCATTATTGTTTAGAAAATTATGGTTAACCCATAACATGCCAATCATGACAAGAGCCGTCTGCTTTGCCAATCATGACAAAAGCCGTCTGCTTTGCCGTCTGCCGGATACCTTAAAGTCTTTTTTTTTTGCAAACAGTGTGGTCCCAGATCAGACTGCTCCTTCAGGAGCAGTCTGATCTGGGCCCACACTGTTTGCCTGTGTGCAAAAATATTTTTAAAAAGTTTGCAAGAAGATTCAGCAGACGACATCATCAGATGACATCTTCAGATGTTATTCTCGGCAGCTTAAGGGTTAGAGAGCTAAAATTGAAACAAGAAACCAATTACATACAGTTTTCCTTTTACCATCGGAAGAACGTCATTGACAACATAATGTCACCATTATCCAATAATATTGGAGGGAGCCATGGTTTGTTTAGATGTTACTTAATTATCATGTGATATCAGGTTAGTCACTGTATTCATTGAAGTATGAATGATGTTATGTCCAAATAGTGAACAAAAAGAATTTTCTTTTTAAATATTCTAAACCCTTAAAATGTCATGGAAAACTGCATCAGAAAATGTTATATGTTTATGTTGTCTGTTGCATTTTCTTGCAAACTTTTTAAACATACAGGCATACAGTGGGGACCCTGATCAGACTGCTCCTAGAGGAGCAGTCTATCTGGGTTCACAGTGTTTGCAAAAAGACTTTGAATGTTCCAGCAGCCAACAATTCAGATGACAATTGTTGTGATTGGCAGCTTATGGGTTAAAATGTAAATATTGTTAGTTCAACGACCATGTACTGTCACAAAACTTAGTATAGATTATATAGAAAAATGACCATTAATAGTCGTTTTTCAACATAATCTGTTCATTTTTGGAAATCTTTGTTGTATCTGAAACCGTATTATGAAAAGGTTTAGGTCTTTACCCTTAAGCCTCTGAGAAAAACAACATCTGAGAATGTCGTTTGCTTATGTCCTCTGCTGAATCTTCTTGCAAACTTTTTAAAACTATTTTTGCATACATGCAAACAGTGTGGACACAGATCAGACAGCTCCTGTAGGAGCAGTCTGATCTGGGTCCATACTGTTTGCAAAAATGACTGTTCAAAGCAACCGGCAGACGACAAAGCTGACGACAATTGTCGTGACTGGCATCTTATGGGTTAACACATATTTTCTGTTACCAGGGTACTCCGGGTGAAGATTCGGACGAGGATGAAGGTTATGAACAGGTCTGGGAGAAAGAAAACCGAGACAGACCACCACCCCCACCCCCAAAGAAGAAATTCAATCCAGATCAATTTAACATGCTCAAAGTGTTAGGAAAAGGGAGTTTTGGAAAGGTATTTTACTGAACTTGTGATGATAGGTTATGTATGAAACTGTTGGATTTGGACTTGTTTACTTTGTCTGGGTTGATTATTTGAGCCGAGGCACAGCATTTCCTACAATTTCCATGTGCGCCCAGAGAAGAAACAGATTAAGATAGTCTAACCAGAGACTTCTCTTGCTGCATGAAGGAGCATTGGGCCCTTAGCTATCATTAGAGCACACAATGAAGACTCTGATCAGACTGCACGGATGTGCAGGCTGATTTGGGTCTTCACTGGGCACACATGTAAATACAGTAAAATTCCGCTATTAAGACCACCAAAAATTGAGACGTACTCTGCTTTAAAAGCCTATTTTGAAAGTTTCAGTTATTCTTTCTTTGTGTTTTCTGCATACTGTGGTCTCTGGTCAGAGACCACCTTTGGGATTGTTCAAAAGTGGTCTCAAAAGTCACCCATCTGATTAACGATCAGCTTGATATACAGTAGAACTTCAATGGCTCGAACACCGATGGCTCGTTTACCATGGATGTGTCGAACCCATTTTTTAGCCCCTAGCGAAATCATCTACATAAGAAAAAGTGGGGGATAACTAAGGAGATTTTAGTCTTTTATCTTCCAAATGTATGCTGTGTGTACTCATTAGAATCGCCTCGATGAGGCGATTCTAATGAGTGCACACAGCATACATTTTCATTATAGAACACCGAAAAGATGTTTAAAAGTATCACGTTATGCCTCCTGACAGTAACCGCAGTGGCTCGAACTACCCCTGTCTCGAACAGATTTTCGAGGTCCCAGAGGTGTTCGAGCCATTGAAGTTCGACTGTACTTGAAAGTGCCATTAAACCAAACAAAAATAAAATTTTGTATCTCAGTGAAAGAAAAGGAAGAGAACAGTCTTAAAAATGAAAAAGATGACCCCCACCCATCGGGGTTTGAAGAAATAGATGGGCTGCAAGATGCTTCCACGCAGAGCTGAAATCCAACTGCACAAGAGTACTGGTAAGCTGCTAAGAGGATCTAAGCCTGCCCAGGTAAAGCGGTGCAAGTCGGACCGTCCATGCTTATAAACCCTATTGGTTTCATTGGGTGGCAGGGATTGAGATGTCATTTCATCTCAGTGTTGGGTAAAAGTCCCCCCACAAAACTGTAAGCATTGTCTCCAAAATGACCTAAATAGTGTTGACAGTGATGTTAAACCTCAAACCAAACAAACAGACAAACAGAATCAAACAAAAATAAAATTATCTCAGTGAAAGACAAGAAAAAAAATATAAAAAAATCAATAATCACTCACCAGTGAATCATTTCATTTCTCCATATCAGACGTTGTTAATGTTATTACCATGCATTATTTTTAAATTTGTTTACATCAGTACATCAGTGGATAACTTTTAGATGTGTAACTAACATAGTTTTGAAAATTGAACTGCAGTTTTAACAGTCTTAACCCATTTCAGATCAGACTGGCGTCTGATCAGGGCCTACACTGTTTGCGTAAAGTTCAGCCATTTTCCAGATAAATTTTGAAGAAAAAACAACCTGACACCCCTAAATTTCGAAATGGACTCCTGCCATATATAAGAAGGAAGATTCCGTTTGGTACAAAAAGGGTTAAAAATGAAAAAGAAGGAGAAAAACTTTAAGAATTGTCATCTGCTGGTTATGATTGGGGCTTTAACCCATAAAATGCCAATCACGACAATTGTCTTCTGTTTTTGTCGCACCTGTTTTAACAGGAAGACATAGGCGTGCAAGTTTTCGTCCGTCTGTCCGGTTGCTTTAGCAGGAAGACACAGGCGTGCAAGTTTCCGTCCGTCCGTCCGGTTGTCCGTGCGCACCAACGAAACGACATTTAGGGGGCAAAAAATTTGGACAGTTTGACACTCAAGTATATATTCGTGAGTCCAAATGGACTTTATTCCGTTATTTTGGTACTTAAGTGGCAAAAATTGTCTCTTAGGTGGCTTGCTGCTTAAGAGAATTTGCCGCTTAAGTAGTCAATATGCCGACGCCTAGCCACTTAAGTATCCATTCGTGAGAATGTCCGCGTCCGTTCGGTTGTCCGTCCGTCTTTCCGTCAACATTTTACACTGGGTGTCTTGTCATCGCAACTCCTACAGTTTCATTCCGATTATTTTGAAACTTTGTGTGTGTTTTGCCATGGTATGAGGATGCGCATGTGGTTTAGACTTTATCGTCCGATCAATTTTTGTCACTTTTTCCACATTGTGAACTTAGTCATTTTTAACCTACAATTGATATATGATAGGTATCTCTTGTCATCGCAACTCCTCTTACTGTTTTATACCAATCATTTTGAAACTTTGCACGTGCTTTCGCCATGGTTTGAGGATGTGCATGTGGTTTCGACATAATTCTCAGAATATTTTTTTTCACTTTTTGCACATATTGAACTTAGCCATTTTCATTCGGTGATTTTATTCACAAGACTTAAGTCATCGTCCGATGACACTTTTCAGCTTCCTTCTTTTCAAATGGTTTTGAAGTTATAGTGGTCGGCGGTTGTCTACGACTTATTACTACTTATATCCATCCGCCCACTTTGTAGTCTTTACAGTTTTATCTGAGATCTGAAAGCCTTGGCGTAGAATTGTTTAATTTGGGATACACCTATGATTTTATGTATTTACAATACATTAACACAAACAGTTTGATATATTTACGATATTAAAATTTTCTGGCAGATGAATACAATCGGTCGGAGGTCAAGATTGTTGTGTTTTGGTATGGAAAAGTAAGAAAAAAATATACAGTAACATTCTTTTCTGTTTCGAATAATTTTTGCGGGTTTGATATTCGTAAATGCTTTTTATTCTGGATAATGTATATAAAATTAGTCGAGTCCAAGTTGTATGATTGCAGTAGGCATATCTATAAAATGGGTCAGTGACTGCAGAAGTCAAACAAATCAAAGCTCCAGATAACAGGACAATGAGTAGAAATAATTTTGCATCTGATCTTTCTTTATTTATAATATAATATACTGCCACACCCTCTCACGAAGAACGAAGATTACGTGCAGATGATCATTTGTCAGTTTTCTATACTATAGATCTAATTTTCCAAAAACATATTTGTTGTGGGTATTGGTTAGAATCGGTGTGTGTGTGTGGGGGGGGGGGGCAGTTCCAAGGATTATCATATAAATAGACTGCATCAGTCCGATTGTGTTCGTGGTAGATACTGCATTTTGTCTTTGATGCAAGAAGACCCCTGTCGGGTGACACATCAAATGACATTCCTGGTGTATGAATGTCATTGTAACATTTCTGATTCGATTCCCGGCAAATAAAATTCTGGCGTCCGAACATATGCCACAGGGATGGTCGCCACTAAGTGCACCATTAACTGTAGCACCCATATGCAGGAGAACCACCCAGGTTAACGATCCCTACCCTAATTAGATATACAGGATTACTGTGTATATGCACCTGCAAGTAATGGTCAAATGTTACGGATATATATGCATTATCTGGAGCTTTATATTCGGTTACAGCTACACCAGCTACTTGTTTTGTCTGCTGATAACAATAATAAGCGATAATATTGAAGGTCAAGTAACAGGTAAATGAAGTGATGGCTGCACTCATTATGCCCAGTCCGTGTAAGAAGATGGATAGTTTTTTTGAATGCCCCTGTCCTTTAAACTAGAGGCATATTAAATAATCCTCTGCATTCGCTGATTTAACCTTTAACCACAACCTTTGTCTTGGAGCAGAAATAAAAACAAATAATGTATACCCCAGTAAACCCAAGTTTTCCCTATATAAAGTATACGGTTTAGGGGGTGTTCCTTTGATGGACTTGTTCACATGATGACAGTAAATAGCACCCCTGTCACCCCGCTTACTACAGAGAAAAATAGGGTCTACAGGGTATATATTATTATTACAAAGATTGTTGGTACTCGTTAGAACATTTTTATTGAGACAGTTCTAACGAGCACCTTCAATCGATGTATGAAGAGAGAAAAACAATATTAACAGAAAAAACCCTCGGGTTAAGAGCTGTTAAAAGAATGCGCCTGCTATGTATGTTATGTGTAAGTGCAACAATAGAACGGTTCCTAACAAAATCAAAGCACTGAGAGTACCGGTGGGTCAATCGTATCTGAGTGTAGGTTGGGAAAATAGTCCTGAACTGAGAATCGAAATGTTCGTTTACTTTTAAGCAAGCACAGTAGATCTGATCAGACATCGCGTTATGTGGCTTCTGATTATGTAGATTCTGTTTGCCAATGTTCAAGTGCATAAGCACAGTCCACCGGCCCCCCGCCAAACGGGGCTTGAATAAATAGATGGGTTGCATGATGCTTCCACGTAGAGCTGAAACCGACCATAAATGAGTCCTGGTAAACCGCTTAGAGCATCTAAGCATGCCCAGACAAAGCGATGCGAGTCGGACCATCCATGCTCATAAACCCTATTGGTTTCAATTTGCGACAAGGCTTGATATGTCATTTCAACTCCGTATCGGGTAAAAGTCCCATAAAATTGGAAGTATCGTCGCCAAATGACATATACAGTGATGACGGGGACTTTAAACCTCAAATCAAACAAACAAACGAGCACAGTCCATAATTTTCTTCTTTCGCTGCGCTCTGACATGTTAGGAATGCCAGTTCAGGGTCAACGGCAATCAGATGGTCAGTGATAGTCCCACGGACAATAGCAAGCAACAGATTCTCTGCTTTATAACGTAGACTGTGGGCACCCGTTAAATCGCCTCATTATAAGAAAAGTATTTTAGTCAAAATTTTGTCTGAAAAAAAAAAATATGGTAGCATTTTCCGTCAAATTATTTACATGTACTTGTCATTTGTTAATGTGCTTAATTATTTCCCTTCTGTATATCGATTCATCTTTCTGAATTTCGAGTATTTCACTGGTAATGCTTAACCTCATATGCAACACAATCTGTGCTGAATATTTCATGTCGCAGCTGCAAACAGTGTAGATCCATCGATGGCTTCTGATCAGCATCTACAATGTTTGTCATAGTTTCTCCCCTCCCTTTTCTCCTCGCTCAGTCCCTCCACTGGCATCCCAGCTCCTGAATAACAGTGATCTGTAACAGGGCCCCCTCAGCGATATGTTTAAACAACAACAAAAAATCATTTCACCGGTTAATGCAGGTCCACACACAGTTGGGAGGGTGTAAACGCAGCCCCTCCCCGCTTTTGGAAATTATCTCAGATTCATGCAGTTTTTTATCCTCTGCAAAATACCTGAAATTCACACCGTCAACCCGCCCCTTTTCAGAGTCTGCGTACAGGCCTGAATCATGTTCAAAACTGTTGCTACATACATATGGCGAACAATGCCCACCCTGATAAGAAGCAATCTACTGTCTATCCAATCTGGGCCTACGCTGTATGTCTAATAACGGTACCACATATAAAGTCTGAGCTACTCACTTTTGATCTTAAACATTTTAGGGTTTTTAACAGAAGTGCAAAAAGTCTATGTTTACTCGACTTGGCATACTTTATGAATGGAATGTTCCATAAGACGTCACGTGACAGCGTGTTACCTGAGCAACCTGGCATTCTTATACTATTTCGTTTAACCCTCAAATGCCACAGTGTAGTCCCTGTGCAACCCACTGAGCAGACACCACATTCCACGGCGTCTGCTTTGGGTATTCGGTGTTCACACGATTCCTGTCAAGACTCTATAGTTTGCTCTGACACATATGTTGCATCGATAAAAATAGCGCAACGTTTCAAGTTCTATTAATATTGGTTTTCCCAAATCAGTGATGGTCACATGAACAACTGCATGAATTCCGTTTTGCCATTTAGTAAATTTGGGTCTATCGTCCAAAGCACGTTAATTTATGCCTGTAGGGTACTGGTAAACAGTGTAGATCCGGATCAAACATGTAAAGTGTTTCAAATGCCGCTTTTGTAATTCACCGACTTTGAGGCTTCTCAAGCCTTTGATTATGCTTTAGTTGATATACAATAGGTACCTCTTGTCATCGCAACTCCTCTTACAGTTTTATTTTTATCATTTTGAAACTTTGTGTGTGGTTTTGCTATGGTATGAGGATGTGCATGTGGTTTGGACTTTAACTTCGGATCAATTTTTATCACTTTTTCCACATTGTGAACTTAGTCATTTTTAACCTTCAATTGATATATGATAGGTACCGCTTGTCATCGCAACTCCTCTTACAGTTTTATACCAATCATTTTGAAACTTTGCATGTGCTTTTGCCATGGTATGAGGATGTGCATGTGAGTTCGACATAATTCTCAGAATATTTTTTTTCGCTTTTTGCGCATTGTGAACTTAGTCATTTTTAAGCTTCAATTGATATACAGGAGGTACCTCTTTGTCACCGCAACTCCTCTTACAGAAGTCCCCGTGGTGCAGTGGTTACGCTACTCGCCTTGTAAACCAGGGGTCGCAGGATCGATCCCGGGCTTCTCCAGACTTTCGGATGAGTCTTTAAACCGAGGTCCCGTCTCCGTATGACCTTAGCTGTTGGTGGGACGTAAAACTCAAACACTCACTCACTCAACTCCTCTTACAGTTTTATACTAATCATTTTGAAACTTTGCATGTGTTTTTGGCATGGCATGAGGCCCTGCATGTGGTTTGGACTTAATCTTCGGATCAATTTTTGTCACTTTTTTCACATTGTGAACATAGTCATTGTTAACCTTCAGTTGATATATGATAGGTACCTAGTCATCGCAACTCCTCTTACAGTTTTATACTAATCATTTTGAAACTTAGCTTGTGTTTTCTCCAATATATGAGGATGTTCATATGCTTTGGATATAATTCTTGGATCATTTTAGTTCATTTTATCACATTGTGAAATTAGTCAGTTTTTTACCTCACATATCTTCTCAAATCCCTATTTTTATCTCTTCTGCCTTAAATAAATTTTTATTTTTTGTGTTGGGCAGGTGGGGAGCAGGTGCGACATCAGCTTCACCAGTTGAATTTCTGGTGTCTTCTGCCTGTTACTTTAAAACTCATTTTTACAGTGTGGACCCAGATCAGACTGCTCCTCTAGGAGCAGTCTGATCTGGGTCCACTCTGTTTGCCTGTATGCAAAAATATTTTTGAAAATTTTGAGAGAAGGTTCAGCAGATGACATAAGCAGACGACATTTTCAGATGTAATTTTACTCGGCTTTTAAGGGATAAAATATTAACTTTATGATTATTTTGTAGGTATTATTAGCTGAGTTGAAAGGTACGAACAAGTTCTATGCAGTAAAGATATTAAAGAAAGATGTAGTTTTGGAAGATGATGATGTGGAATGCACGATGATCGAGAAGAGAGTTTTGGCCCTTGGTTGCTCACACCCATTCCTTACCCATCTACATAGTACCTTTCAGACAACTGTAAGTATATCAATAATCTTTCTTGCCCCCGCCCATGGGGGCTTGGAGAAATAGATTGTGCTGCATGGTGTTTCCACACAGAGCTGAATCAGCCCACACACCAGTACTGGTAAACCGCTTAGAAGGACTAGGCCTGCCCAGGCAAAGCGGTGTGAGTCAGATCATCCAATGCATATAAGCCTACTGATTTCATTGGGCGGCAGGGCTTGAGATGTCATTTCATCTCAATGTCGGGTAAAAGTCCCACAAAATTGGAAGAAAGGTCTCGAAAATGACCGTAATAGTGTTGACGGGGACGTTAAACCGCAGATCAAACCAACAGCAAACAAAACAATAATCTTAAAAGGGTTGAAAAAAGTGAAATGTCTTACTGTGCGCCAAATTAAGGGGAATGGGAACACCTGGCAGATTTTTCCCCCATTTTTCAAAGGGAGTCAACTTTCGGGACTTCCTGTGCACTTTTCTATAAGCCCTGTCTCACTGATAAAAAGGGTCTACTCTTAATGGAAAGAATTTGCTCCTAAGGAGCAAATTCTTTCCTTTAAGAGTTGACCCCTATTGACATGGGAGACAAAAACATTTTGCAGGAGTTGCCTCCCCGGAAGGTGTACCCATTTCCTTCAAGGGGAACAGATATAAATTGTATTCATTTGCCATTTTTACAAGAATGACAACTTTTGGGACCTCCTGTTTGCTGTCCTGTTTGTGAAAAATATTAAAGAAAAATACAGTAAAATACACTGAAAAATGGGCCCGTGCCTTGCCAATCGGGGCTTGGAAAAATAGATTGGGCTGCATGGTGTTTCCATGAAGAGCTACAGAGCTGAAACCAACCGCACATGAGTACTGATAAACTGCTTAGAAGGTCAAAGTCTACCCAGGCAAAGTAGTGCAAGTCGGACTGTCCATGCATGTAAACCATTTTGGTTTCATTAGGCGGCAGGGCTCGTGATGTCATTTCATCTCAGTGTCAAGAAAAACATCCACAAAATAGGAAGCAACATCTCCAAAATGACCTAAATAGTGTTGACATGGGCAATTGAAATGAACACTGAAAAAGGGGTCTACACTTAAAGGAAAGACTTCGCTCCTCAGGAGCGATTTCTTTCCTTTAAGAGTATGTCTTTATTGGTAGAGGTGACAGAATGATTTTGAAAGAATTGCCAGCCCTGAAAGTCTATCCATTCCCATTAATTTGGGTAGCAAGAAATCTGTCATTTTCAGGAATGCAAAAATATCATGAAAATAAATTGGCACGAAAATAGTCAGCCTAAAATAACAAATATGCGTACAATATAACTTTGATGGCTCGTTAATTTACCATGGCCGAGTTGAACATTTTCTTGTGTCCCAAGGAATGCCTCTACATAAGAAACTGTGGGGAAAATTTAGGATATTTTCGTCTTTTACCTTGCAAATGTATGCTGTGTGTACTCATAAGAATGGCCTCAATGAGGCGATTCTAATGTGTACACACAGCCTTTTATATTATAGAACACCCAAAAGAAGTCCCCAAATTATCCCCTTTATGCCTCCTGGCAGCAGCCCTTGATGGCTCGAACTACCCCTGTCTCGAACAGATTTTCATGGTCCCAAAGGTGTTCAAGCCATTGAAATTGACTGTACAGGATTATTGTGTAAAACAATTGCTACTAGATTTTTCAGGGTCAGCAAGATGCTATTTTTTTTCAGTGGCACAACTCAGTTGTTTTTCAGTGTCAGAATATTTACTGGACTGTAAAACAAACTGTCTTTGGACAATGTGCACAGTGAATACTCATTAGCCTGTGCATCCACTCACAGTGATCAGTCTACACAGTGCCCTGTATTGATACCCATCATCCCAGAGTTTCTCAGTGTTACTGATTTGGTACACAGGCTGATCTCTGTCTTTGCCGGGCAGACATGTTTGTGAAGATACATTTCATTTCATGTGGCTTATTTTATTTCATTTCAGAGCCACCTATATTTTGTGATGGAATATTTAAACGGCGGTGATCTGATGTTTCATATACAACTGTCAGGGAAATTTGACATGCCTAGAGCTCAGTAAGTATAGTACAGGAAAATTCCTATATTAAGACCACCTTTAGGACTGTTCAATAGTGGTCTTTAAGACCCCTTTTGAACAGTCCCTAAGTTGGTCCCTGACCAGGGGACACTGTGTGCAGGAAACGGAAAGAAAGAATTATGTACCCTTCTAAATACAAGCTTTTTAAAACTTTACTGTAGTTGTATGGATGTCGGTTTGAGTTATCTGTAGAAATTGATTTCAAAATGGCTGAACTTTTACAAACAGTGAAGGTCCTGATCAGATGCCGCAGAATGCGGCATCTGATCTGGGCCTGTACTGTTTTCCAGTGCCCTTTTCTGGGGTTGTCTATCTTAACTTAGTAAACATCTTTTAAAACAAGATTTTTTCATAAAATATAGTAAAGCTTCATTGGTAGTTTCTATTGAACATGTTTAAGATAGTCCAGCATAGCTGCAAACAACTTCAACGAACAAATTTTGTGTTTGTTGCATAAATGTTGTTTGAGCCACCCATTAGAAAATGGCCCATACCAATTTCTGATTTGGTGGAAAGTTAACCTCAAACTTTGTGCGCTACTCCACATCAGTCTCACTATCTACCAAGTTTCAGCTTGATCCAATGAAAACTTATGAGTTATCCAGAAACGGAAAAGTTAACAGACAGACAAACAGACGGACGCTGACCCCATAGCATAATACGACCATTTTTTCAAAACAGGGGTAGAAAAAATGACGATGAGTGGTCATTTTTTAGCTTGGCTGTTTTCGAAGAAACAATGAGGTATTGTCATAGCTCTGGCATCATCTGCGTCGTCGTGCAAACACTTGGACATTTTGTAATATCTCTGTCATTACTGTGTGTGTGTGTATGTGTGAATTCGGGTTTAACGTCGCTTTCAACAATTTTTCAGTCATATCACGACGGTGTCTGGTTGCGACAGGGAGCTCAATGCTCACTTTTATAGTGCTGCCTCACTGAAGTATCATGTCCCAGACACATTACATGATACCACACCCAGTCACATTATCCTGACACTGGGTCGACCAGTCCTAGCTCTACCCCATAAATCTGAGTGCAAAGCGAGGAGCAGCTAGTACCATTTTTGATGACTTTGGTATGTCGCGGCCCAGGATCGAACCCGTGACCTCCCGTTATCCGGAGCGGACACTCTACCGACTGAGCTATTGGGGCCGGTCTGTCATTACTGAACATATTTACTTGAAACTCAAGTTGTTCATTATGAAAAGGGGGACTCATACCACTAGGTGAGGTAACCCTCAAAATATTTTTGGCTCAGTTATGCACCTTTTTCGACTTTTTGCAGCCAAGCATTGGCACCTGCATGCAGTGCTCTTGTTTTTCTATATAAGTAAACATCTTTGTTTGGATAAACTAACAAGGTTTCTGCTTTAGACCAGAGCAATAGTGTTATAAAGAGGTTGGGTTATAACTAGATCTATATGTGTTTGTTCCGTAATCTTTATTTTTATATCTGCTTATTTTGATTTTTGTTTATTTTCTAGGTTTTATGCAGCAGAGATTTTACTTGGCTTACAGTTTCTACATTCTAAAGGTATTGTGTACAGGTAAGGCCATTTTACCCAGCTTATAGTAGTTTACATTCTGACGGCATTTTACAAGTACAGTAAAATTCCTATATTAAGACCACCTGTGGGACTGTTCAAAAGTGGTCTTTAAGACCACTTTTGAACAGTCCCAAAGGTAAGGCTGACACGATTAATCGTATATTCGATTAATCGATTGATAAATTCCACAAAAATGATTATCATTTCTTATTTACTTTTAATCGATTACTTGATAGGTACAATTTACTTCCCAAAATTATGCCTAAAATAGCTGGATGACCCTGATGAGATGCCACATTATGTGGCGTCTCATCTGTGTCTACACTGTTTGCTTAGGCCCGCCTGTTCAAATATACATTTGGTTAAGTGCAACATATGGTAAGAATCATGCTCAGACAGAAAGACAGACAGGTAAAATGATGACAAAAACCTTAGCGATTACTAATCGAGTAGCTATCGCAATGACACTATGACAGGACTGATAATCGATTATCTTTTCAGCTCTGATTAGCCAGCCTTACCCAAAGGTGGTCTCTGACCAGAAGACACTGTATACAGAAAGCACGAAGAAAGAATAACTTCTACCTACCAAATAAGCTTTTTATAGCAGAATTATAGTCTTAATTTTAGGTGGTCTTAATAGATTTTTGCATACAGCCAAACAGTGTGGGCCCAGATCAGACTGCTCCTACTGGAGCAGTCTGATCTGGCTCCACACTTTGCAAAAATTACTTTTAAGGTAATTGGCAGACGGCAAAGCAGATGACAGTTGTCCTGATGGTCATTTTATGTGTTAAGTTCTCAAGGTTAGCCATCTATTTCAGCTTCTTTAAGCCACTGCAGATGCCCCAGGCCAGTTCAGGGCATACTTTATAAAACACACTGTTATCTGTTATTGTCGAAAAATACCCATCTGGGGTCTAACATTTCATGATAGAGTGCCTTAAAATGTAATTTGTGGCCTTAAAACTGATGATTTACTTCACAAATGACAATTTTCAAGACACTTATCCCAATTTGAATGCATTTATACAGTTGCTTTGTTAAAAATTTTATTTTCTTTGCACAAAGGGGCAAGTGTTGTGAGCTGTGAGCTGAATTACCATAAATCAGACATCAGCACTGCTTGTTCCAAACCCCTCAGAATACTCTTCCTAAAACTGGATCATAATGTCAGACATTTTTATCTGCAAAAGATATAGTGTATTTTCCATGTTAAATGATCAATGTTTTAACGACATTGTTAGTTTTGAACAACTGGGATTTTTGCCAGTCTCTGGTTGACGATAATGATCAGCTGAATGTAAATGAAACTAGAGCTGTCAGTGAAACTGACTAGGGCCCCGGCAGCGCTATCAGAGGAGTAGGAAAATGTTGATGTTAAAAAAGACGTTTTTTTTTTCCTTTCACCTCTAAGTATGACCTTGACCTTTGAGGTATGGACCTGGGTCTTGCGTGTGACACACTGTCACATTATGGTTAATATTTCTGCTAAGTAATATTTAAATCCATCCAGGTATAAGAAAGTTATAGATTGGACACAATAAAAAAGACGCTACGGCTGTGGGTCTTGCGTGTGACACTTCGTCACATTATGGTTAACATTTCTGCCAAGTAATATTTAAATCCATCCAGGAATAATAACAAAGTTATTAATTGGACACAGGAAAGACCCTTTTTTGACCTTTAACCTCTAAGTATGACCTTGACCTTTGAGGTACGGACCTGAGTCTTGCGCGCAACACTCCATCACATTATGGTTAACATTTCTGCCAAGTAATATTTAAATCCATCCAGGAATAAGAAAGTTATGGAGGATAAAAAAATTTGTGGACGGACAGACGGACAGACAGACAGACAGACAGACAGACAGACGGACGGACAGAGTGATTACTATAGGGCACCCACACTTTCAGTGCGGGGCAAAAGTTATGGAGGATAAAAAAATTTGTGGACGGACAGACGGACAGACAGACGGACGGACAGAGTGATTACTATAGGGCACCCACACTTTCAGTGCGGGGCCCTAATAATCCTGAAAGGATCATACCCACCCCCCCCCCCCCCCCCCCCCCCCCCCCCCCCCCCCCCCCCCCCCCCGCGTTTACTAATGACAGAATATTAACAGATATTAACATTTCATTAAAAACATTGTGATTAAAATGCCTTTTAAATGTCATATGACAAACAGAATCTTGCATTCATGCTCATGTATTTTTGAAGTTATTAAACTCATTGAGGAAAAGAGATAAAATACTCATCCTCATCTCGTTTAATAAATTTAATACATGATCACTCATGTAAGATCCTCTATGTATTTTTCAGAGATTTGAAGTTGGACAATGTTTTACTGGACAGAGATGGACATGTAAAGATTGCCGACTTTGGAATGTGTAAAGAAAATATTTTTGGAGAAAACCGAGCGAGCACATTTTGTGGTACCCCAGATTATATCGCACCAGAGGTGGGTATTGAATACTTGAAACAGTTGTTTCCTATTCTGAGAAAACTTCGAATACTCTTAATCCTTCTCATGCTCAACACGACAACTCCTACCTTTGAAAACAGTGTCGGTCCAGATCAGATGGCTTCTGAAGAAGCCATCTGATCAGGATCTACCCTATTTGTCATTCTGGTTGTAAATTTAATGTTCAGAATATACATTATATTAAGAAATTTAAGTGTTCGATAGTCAGAAATAGGTATGGCTAGATTAATTTATTCAGCATGATGAGGGTTCAAACTCAGGACCGATTGGCATCTCCGCCTCCTTGGCTGAGTTAGTAATAGCTAATCATTGGGTCTCTCACCACTGTTGGTTTGAACCTCACTTGGGTAACATGTGAGACACCAAATTCTGCAATAGAAAGGTCAGGTAGTTTTTCTGCGGGTACCTCAGTTTTGCCCACCTGATTAAAGTGATGAGAGACCAGGGAACTGTTGTTCAACATATATCTTGCTTAACAAATTTTCTTTTATACATTCGTTCAGTATCATATGTAAGTGTCCGTATCGGTGTCTTAGATTATGGTTCTCATGTCTACCCTTGTCACCGTCTTGGCATATTATGTTAAAAAATGGAGTTTTAAGAGGAACTTCCCTGTCTAGTGGCAGGTCTTGTTCTTTTCTTGGTCAATATTAACCCATAGAATGTGGCATCGGTCTTCACAAAAAAAAATGTGATTTTCTTAAATGAATATCTAAAAATTATTCAACTTAAGGGGAATAGATACACCTTAAGGGGAGGCAACTCTTTCAAAAGTATTTTTGTCTCCAGTGTCAACAGGGTTGAACTCTTAAAAGAAAGAATTTGCTCCTAAGGAGCAAATTCTTTCCTTTTAAGAGTAGACCCATTTTCCATTGGACAGACTTTATTGAAAAGCAAACAGAAAATCCCAGAAGTTGTCTCCCTTTGAAAAATGGTCGAAAAGTCTGCCAGGTGTATTCCCATTAACATCACTAAAGCTAGAAATAGACTCCAGCTTTGTCTGTGGCAGAACATTCCATTCCTACAAAACGGGTTAAGATTTTTACAAACATATGGCTTGTTTGAACTGACAAGTTGAATCAGACTTTGAAATAAAAAAACAACAACAACAAAGATAATAGATACAGACATAGGATTTAGATTGGGCGGCACGATGCTTCCACGCAGAGCTGATACCGACCGCACATGAGTACTGGTAATCAGCTTAAAACGTCTAAGCCTGCCCAGGAAATTTGCTGCGAGTCGGCTCGTTCATGCTTATAAACCCTATGGGTTTCATTGGGCGGCAGGGATTGAGATGTCATTCTCAATGTTGAGTAAAAGTCCCACAAAATTGGAAGCAATGTCTCCAAAATGACCTAAATAGTGTTGACGGGGATGTTAAACCTCAAATCAAACAAACAAACAAACATACATAGGATTGCAAAACTTCCACACTGTGCCTCATACTTTGTTTCTAATGCCAGTAATATTGTTTTTCCCTTACAGATATTGAAAGGTCTCAAATACACATCCTCAGTGGACTGGTGGTCTTTCGGTGTTTTACTTTACGAGATGATGATTGGTCAGTCTCCTTTCCACGGCGATGACGAAGACGATCTCTTCCATTCGATCCTCAATGACACACCCCACTATCCAAGATGGCTGCCAAAGGAAGCTGGTTCGATACTCAGCCTGGTTAGTTCCTAGTATATCTACATTTTACAAGCAGTGATTCTGAATGATTTAGTATTAGGAAAGTGCACCTCTTTACTTTAGCACTTTGGTTTGAACCATCTCGTTTATCTTAAGCTTTATACACTCTCGGTTGTGTGATCTTACAATAATGTGAGTGAGATGCCAAGTTCTGCAACGGAAGGTCGGGTTTTTTTTTTCTGGGTATTCCGGTTTTCGACTGCCTTTAATTAATGATCGGCTTGAAATTGGTGAAATAATCTTCAAAAGGCCATAAAACCAAAACCAACAGGAAAAAAAAAAAAAACAATAATAAGAATAGTTAAGTTCTGCTTACAGAAGCCCTAGTGCTAGCTGGGCCAACTAGTCGTGATCAAAACTAACAATGACATGTATTGTTGTTTGTCATGGCAAAAGTTACAATTTTTCAGCAAAATCAAGTGTTTGTTCGATATTGTACTTGCTAGAACAGTTAATACTTTGACCACTAACAAGTTACCAGTCTCTGGGCAAATTCAGCAGTCAACCATTGGATGATATTTGCTTATTTGTCCCTGAAAACATATATTGACATTTCATGCAAATTGTCTCCAGTGGAGACAACATTAAATGTCAAAATGTGTTTTCTGTGAAGAAAAAGATAAATATCTCAAAATGTTGTCTGCAAAAATTTTTACCCTGAGTACTAAGCATTAAGCTAACAATGGCCTGAGCAGGTTAGATACCTAGTTGCACAATAGGTCTAGAGCCCAGTTATAACAAAATGTCATTGGATCTGCACTGATCAACAAAACTATTTGCTCCATTTGAGAGAGGTATATCCAGTCAGCCACATTTCCTCATCTTTTGTTATCAGCTACATTTTCATGTTTTGTTTGTGTTTTCCAATACAGTTATTTGAGCGGAGTCCAACCGACAGACTTGGCATGCCCACGTGTCCTGCTGGGCCAATCAGAGCTGTACCGTACTTCAGAAATGTCGACTGGGATAGGCTGGAGAGACGGCAAGTGGAACCTCTCTTTAGACCAAAGATAGTGAGTAAATTCAGCTGTTTGTGTCCTGTCACATTTTTAGCTCACCTGTCACGTAGTGACAAGGTGAGCTTTTGTGATCACTTTTTGTCCGTCGTGCATGCGTGCGTGCTTGCGTGCGTGCGACCGTGCGTCCGTAAATAATTTCAAATAAGTATATCTGTAATACCCCATGGTCAATCTTGATCAAATTTCATGGGAAGCATCATCAGGTCGGGGGAAAGGCTGCATAAGGTTTTTGGGCTGATCATATTGGAATTCTGGTTGCCATGGCAACATATAGCTCCCATAGACTATCAATGGGAAAAAATTAAAATATGTTCTCTGAAACCACAGGGCCCAGAGCTTAGATATTTAGCATGTATTAACGGCCAGTGGTCACCTACATAATTCCTGCCAATCATGCCCCTGGGGTCCAAATTGGCCCCACCCCGGGGCCCCTTAGCTCCCATAGACTCATAATGGAAAAAAGCTTCAAAAATCTTCTTCTCTGAAACCACAGCTGAGATATTTGGCATGTAGCAACGACAAGTGGTCACCTACATAATTCCTGCCAATCATGCCCCTGGGGTCCAAATTGGCCACATCCCGGGACCCCTTAGCTCCCATAGACTCATAGTGGAAAAGAAGCTTCAAAAATCTTCTTCTCTGAAACCACAGGGCCCAGAGCTTAGATATTTAGAATGTAGCAACGGCCAGTGGTCACCTACATAATTCCTGCCAATCATGCCCCTGGGGTCCAAATTGGCCACACCCCGGGGCCCCTTAGCTCCCATAGACTCATAATGGAAAAAAGCTTCAAAAATCTTCTTCTCTCAAACACAGGGCCCAGAGTTTAGATATTTAGCATGTAGCAACGGCAATTGGTCACCTACATAATTCCTGCCAATCATGCCCCTGGGTTCCGAATGGGCCACGTGCCGGGGCCCCTTTGCTCCCAAAGACTCATAATGGAAAAAAGCTTAAAAAATCTTCTCTGAAACCACAGGGCCCAGAGCTTAGATATTTAGTACGTAGCAACGGCAAGTGGTCACCTATATAATTCCTGCCAATCATGCCCCTGGGGTCCAAAAGGGCCACGCCCTGGGGCCCCTTAGCTCCTATAGACTCATAATTGAAAAAAAAGCTTCAAAAATCTTCTTCTCTGAAACCACAGGGCCCAGAGCTTAGATATTTAGCATGTAGCAATGGCAAGTGGTCACCTACATAAATCCTGCCAATCATGCCCATGGGATCCAAATGGGCCAGGCCCCGGGGCCCCTTAGCTCCCATAGACTCATAATGGAAAAAAGATTCAAAAATCTTCTTCTCTGAAACCACAGGGTCCAGAGCTTAGATATTTAGCATGTAGCGACGGCAAGTGGTCACCTACATAATTCCTGCCAATCATGCCCCTGGGGTCCAAACAGGTGAGCAATATAGGGCCATTGGGCCCTCTTGTTGTCTGTCTTAACCCTTTTTGTACCAAATGGAATCTTCCTCCTTATATATAGCAGGAGTCCATTTAGAAATTTAGGGGTGACAGGTTGTGGTATCTTTAAAATTTATTCGGAAAATAGCTGAACTTATTGAAAATATTGTAGGCCCTGATCAGATGCTGTATTCTGCGGCTTCGGATCTGGGCCTGCACTGTTTGCCAGGGTACCCATTTTGGGGTTTCTGGTACAAAATGGGTTAATGAGCTTTAGGTCAACTGGTATAAATATTAGGCATAAGGTAGACTCACAGGGGAAGTGCAGGCTAATCAGAGTCTAAGCTGGTCAACTTGGACTTAGATTAGCCTTTGCTTCCCTCTGGAAGACATAATTTCACTTGATAGGGGATATACTGTAAAATTCCTATATTAAGACCACCTTTGGGACTGTTCAAAAGTGGTCTTAAAGATGGTCTTAAAGACCAGTTTTGAACAGTCCCAAAGGGTGTACCTGACCAGAGGACGTTGTAGGCAGAAAACACGAAGAAAAATTAAGTGTACCCTTCAAAATAAGCTTTTTAAAGCAGAATTAGTCCTAATTTTAGGTGGTCTTAATAGCGGAATTTCACTGTATAATGATTGTATGATTTATCTGCTGAGAGTACAGAAAACATGTGAGAAAAATAAAGTTGATAGGAGCCTCTGTAGTGTAGTTGAAGTTCCTCTACTCTTAAACCATGGATCATGGGTGCAATTCTGACTCTGTGCTTCGCCAGACTTTTGGATGTGTGTAAACCAAGATCCCATCCCAGTATGACTTTAATTGTTGGTGGGACGTCAAACACAGTCAGTAACATCTATAAATGAAATGGATTCTGTATCTTTGTTGTGTGTCTTTTTAAAAAAAAATGCTGCATTTTCTTCAGAATTCATGACTCCACTTAAAACAGAACTTTTGTTCAGCATTCACAAAAATACATTGATTTTGGGGCTTGCACTCCGAATGAAATACTGTCTAGATTCAATTTCATTGAAAGTGGCTTGGGTTTAAATATAGTTTCAGAGCAAAACATGTTCATTCTTGGACTTGATTAAGCGGAAAATATTTAAAAAAATCAGATTGCCATAAACAGTATACAGTTACCGGTAAACCATTTTCATTGCTGGTATCTCTGTAACCATGTTAGATTCTCTTTGCATTTGGTACAGGATATCTCTATAGCATTACCTTTTATATGGAATATGGCCTGTATATGCAAAGAAGCTTTTGACATTGCCATTTTCAGCCGAGGCGATGGCACTAGCCAGGGCGTTAAGGATATTAAGGATTTATTTCAGAATTATTTCAGTGAAAACAGCCTAGATTCACTGTGGGAACTGTAGTTTGAGATTTAAACTCTATGACCTGTTTCAAAATAATTTCAATGCCAAAATGATCTACTATTTTTTTCCAGTTCTCCAGTTTTTGCCCACCTCTGATTAATGATCCACTCAATATAAGAGAAGATATCTTGAAAGTGCCTTAAAAGAACAAAAAAAAAAAAAAGGGAGAGAGAAAAAAAGTACAGTCGAACTTCGATGGCTCGAACTCGCCGGGACCGCCGAAAAAAGTTCGAGCCATCGGTAGTTCGAGCCATTGGAGTCCAACTAGGCAAGATCCATCTTTGTGTACTATGATTTTTTATCATAGCTGCGGCGATTTTGGTGAATTCTGGTACATTTATCGGTCATAATTTAAGAGTGGATGATGAGCCGTATTTTTGGTCCGTATTATGATACTGATCACGCGCCTGCGTGACTTGATCGATAAAATTGGAATTTTTAAAAAGGTAATTAGTGCGAGCCATCGGTGGGATTTTACATAGAAAATGCACTCTGGGGACCAAGCTTAGATTTCGAGGGTTCGAGCCATCGTGGTTCGAGCCAAAGGTGGCATGTTTAGTTAAAATGAATAGGGATTTTGCCGGGACTGAAAAGTCAGTTCGACCCAAACGTGGTGTTCGAGCCTACCGAGTTCGACCCATCGAAGTTCGACTGTAGTTTAATTATGGAATTCCTTGTAAAGGATTCAATGTCTATGGCTCATTTCAAAATACTCCCCATGCAAAAAAAGTCTAGTTTCAATGTCCAAATAGAAGTCTCCTTGGTGTAGTGGTTACGCTACTCGCCTTGTAAACCAGGGGTCGCAGGATCGGTCCCGGGCTTCTCCAGACTTTCCGATGAGTCTTTAAACCGAGGTCCCGTCTCCGTATGACAGCTGTTGGTGGGACGTAAAACTCAACACTCACTCAATGTACAATGTCTAATCTAGCATTTAATCTCTACATTTTGTATATTTTCAGAAATCTGACAGTGATATATCAAATTTTGACACTGATTTCACCATGGAGAAGGTGGCCTTGACCCCTCCAGACAAAGATCTTATGAAGACTATGAACCAGCATCTGTTCGCCGGGTTCAGCTTTACGAGTAACGATGCTTTATGATGACTCAGTGATTTTAATGTCAGAATTGCTTTAATTTTGAATAGATGCACAGGAACGAATTGAATGCCTTTGTTTCAAACTGGAGACTTTTTTTCGAAAGGAGGAAGTGGCTGTCCTAGTATCTGAATCTCTTTCCGAATGGTGGATATGCTCATGGGGAGTAGTTTGTCCTCCAGGGGAGGCAACTCGTTCAAAAATATTTTTGTTTCTCATGTCAGTAGGGGTCCACTCTTAAAGGAAACAATTTGCTCCTATGGAGCAAATTCTTTCCTTTAAGAGTAGACCCCCTTTAACCACCTGAGCAATTTCTTCTCTGTTTGAGGGAACCCCTCTTTGAATGGGATTCAGTTTTCGGGAAAGCGGATTGGAAGTAACAGCAGTTTTTTTCCTTATAAAGATGGTGAAAAAATGTATTGTGCATCTACTTCCTTTCAAAGAAAGAATTCTCAACCTCTTGGAGCGAAATCTTTCAATTGATATTAACCCCTAAGAGACAATTCACTTTACTGGTATATGGGAGTAGCTTCCCTTGCATTTTGAGGGGCCGTGATACACTGTCAGGGGAGGGAACTGTTTCAAAAATGTTTATCTCCCTTAAAGATTGGGGTCTGGAAAGAATTGACTCTAACTCAGCATAATCCAACTGTTACTGATTGACTAGTTCAAGCAGCAAGTTTTGTGAGACTGTTGTCTAATTGTATGGTAGGATCCAGCTGAATTCCACCTTCACTGGTTTGATAGCTGCATGAGACTGTTATGGCTGCTGTATTAGAATTTAGTAAAACCAACATTCACTGGTTGATGAATGCATAAAGCAAGTTGTATAAAATGGTGTTATGGCTAGTTGTATTAAAAATCCGACTGAATCAACCTTCACTAGTTGATGAATGCATAAAGCAAGATTATAAGACATTTATGGCCAGTTGTATTAAAAATCCAACTGAATCAACCTTCACTGGTTGATAAATACACAAAGCAAGTTTTGTGAGATTGTTGTGGCTGGTTGTATTAAAAATCCAACTGAATCAACCTTCAATGGTTGATAAATGCATGAAGCAAATATTGTGAGACTGTTTTGTGGCTAGTTGTATTAAAAATCCAACTGAATCAACCTTCACTGGTTGATAAATGCATGAAGCAAATTTTGTGAGACTGTTGTGCCTAGTTGTATTAAAAATCCAACTGAATCAACCTTCACTCGTTGATAAATGCATAAAGCAAATTTTTGGAGGCTGTTATGGCTAGTTGTATTAAAATCCAACTGAATGGACTTTACTTGGCTGATAACTGCTAAAAGCAAATTTTGTGAGACTGTTGTGGCTAGTTGTATTAAAAATCCAACTGAATTAACCTCACTGGTTGAGGAGTGCAAACATAGACTGCTTAAGGAGGTGTGTTCAAATTTCAGTTGAATCAACCTCCACTGTTGATGTATGTATACAGCAAGTTTAGTTAGGTGTATGTAACCCTTGTCCTGCTGAGCCCGGTTATTCCTTATCTTTTAAACAATGTAGATCCAGATCAGATGGCTTCTGACGAAGCCATCTGATCAGGATCTACATTGTTTGTCATTCAGATTGTGAATTTGTTGCAATAATTTGCATCAAGTAATCTGATTGGTTGATAATCAGTAGAGGGTGTGGCATATTTAAATATTCAGCAGGACAAGGGTTAAAATCCAGCTGAAGATGCTTGGTTCAAACCTGTTGTGATTACACCCAACCTCTTTATAACTGTTATTGTGGTCTAGTTAAAAAAAAAAAAACATGTTTTATTCAAACAAAATGTATGGATTGCATAGAAAAATGACCATTTGTGGTCATATTGCTATAAAATGTGTGTATTTTTGGTATCCATCTTTAAACCAGGTTATATCCAAAACCGTGTTATAATGGACAGTGTTGTAAAGTTTTGGGTACTCGTGAAATCAATGTATAAAGCCTTTAGTTATCCATTTTAACTAGTTTGGCATGCAGCTGTCAGTTTTTAGAAGGGAGACAACTTTTGTGGATTGTTATTGGCTCAGGAAAAAGATATGTGGGAGAAAATATGCAAAATTTATCGGTCTCCTTTTTAGAGAAGTGGTAAGGATGCCAGTTTTCTTCAAGTATGTCCACCCTTGTTGAAGAATGGATGTGATTCAGAGTGGAGTAGTCCCCCTTTTGTGAATCAGTTCACTGTAAGTGGAATGGATTCACTTTCAGGGGAGGTAGCTCTTTACAAACATTGTTTCATCTCTACCAGCAGGGGTCAACTGTTAAAGGAAAGAATTTGCTCCACAGGAGCAAATTCTTTCCTTTAAAAGTGGACCCCTTTTTCAGAGGGTCTGAATGTACAGGAAAGCGGACAGGTAGTCCCGAAAGTTGTCTCGTAAAAATAACGAAAAAAAATGTTGGCTGTTAGGTTTTCCTTAATTCTCTAAAATGTTTTTGTAGATTAACCTTTACCACTCTCTGGGCTAACTCAGCAGATGGCAAATTGATGTTTTTTTTTCCTTGTTACTCCCGGAAAACAGGTTGTGAGATTTCATGCAAATTATCTCCAATAACTCCATGAAATGTGAAAACCTGTTTTCTGAGTAAAATAAAAGGAATAATTCAAATTTTTCAAAATGCCGTCTGCTAAATTTTTCCCAGAATGCTAAGTGTTAAGATATCTGTCATTCAGGGATTCATTACCATTTAAATCTGTATTTTTATGGCTTTTGTAGAGTTCTGTAGGAATAGCACATTAACCCATTGTATACTGGTGGACTCTTCCATTGCTATATGTTGGACAAGTCCATTTGTCATATAAGGGGTGTCAGACCTATTTTTTCGTTTTTATTCTGTTTTTGACGGAAAATTCTGTTAGCAAATAGTGCAGGCCCTGAACAGACGCCGCATTCTGCGGCGTCTGATCTGGGCCTGCAATTTTTTGCCAAGTGAGCAAATAGTGCAGGCCTTGATCAGACGTCTGATCGGGGACTGCACTATTTGCCAAGGTACCTCTTTAGGGGTTTCCCACATGCAATGGGTTAAAGTTATCAAACATAAATTTATGGTAAACAGCATTTTGGATTTCCTTATACTGCAATCAATTCAATGTCACATGCAAAAAAAAAAAAGAAAAGGAAAAAGATCAGTTTCATGGTATTGAAATTAAAGATGACGACAAATCTGACTGTCTGGCCGAGCTTTAAGATGCCATACAGTGCTGATTCAGATCAGACTGCTCCATGCTCCAGGAGCAGTCTGATCTGAGTCTGTACACTGTTTGCTTAAGCTCTTCTGGCCCATTTCTTAGAGCAATGTGTAACTCTCTATCTTCATACTTGACAATGCAAGTTTAGATGTATTTTATTGTTATTTGTTGATCTACATCTATTATGTGTTTTCTTTCTGTTATAATTTACATGTCATATCTCATATTTTTTATGTTTTGACTTACATGTCTTCACTTTCATGTTATAACTTACATATAATTTACATATTTCATAATTCATAAGACATGAATATATCATGACATTCATGTCATGAATACGTCTTGACACACTTCATAAATGTCACATAATACCTCTCTCTCTCTTTCTGCATCGCATATTACCCCTTCTCTCTCTCTCTCTCTTGCTCTCTCTCTCTCTCTCTCTCTCTCTCTCTCTCTCTCTCTCTCTCTCTCTCTCTCTCTCTCTCTCTCTCTCTCTCTCTCTCTCTCTCTCTCTCTCTCTCTCTCTCTCTGTCTGTCTGTCTGTCTGTCTGTCTGTCTCTCTCTCTCTCTCTCTCTCTCTCCATCCAACTTCTTACAGGATCATGAATACACACAATTTTATTACCCTCAAAGAAGATTTTCACTGAGTGTCTCAACAAGTCTATTTATATCTTAGAATTGTGAAATTATACTATGAGCATGTGTATTCTTATTGTACTCATACATAAATAAGTATTTTGTATACAAATAGTACAACTACTGCAGTACTGTCATGGAGGGGATAAATTTAGGCCATGCCTACATCCAGTCCAGTGACATTTTGATATGTACATAGTATATGTTTATGTTTCATGAAATTTCTAACAAATAAATAAATAAATATGTCATGACATACATGTCATCAGTATGTCATGACTGACATGCCTTCACATACATTTCATAACTAACGTTTGTCATGAATTACATGGATATGTCATGACTTAAATGTCATAAGTGAAATGTTGTGGCTTACGTGTCTTAACAATCTTGTCTTGACTTACATGTGGTTACTTTTAATGTTTTGTTTTACATGGCTTGACTTACAGTTTTATAGTGTATTTTTATGTCATGTGCCAGTAGACAGAGGATCAATGTGCTTGAAACGGGCCTCCGTGGCCTAGTGGATAAGAGCGCTTACTCTTAATCATTAGAAGGTCAGGTGGTTTTTCTCTGGGTACTCCAGTTTTTGCTCACCTCTGATTAATGATCGGCTCAATATGAGAGATAAATAATCTTGAAAGGGCCATAAAACCAGAAATAAAAATAACTAGATCTCGCAGTCAATGGTATACCATCGCAAGTACCAACTAAAGATATGGCAAAGTCATACTTTTTGACCTTTGACCTTGGGGTCATTTTGAGGCCAAGGTCACACCAAAAATAGCCATCTACATCTCATGTACTATCCACAGGCAAAGTTTGAAAAGTGTATCTTAACCGGTTTCAGAGAAGATCCATTCCAAAGAAATGTGACGCACCTTTGTACACACGCACATACATACCCACGGATGGACAGACACTTGACTGACACGTCAACAATGTACCTGATTTTTCTTTGAAAAAGCAGGTATAAAAATCATTATACCCCCGCAAACGAAGTTTGAAGGGGGTACATAGGAGTCAGCTTGTCGTCTGTCGTCGTCTGTCGTCGTCGGTCCGTTACAAAAAACTGTAACATTGCTCATAACTTCCTTATTCTTTGACCGATTTCTTTAATATTCACACACCACACACCTTGCCACTAGTACTTAAGATTGATATACACAAACCTGACCTTGACCTTTACGTTGACCTTCCTCAAGGTCAAATACTTGTAAAAATTTGTCTGACAAGGCATGCGGGGGTATAATTGGCGCCCGTTAGGCGGCAGCTCTAGTTGTGTCTGTCATGTTTGGCATTTACACAACACATTTGAAGTCATGGTTCAATCTCGTAGTTCGATAAAAGCACATCATGAGAAATTTAGCTATTTGCAAACAACAAAGGTGTAGATCAGACTGATCGTAAGCCCAGTCTGATCAGCACCTTTGTGCTCGGAGTCGCTGTGTGGGTAGTACAATTTATCAGTTAGCCCCTATATATATTGCATTGCAACGCATTGACCTGATAAAGATATGCTATCTCATGTCAAGTGAGCTTTATCACGTCAACATGACATTGCACTTTTATGAATGAACCGGACCACTGAAAAAATGACAAAAATGATATTGCTACTGAGAAAAAATTACATGAAAAAAAATGTCATAGGAAAAATATGGTCAGCTGATACTAAATATTTCGACCGCTAGAATGCTGGGATGCACTGAGAACCATTAATAACTGATCGTAAATTGCTAATTTAAGAGTCTACAAGGGGATAAACTGATAACTAGAATACCAGATTCGTATCATTTGATATCAAGTTTATCAGGCTCGGCTTCGAGAACGCAATTAGCGATTCTACAAGCATTCTCAAAGCCTTGCCTGATAAACTTGATATCAAAAGACACAAAACCTGGTATTCTCTATACCACTAGTTTCTAAATCTAAAATTACGAGACTCTTGCGAGTCTGTTTAGCTGAGCAGGCTGGTTTGTGTCTTACCTGGGGCCAGTTGTTCAAAACTAACAACATCTTTAGTTGACATATCGTTAAAACTTTGATCATTTAACCCATAAAATGCCAATCACAACAATTGTCACCTGTATTGTCATCTGCCAGTTACTTTAAAAGTCATTTTTGCAAACAGTGTGGACCCAGATCAGACTGCTCCTGTAGGAGCAGTCTGATCTGGGTCCACACTGTTTGCCTGTATGCAAAAGTATTTTTAAAAAGTTTGCAAAAAATTCAGCAGATGACAGAAGCAGACGACATTTTCAGATGTAGTTTTTCTCGGCGTCTTAAGGGTTACAATGGCAGATATGCTGTTTTTGTTGAAACAATGTGAGCAGCTTTTCCAAATTGCAAAAGCTGCTCACATTTTTTTAGCAAAAATATAGTTCAAACAAATTGACCTGAGACTGATGAACTCTATTAACATAATTTCACACCCGACTGAATGCATATACATATCTTCATTATTTTCTGAAGGTGGCGATATTGTTATACAATACATAGAGGTCGGTAAATTGGCTGCTATTCACATGATGCCGAAAATTCGCGACAAGTTTACGAAAGCAGCCGTATTAGGTGATAGCATTGACTTACTTATTCCTTGCATAAAGGTCAGTCTCATGTCAAATTGTTTGCACTATACCACTGTATTAGTCATTGAACAGTTAATAATTTGACCACTAATGAGCTCGTTAAGCTAACATTGCTTTGAACAACTGGGATCAGGTTGCTAACCCAACGACAGTTTCTTTTGTGAAGGGAAGTTTTTTTATTTGCATTACATTACAAAAACACGCCTATACAAATACATTGTAATCTTTATCACCGAAAAAAAAAAATTTTAAGATGAAAAATTGTGATTATTCTTATTTCTGCTCAAAATATAGATTGTGGGTACTTCTTAGAACCGCCTCATCGAGGCGGTTCTAACGAGTACCCACAGTCTATATTTTACAGCAGAAATAAGAAAGATAAGGTTTACCCCTGTAAACCCCAGTTTTACTGTATAAAAGTGGGGTTCAAGGAGGTCAATATTATATAGGCATGTTTTCGTGATGTTAAATCATATCCTGCTGAAATCAGTAGGCCCTAAATGTGCAAACAGTGTATATCCAGATCCACAGGATCTAAACTGTTGTCATTCAGTTAATGCACTGTATCAAGTAATTTGATTGGTTGATAGTATTAAGTAATTTGATTGGCTGATAGTCAGAAATGGGGTGGCAAAATTGATTATTCAGCAGGCTAAAGGTTAAACTATTGATGATGTGATGTAATAAAGGCTGTTGTTTCTGTACAATGATTTGAGTTTATATTTAGAAGGCTGTAGTTATCATGTTTGTTGGTAATTTTAACGCAGTTCATCAAGAAATCCCTACTTGAGCTTCAGCACAATACAGGAGTTCCTTATTAGATAGGCAAATATTGAAGCCTCTGGCATAGTTCTGCACGTGCACAGTCAAGCAACTGTCCTCACTGTCAGCCTGCATACTGTACAGACTGGCTGGCTGGCCATGAATAAGTGGCTTAGCTTGCCCATTTAGATGCTAGCTGATTGCAGACATACTTAACCCTTGACTAAGCTAAATTCTGCGTTGTTTTTCTCAGGAAATTAGGCATGACATTTCATGTGAATTGCCTGCATAATAGGGTATGGCATTTCATGTGAATTGTCTGCTATGCAGACAAATCACATGAAATTTCAGGCCTTATTTGAATTATGCTATAATTATGAAATGTCAGGCCTTATTTTCTCTGATAAATAAGAAAAAAGGCATATTTTCTCTGATAAATAAGAAAAAAGGCATGTTTGAAAATGCTGCCTGCCTTAGATTTGATTGTCATTTTTGGGGGTTAAGACTCCAGTCTTGTGATGTGGCCCAAGTTTATTTAATTTTGTTCTATTTACATGAGTCAGGGTGCAACAAACTCTGCAAGAAGACCTGTTTGACCAGTAAAGACCAAGATCGACCTACACATCTTCACTGTCTGATCAGAGTCTTCACCTTCTGTAGGCTATCTGAAGTGTGTTAAGACCAAATAATATGCCATTCTTCGGATTGGGACTTTAACGTTGCTTCCAACTTTGTGGGACTTTTACCCGACATTGAGATGAAATGACATCTCAAGCCTTGTCGCCCAATAAAACCAATAGAGTTATAAGCATGGACGGTCAGACTCACACCGCTTTGCCTGCGCAGACTAAGATCCTCTATGTGGTTTACCAGTACTCATGTGTGGAAGCATCATGCAGCCCATTTATTTCTTCAAGCCCCAATGGGTAGGGGCCGTGTTGGGGGTAATGTAATGTACACCTGCGAGTATAGCCCCAGATAAGATGGGGTATCCAAATATTATCTTTCTTATTTCTGCACAAAAACATATGTTTTGTGTACCCATTAGAAGCGCCTCATCGAGGCGCTTCTAATGAGTACCCATAACATATCTTTTTCAGCAGAAATAAGAAACAAACTTCAATACTTTTCAGATGAAAAAAACAACCTTTTCTGGAGCTATGCCCGTGAGTAATGGTTAAATATGACCTATCACAGTATAAGTAGAAAGAGCCAGCCTCGGTCACATCAGACTAGTGATCAGAAGGTCGCGGGTTCAATACATGTTGTGTCAGCAGCATTCTTTCATATTGTTTGATCAGGTATTAAATCTCTTCTATGGTCATTCTCTCCCTTCCGCTGGTACAAGATTCTGGTGAAAGAATGTGCATTATACTGGTTAACAGCTTATGTTTAAGCTAGTGAGTCTGGGAAGAGTGGTTAGGTAATTGACCATCTCAATATGACCTAAATAGTGTTGAATGGGCTGTTAAACCCCAAAACAAACAAAAACAAAATAAGTGGAAAGACTCGTGCCAGAATGGGTAAATGTGAAGGCTGCATAAAATCTTTTCTGTTTGTACAAGTCTTGTCGTAGATTTTTCTGTGTTGGCTCATATAATATGTGATCTCCAAAGACACCACAGGTATACAACAAGTACAGGGTTGGGTAAATAAGTTATTGTTGTGTGTCACAGAATCTGAACAATCATCTAATTTTCTTCACAAGTATGGGCAGAGACTAGCCATCCATTAGTTCGATCTAGTTTTCCTTACTTTCTTTTTCTTGTAAATCTACACCAATGGTGTCTGAAGACTTGAAAGAAATCAAAATACACCACAACCTCATTATAACACAGTTGTTACAACACGGTTATGGATAGAACTCGATTTCAAGATGGATCCTAAAAATGTGTAGGTTATATAGAAAAATGACCATATATAATCTATATATTTTTGTTTGGATTTAACTTGGTTGTTTAACTATCATGATTTCTGCTTTTGACCCCATTAATAGTGTTATAAAGAGGTTGGGGTGTACCTCAAAGGATGCCCTCATGGATACCCTGGGGTAGTAAGGGCCATTCTGATCATCCCGCCCTCTGATATCTCAAACTACACCACAACCTCTTTATAACACTGTTGTTGAAGTCCAGGGTCCAATTGTTCAAAGCATTGTCAGCTTAATGAGCTCGTTGGTGGTCAAATAACACAGCTTAAATTCCGCCACCCAACTTTTCACAGTAGCATATGAAGGGGTATCTTTCCCTAGTGTTGCTACCATATCATTATGGATATCCTTAGGTGTTAAACCTTTTTATGCAAATATTGAATCACTGCTCTTTCACTGATTTTGTCCATTTTGCAAAAGCTGCTTGTCTTGTTTACTTTAGAGTGCTACCTTGTCATTATAAACTGACCAAATGAGACCAGTCCTTGGGTACATGGCCCTAGATAATCTAGAGAATAGTAGGACTTAAAAAGAAAATCCTGCATAACTCCTTCAATACGAGGCTCACAACAAATCAATCAGCCCTCGTACTTATTACTTTATTGGATCAATTGTTTTTCAGTTGACCAAAAGTTACTAAGAACAGTAGCCTTACCTTGTTGTGGCCACGTGACTATTACTGATTTCTACGAAATCCAACAAAGTTTTTCATAGCCCTGCTATTCTTGTCATTGTAACGTCAAAGTGCTGTGTAAAAGAAAGCGTGTTGTAAAGCATTGACCCGGCTAATGTGTTGGGACATTGGCAAACAGTGTAGACCCGGATCAGATGCTGCAGAATGCAGCATCTGATCAGGGTCTACACTGTTTGCATGAAATACAGGAACTTGAGGATTAATTGAAATAGCCTAATTCTCAGTTAAGGGCTCTACACTTTTTGCATAAAATTCAGGAATTTAAGGGGAAAGGATACACCTTTAGGGGGTGGGGGTGGGAAACTCCTTCAAAAGTAGATTTTTGTCTCCCATGTCAATAGGGGTCAACTCTTTAAAGAAAGAATTTGCTTCTAAGGAGCAAATTCTTTCCTTAATGAGTAGACCCCTTTTTCAGTGAGACAGGGCTTATAGAAAAGCAAACATGAAGTCCCGAAAGTTGTCACCCTTTGAAAAATGGCGGAAAAATCTGCCAGGTGTTCCCATTCCCAAATTCTCAGTTAAAGATCATTTTGCCAGCTAAGAGACAATCCACCTACCAGTGTTGTCAATGCGTTGATTTGATTTGTGACAGTGAACCTAAAACAATTACCGTATTCGACCTATTTACCGCACCGTGCGCTTAGTTTTTTCAAAATTGTTTGAAAATATTGTGGTGAAAAATCTACCTAATAAGCGCACACTCAATATGAAAAAAATAAGAAAAAAAAAAGCTTCAGATAGGATTATTTTATAGAGTTGAATTTCAGCATAGGGGTTCACCACACATACATATGATTGTCCGGGTCAAAGATGCAGCAAAACTCAATATGAATTTGTTGGGAGGTTACTGTAAAGTGTGCGCTTGAGTATTTTTCCCAGAAAAAGCTTGGGTGTGCGCTTATAGGAGCATGTGCGGTAAATAGGTCGAATACGGTAGTTATATGTTGCTATATTGTAATTTATTGTCTTTGTGGGTACAAAACAATTTCATATTGTAATTGACATTGTCAGTGAACACATAAAAGCAAAAGACACAAAACAGTTTCAATCATGTTGCAGAATTGTAACTGACATTGTCAGTAAACTCATAAAAGCAAAAGACATTAACAATTACAATCATGTTGCTGTATTGCATTTGACATTGTCAGTGAACTCATAAAAGCAAAAGACATAAAACAGTTTCAATCATGTTGCAGAATTGTAACTGACATTGTCAGTGAACTCATTAAAGCAAAAGACAATAATAAAAACAATTACAATCATGTTGCTGTATTGTATTTGCCATTGTCAGTGAACTCATAAAAGCAAAAGACATAAAACAGTTTCAATCATGTTGCAGAATTGTAACTGACATTGTCAGTGAACTCATTAAAGCAAAAGACAATAATAAAAACAATTACAATCATGTTGCTGTATTGTATTTGCCATTGTCAGTGAACTCATAAAAGCAAAAGACATAAAACAGTTTCAATCATGTTGCAGAATTGTAACTGACATTGTCAGTGAACTCATTAAAGCAAAAGACAATAATAAAAACAATTACAATCATGTTGCTGTATTGCATTTGACATTGTCAGTGAACTCATAAAGGCAAAACACATAAACAATTACAATTACAATCATGTTACTGTAGCGTAATTGACATTGTCATTTAGCACACAAAAAAGACAACAATTAAAAGTACATATTCCAAGCATGAAACAATTATATGTACTACACTTTGTGAACATTAGCATATGCATAAAATTTCTGTGTTAGAGCAATTTTACACAGCCACATTAGGCATATTCCTCACCATTGGTTCTGTCATAGTTTAGACATATACATTACGCGACGTGAACATGCCTATACAAATACATTACCACCTTTATCGCCGAAAAAAATGACAATTTTATGATGAAAAAATTGTGATATTTTTCTTATTTCTGCTACAAATATAGATTGTGGGCACTCGTTAGAACCGCCTCATCAAGGCGGTTCTAACGAGTACTCACAATCTATATTTTAGAGCAGAAATGAGAAAAATAAGGTATACCCCGAGAAACCCCAGTTTTACTATATAAAAGGGGGGTTCAAGGGGGTCAAAATTATATAGGCGTGTTTTCGTGATAATTCGTTTAACCCGCATGAAATCTTTCTAACTCATCAGTTTCTACATCTCCGAGAACATTATATAATCAAACAATTACAGAACAATGATGAGGACTTGACAGCATGAAATAACTGAAATGCTGCAGCAAAGGAAAATCAACTGGTAACCCTTGTCCTGATGAATATTTATATATGCCACACCCACTACTGATTATCAACCAATCAGATTACTTGATGCAAATTATTGCAACAAATTTACAATCTGAATGGCAAACAATGTAGATCCTGATCAGATGGCTTCGTCAGAAGCCATCTGATCTGGATCTTCATTGTTTGGAAAATAAGGCATATCCAGGCTCAGCAGGACAAGGCTTAAGACTCTGGTCGGCCTGAGCAGAGGCAGTAAAAACTGAAGATATTCAGTAGACAATCATTTTGCATCCAAATAATAATGGCTGGCATTCTCTAGTCTAGACATAACTTTTTTCTGTGTGCCCTGAATTGAGCCAGTGCAGGACAAATACTACAACAAGACCTGTGCAGCCACCAAAGACTCAGATCAGTGTGCACATGCAACCAGTCTGGAAAGGGTCTTAACCCTTTATGTACCAAATGGAATCTACCTCCTTATATATAGCAGGAGTCCATTTCAAAATTTAGGAGTGTCAGCTTATGCTTTCTTCAAAAACCATTTGGAAATTGGCTGAAAATTTTGCAAACAGTGTAGGCGCTGATCAGACACTGTGTTCTGCAGTGCCTGATCTGGGTCTGCACTGTTTGCCAGGGTACCCATTTTGTGGGTTAACTTATCATTACGTTAACACATCCATGCAACATAGCGACATAATGCATTCTTTCAGACCTTCAAAACAGTTTATTTTCGTATGAAAATGTAAGGTATTATTCTTATTTACGCTCAAAACATAGGTTGTTGATGCTCGTTAGAACCACTGTATTGAGGCTGTTATAATGAGTCCGCACAACCTATGTTTTCAGGCAGAAATAAGAAAAATAATGCACACCCCTGTGAACCCCAGTTTCTCTATATAATGCGAGGTTCACTGGGGTGTTCATCTCACTGACTTGTTAACGTGACGTTGAAAAGTTTGCAAGAAAATGCCGCAGACCACATAAACAAATGACATATTCAGGTACTGCTTTACTTGGCATCTCAAAGATGAAATGTTTCAGGCACCTGGTTCCTCAAAAACAGATTTGTTGATGAGGGGAACCCATGATAAATATTCTAAATGAAAGGGAAAGATTTTTTATAAGTTGTATTATGAACTTTGAGTTTGACAATGTACCCATGTTTTAGTGGTTGTGCAGATACGCGAATTTCAGTTGCGAAAAATGAAATCTAATGAGTGATCCAGGGATATACTCCTGTTTGTACTTCATTTATTGAGAGTGCACTTATCTAAGGGTTATGTCCCCTTGTGTGTCTGTGTATGGGTGGTATCCACTGTTACAGGACATTGTAGTTTTATGACTGTACTTGAGGGCCCGGTTGTACAAAGTATCATATGCTTAACCCATTGTATGCTAGTGGACTCTTCCATTGCTTTATGTTGGACAAGTCCATTTGTCATATAAGGGGTGTCAGGCCTATTGCCTGCACTGTTTGCCAAGGTACCCCTTATGGGGTTTCCTGCATACAATGAGTTAACAACACAATTAGTGGTTAAACTGTTAACTGGTCGAGCTGGTATGTATTATCTGATACTCTGGTAATTTTGCTGAAAAAAAAATGTGAGTAGCTTTTGCAAATGCAAAAGCTACTCACATTTTTTTTTCAGCAAAAATAGTAAATGATCTAAGTTTTAACAATATGTTAACGAATGCTATCGATTGTTTTGTACAACTTGGCCGAGACATTTACTTTAGAAGTATTAATCCAAATGCAGCATATTGCATGTTTTGATTTGTTAAATCGTTAATGTTTTCGCTTATTTATGTATATATATTATAGTTTGTATCAGGCCAGAGCAAAATTATTTTTAGGTTCTCATCCCTGCCCATTAGAGCTGGTATGCATTCTTCTCTGGAGATAGTTTTCCATTCTTTTCCTTCCACTGACTCAAAAAGGGCAGTTGTCTGTTTTATAAATGTATGTTGTGGGTACGTATTTGAATCCTCTGGATGTGTGGATTCTAACAAGTACCCACAACACGTTTTTATGGAGAAATTAGAAAAAATATCCCAGTATTATTCACATTACTCCACTTTATTTTATTTTTTGGGGGGAGGGGCTGGTTTTACGTCCCAGTCAAGATTATTTCACTCATATCGAGCCGATCGTTAATCAGAGGTGGGCAAAAACTGGAAGACCTGGTGAAAAACCACCTGACCTTCCTTTGCAGAACTTGGCATCTCACATGTGACGTGAGCCAGGCTCGAACCACAATGGTTGGAGACCTAATGATTAAGAGTCGGCGCTCTTATCCACTAGGCCATGGAAGCCGGTGAAGATGTGGGAACACATTTGAAGTTCTGTTAATGTCCATAACAGTGGCTGAAATGACATTGTCCAGATTTTTTTTTCCAACAAGATGAAAAAATAACTAATAAATTGGACGGACAAGCTTCAATTTTTTGTAAAATTGTTTGTATTATCCTGCAAAGGGATTCACAATTTGAAAGGACCTGAATGGCTCAAAACAGTGCCAGAAGATTTTCTAGATATTGGACAATAACATCTGTAAACCCACTTATTTATTATTTCTTGTAAAATTTTGGATGAGAACCGGAAAATTTAAGTTCTCTGGGCCCAGTTTTTCAAAGCATCTTCAGCTTAACAAACCCGTTATTAGTGAAAATTTTAAATATTCTAGCAAGTGCAGTACCAAATTCGGTGATGTTTTGCAGCACTCAGTGCAGTGCTGTTTTTTGCTGAAAAATGTGAGCAGCTTTTGCATTTGCAATGCAAAAGCTGCTCACATTTTTTCAGCAAAACCGTAAGTGTTGTGGCTGTATTGAATGATAAATATTTTGTCGAAACGTTAATTATTGCCTTCGTCATCTTTGAACCGTGGGCCCTGGCTTTCAGCTGATATTGTTCGTTTTGTTAGAGGCTGTTAGCAGATCTTGTTGCAATATTATCAAAGGTTCAACATGGTTTTATATTGTTAATGGTTTTATACGAATTGGGTCGATATACGTGAGATCATGTTTATTGCCCATTTTCTTTTCATATTTATTATTGTTAAATTACTGCGCTCTTTGAAAGTATAGATAGATATTTTTTTCTCTTCATGGCTTGCTGTGCATGCATATATTTTTTTTCTTATTTTTTATGAGCCTTGTCGGATAACTTGAAAAGCCCAGCACTGCTGTTAAAGGTCAGGGCCCAGATGTTCAAAGCATTGTAAGCTTAACGAGCTCATTAGTGGTAAAAATGTTAACTGTTTTAGCAAGTACAATATGTGACACACAGATACTTTTGATGAAAAAATGTGAGTAGCTTTTGCATCTGCAAAAGCTACTCACTTTTTTTTCATCAAAATATTAGCATATTTGCTTTAATGTATTAAAGTGATCAAAGGTTAATGATATGTTAACTAATGACATTGTAAGTTTTAAACAACTGGGCCCAGATGTTTTTTATCCTCATGTACTCTCATCACGCTAACAAGTCGGTGAAATGAACACCCCCTTATACCCCACTTTATATTGAGAAAACAGGGGTTTACGGGGCTCTTCATTATTTTCCTTATTTCTGCTCCTAGACATAGTTTGTGGGTATTCATTAGAACCGCCTCAATGAGGCGGTTCTAACCCACAACCTATGCTTGCTTTATAAATAAGGAAAATATCATAGATTTTCGTCAGAAAAGTAGCCATTTTGGAGATGTGAAAAAATGCACTATGTCGCACGGGTTAGTTATCAAAATGTGGTTTGTGCCAACCTTTGATTAATGATTGGTGCATTTAGTAATTGAAATATTCTTGGAAAGACTAAACCCAAATGACAGGAGGTAAGGTTAGACAAAAGGTTAAGGGTTTTTGTATGAGGTAACATACCTTCTGACATCATGAAAGTACCAGAAGAGCTGTTGCACACTACCTTCACCTCCACCCAAGACATTGAACTCAGCAAATTCGATATAAGTTTCTGTCGTGGGTTGGTTTGTCATTACCGACAATCTCCAATCATGATCAAGGTATGTGAATTGCTAATTCCGTTAAGTTTCTAGACACAAAGTATGATGATAGATATTTGTTCTACAGCACTGCCCTCACCCCTGACCTTGAAATTAAGGTCAGTAGCTTGACCTTGAAATTAAGGTCAGTAGCTTGGAAAATTTTATGGACTTGTACACCAAAACCTCTTTATAACACAATTGATGGGGTCCAAAGCAGAAACCGTGTTAGTTAAACAACCTTGTTATATCCAAACAAAAATGTATAGATTATATAGAAAAATGACCATTTATGGTCATTTTTCTATATAATCTATACATTTTGGGGATCCATCTTGAAACCGTGTTATATCCAAAACTGTGTTATAATGGACTGTGTTATAATGAACTGTGTTATAATGAGGTTGTGGTGTATGTAGTTCTTAAGATCTCGTATTTTCCAGATCCCTCCGCCATGGAAACACACTGCATCATATGTATCTTGTGTGCCTACATGTACATCACATAGTTCCACCAGTAAAAACAGATAGTTATTTATTTAAGCCTTGCCCTGCTGAACACATCGATCCCTACTTTCGCAAACTGTGTAGATCCAGATCAGATGGCTTCTGAAGAAGCCATCATCTGTTCTCAATCTACACTGTTTGTCATCCAATTTGCAATTTGAATGAATATATAATATCAAGTAATATGATTGGTTGATAGTCAGAAATGGGTGCGGCTGCAGTAGGATAAAGGTTAAGATTAGTAAAGCAGATAATATGACACATACACCAGTCAGTAGAGAGCAAAAAAAACTTTTATTTTAGAGAAAATGAGGCTTGAGATTTCATGTGAATCGGATTAACCCATAAAATGCCTATCGGGACTATTGTCGTCTGCATTGCCATCTGCCGGTTAGGGTACTTTAAAAGTATTTTTTTTGCAGTGTAGACCCATATCAGACTGCTCCTGTAGGAGCAGTCTGATCTGGGCTTATACTGTTTGCCTATATGCAAAAATATTGTTAAAAAGTTTGCCAATTGCAAAAAAATTCAGCAGACATGATAAGCAGACAACATTTTCAGATGTGTTTTATCTTGGCATTAAAACTTACTTTCATTGAATGGAAATGTCATCTGCTACGCATGATGTTTGCTTTTAGTATTCATGGTAATCCAGCAACAGGTCATGTTTATAGAACACTTCTAACCTTATTCTGCCAAATAAATTAATTTTGCCACGTCCATTTTTTTCTATCAACCAATTCAAATTACTTGATGTAATTTATTCCTATAAACTCATTGGTTGAATGGTAAACATTGAAGATCCGAATAATATAGTAATAGATATTTCCAAAAGTTTTACTCAGCACTCGCCTTACCCCTGACCTTGAAGTCAAGGTCACTGGCTTTGAGAATTTTATGTACATGTACTAGCATATAGTTCTTAAGATCTCATACTTCGTTCTGATCAGGATCTTCACTGTTTGCAAAAGAAGCATATCCTGGCTCAGCAGAGCAAGGGGCAAGAAATATGTTTTTATACTTTGTTCTTTCCCTTTTTTTCTATAAATTTTCAGATATGTTTTATGTGATTATTACATTGTATATTTACTTTGTCTAGTTAATAAAATTATGAAGACTCCTTGTGTTTTGTACTTTCAGTTTACCTCATTCATAGAATAATGTGTCTTTGAATCTTCAAGCACCAGGTATATTTCTACAGCAGATAGTAGTGTATTTTATTTTCTTAATTTTCACAGAAAATAAAGCTTGACATTTCATGTGAATTGTGTGCTCATGAGCAGATGATTCACATACCGTTAAATTCCGATATTAAGACTACCTTTGGGACTGTTCAAAAGTGGTCTTTAAGGTGGTCTCTGATCAGAGGACACTGTATGCAGAAAACACAAAGAAAGAATGAATGTAACTTACTCAGCTTTTTGAAGCAGAATTAGTCTTAATTTTATGTGGTCTTAATAGCAGAATTTCACTCGCTGGAAAATAAGGAAACAAAAAGCTTTTGAAAATTAAGTCTGCTGATTATACATCCTAATAATGTACTTACTGGTGAGAAGCCTAAACCAGGGATTGTGGGTTCGATTCTGGGCTTCTCAGGACTTTCGGATGAGTCTTTAAACCAAATACTGTCTCAAAACACACGCATGCACACACACACACACACTGACACTTCTGCAGAGACAAGCCATTAAAATCCCATGAAAATACAGTCAAACCTGTCTAATCCGGCCAGCTCTCAGACAGAAAAATGGCCAGATTAGACTGGGCCGGAATAGAGAGAATCCCATACCTATGTGACCTCAATATGACTGCTCAGTGTAGGTATCCACCTAAGGGTAGAGAATGCTTGTACACACGAAATTATTCCATATAAAAAGCATGAACAAAGTTGAATACGTTTTTAAAATCACTTATAAAAACGTTAATAGTGGTGTCTGGGCCGTTAAACTCCAATTCAAACAAGCAAAAAACATTTATAAAAAAATCTTGTTTATACTGATTAATGCCAATATGACTGTTCTGCACTTTTTAAATACCTGGCAGTTTTAAAACTCGAACATGCTAACCAGTATTTGAATTGGTGTTAATTACATCTCACATAACAGTCTGACACTTACTGTAGAATAAAACAAGGTGATGATAAAAGGTATTAGGACAATCAAAATGAGCATGAGTACTCTCACACTGCAAATTCAATTTTCAACAGGTAAATAATGGTTACTTACAACAATGAAGTTAGCAATAATAATCACAAACTGTGCTCAATCAGCTGTTCAGAATCAGAATCAGAATTGTTACTGGTGACACGTCAAATGACATTCATACACCAGGACCTGTAATGTGGGAAGTTAGTCACTAGCTCTAACCAAACAGTTAAATTTAGCTACACAATCATCAGCACCTTCAGCTGTCGAAATAATCAAATCGGGAAGGGAATTCCAATCTCTAATGATTCTGGGGAAGAACGACTCTTTATAAATGTCAGTTCTTGCAGTAAGGGTCTGAAATGCCTACGAATGGTGATTTCTATAGTGTCTAAACTCCGTTCAGAAAATCTGAATCATCGATATTTTCGATTCTCGCGTTTAATACTCATTTTAGCCCATACATCACTATGGGAAAGTTTTAGACCTCACCCTCCGCCGATTTCTCCAGCAAGTCGTATGCCTCTGCGATAGCCAGGAAAGTCTGTAGAAGTGTTCTATATTTGGAGAAAAGTGCAAAATCTAAATTTTCTTCCACAGACTAAGACATTCTGACAGGTTCGACACACCCTTTTAAACCATATATAGAAGTGGCTACTGCTCTTGTAAATTACAAGGGCGTGTATGTTTTATTTGCACGATCACTTCATGGAAAATCATTAGCTGTGACACCACATCCGATATCGGTATATTTCTTTTTGACCACTGTTGACAGCACATTGCGCTAGTGGCTCCCCGTTCCTAGTGAGCCTCTATCTAGCAATTCGAATGTAAGGTGTGTGGTAACTGCATATCTATTTATAAAGTGCATCACATGGATTTGAATATTTATTATTTTACCTGACAATCATCGTCAAATGGACTTAGTCTGTGGTCTCATTTCTTTGTTTTGCAATTTTCTCCAAATAATCACAGCCTTCCCTGACTGTCGCAGAGGCATATGACCTGTTGGAGAAGTCGGCGGAGGGTCAGATCTAACACTTTCCCATAGAGATGTATGGGCTAAAATGAGTATTAAAAGGAAGAAACAAAAAAATCGATGATTCAGATTTTCTGAACGGAGTTTAGCTGGGGGAACAAGGTCATCTGTTGGAATGCTGGCAGCACCCTTTAGACCTTTGTATAAAAGGATTAGCCTACTGTCTTTTCTCCTTTACTTGAGAGACTCCCATTTCAATTTTCCAAGTATTCGAATCATGCTCCCAGTTTCAAAGCAGTAATTGCCTGTTACAAATCTAGCAGCTCTATTCTGAACTTTCTCAATTTCATCGTTAAGGACCACTCCACTGGGGTCCCAGATACAACTTCCATATTCCAAGATTGGGCGAACAAGACCTTTATATGCGGCCTCTTTTACCATCCTGAGGGCACTGATGAAGATTTCGCCTCAGGAAACCAAGCATTCTATTTGCCTTAGTACACATGTTGCTAATATGAGTATTCCATCTCAAGTTGTGTGAGATTGTCACTTCAAGGTATTTAATGGAGTCCACATTCTCAACCGTTCCCTCTATGGTGTAAGAAGCCTCAACATTATTAGGGCCCCGCACTGAAAGTGTGGGTGCCCTATAGTAATCACTCTGTCCGTCCGTCTGTCTGTCTGTCTGTCCGTCCACAAATTTTTTCCTACTCCTCTGATAGCGCTGCCGGGGCCCTAGTCAGTTTCACTGACAGCTCTAGTTACATCTCTTCCTACTTATCTGCATAATATTGCATTTAACTGGCTGAAATCTCATGCCCCATTTTGGGGCCCAACATCTTAATCTATCTCTGTTAGCCTGAAGTTTCAGTGAGTCATTTGTATCTCTAATTTCCCGTTTACAAACACAGCCATCTGCGAACAGTCTTATTTCTAAGTCAGTGTCAGTGGAAATATCATTGATGTACAGGGAGAACATAAGTGGACCAAGAACGGTCCCTTGAGGGACTCCAGACAAAACTGGAGCCCACTCTGAAGATTCACCATTAACAACAACCCGAGGTTTTCAGTAACAAAGAAAGGAATCTATCCATTTGAGGGTCTTTCCCCAATTGCATAACCAAATAACTTAGATTTAAGTAGTTCATGAGGAGGGGTGTCAAAAGCCTTCTCAAAGTCCAGAATAAATGTGTCCACCTGTCCCCCTTTGTCCAAGATTTTTGCCCAGTCATTAATGACTGTGCTTAGCTGAGTTTCACAACTATAACTTTTCCTAAATGCATATTGTCTGTCTGACAAATGTTTATGTTCTTCCAAGTGGGCCATGATGTTTGAGCAGACTATATGTTCCAGCAATTTACACAAAACACAAGTCAGAGACATAGGGCAATAATTACCGGCAAAAGCCCTATCTCCTTTTTTGAAGAGTGGACAGATGTTTGATAAGAGCCATTCTTTGGGGATTTCACCTATATCAAGAGACTGTTGAAACAAGTGTGCAAAAACTGAACCCAACTCATTTACTAATTCCTTCAGGACTCTAGGATGAAGCTCATCAGGTCCTAAGGCCTTACTGGGGTTTAAGCCTTGAAGTAACTTGATCACTCCTGCAGCTGTCACAATATTTTTCATATTGTGGTTTACCTTTGTTATTCCAAACCAATACACATAAAGCAAGTATGTCAACACTTTGTCTGGAATACACAGCGAAATTCATGCCCAACAGACTGGAAACGTAGGTCGGAATTCGGAATGTGCAGTGTCCGGAGTAGACAGGAGATTTTAACATTGTGGTATATGGATGAATTCAACAGACTGACATTTTTGGCCGGATTGGACAGGAAATCGGAATAAACAGGGGCCATGTAACGGAGGTTTGACTGTATCATGAATGGCATATTACAGTCCTCCTAGCAAAACCTATAAAAACCTATAATTTTGTGCCAAACCTATAAAACCTTTATTTTGTTCATAAAACCTATAAAAAGCCTGTATTTTCATGAAAAAAACCTATATTTTCACTTTTTGAACCTTCTTGCGGCTCAACCCTAACTTTTCTTCAAAATGCACTACTATTTTTATTCCTTTTTAGTCCCATAAAAAGTGATGAAAACTGTCTTGTTTTGTGTTTTTTTTTCCTCACTCGCTTTGCTCGCTCGGACTTTGTAAAATTTAGATCAACTTTATCAGAGTAATTGTGGCACAAAAATTCATCAAATATTTTTTCTTCAGTTTTAAATCTTTATGTAAGTTTGGAAGACTTTTTTTTTAACCTGTATTTTTATTGAAAAACCTGTAAATAACCTATATTTTGAGTAAGAAGAACCTATATAAAACCTATGTTTTCAAAGTGGGCCACTAGGAGGCCTGATATTAAAAACAGTAAACCCATTAAAGATGGCCATTATTCCTTGTTTTAAAATTATTCATAATGTTAGTTTTTTGCCAATAATTTTTTAATTAATGGTCATAATTTGATTATCTATCATGAAAATCCCATTAAAACTGTTTAAAAGTAATGGCTGGGCATGAACTTAATGGCATCCAATATTTCATGGTACCATTACTTCTTGTTTCTTCCCTCTTTCATGCCCATCATTACTGCATAGTTTCATATTTGATGGCCATTACAGATTGAAAAGAAAAATAATGGCAATTGAAAACCTGGTTCTTCATATTAATGGCCTTCAAAAATACTGTCATTACATATAATTTATGGCCATTACATTGGCCATTAAATAAACAAAGACAAAAATTAAACAATTAAAAACATTAAAAGTAATGACTGGGCTTTAATCTCATGGCATCTGACATTTGGTATGGCCATTACCAAGGTGAGAAGCCTACTGAATTATATGTCTTAAATCATACCAGTGAGAAGCCTTACTTAATTATACAGCCTGTCATACATACAGGTGAGAAGCTATATACAATTTCGTCTTTATCATATACACACTGGTGAGAAGCTTTACTGAATTTATGCACATACTGGTGAAAAGCTGCCTGTCCTGATTTTTATGTGCATACTGGTGAGAAGCTCTACTCAATTATATAGCCTACTGACCTACAGTCTTACTTAATTTCAAAATACATACTGGTGAGAAGCTGTACTGGATTTTACAATCTGTCTTGAGGTTTCATTTGGAGATGTTCCTTCCAATTTTGTGGGACTTTTATCCTATATTGAGATGAAATGACATCTCAAGCCCTACCATAAAAAAACAATGGGGTTTATATGCAGGGAAGGTCTGACTCGCACCACTTTGCCTTGGCAGGCTAAGACCTAAGCAGTTTACCAGTACTCATGTGCAGTTGGTTTCAGCTCTGTGTGGAAACATCGTGCAGCCCAATCTATTTCTAAAGCCCTGTTGGGTGGAGCTGTATACAGCCTGTAATTTACCAAAATGATCTTAAGTATTAAGGCCAAAGCAAACAGTGCAGACCCAGATCAGACTGCTCCTGATCAGTCTCTACACTGTTTGCCATTCCATCTGCACTTCTAGAACTCCTGGCTGGATTGTGAAACAACTTTTTAAAAAGTTTAGGAGAAATACAAGTCCTCAAGGTGTCTGAATTTTTAGGATTTTTATGGTAATATAAAAACTAATGACAGAAATTTTACAGCTAATCTTTGAATATTCATATTTGTGATAAGTCTTATCAAATTTTTATATACATGTACATACTGGTGGAAAGCCTTACTCAATTAAAACACATTTGTTTGAGTTGTGGTTTAACGTCCCCGTCAACACCGTAAAGGTCATTTTGGAGACGTTGCTTCCAATTTTGTGGGACTTTTACCTGACATTGAGATGAAATGACATCTCAGGCCCTGTCTCCCAATGAAACCAATAGGGTTTATTAGCATGGACGGTCCGTCTCCCACCGCGGTTCCTGGACAGGCTTAGATCCTCTAAGCAGTTTACCAGTACTAGTGTGCGGGCCGGTTTCTGCTCTGCGTGGAAGCATAATGCAGCCCATATATTTCTCCAAGCCAATTAAAACACATACATACTTCCGAGAAGCCTTACTGGATTATACAGCCTTTTATATACATACTGGTGAGATGCCTTACTGAATTACACAGCCTGCCTTTCATTTACATACTGTTGTGAACCTTTACTGAATTTAAACAGCCAGTCTTCAGTCTTTAATCATCTTGCTGAAAAAGACATTCTTGGGCTTGTTTTTTATGATTAGAATGAAATTTTGAAGCACACAAAACCCTCATTATGGTGAATATGGTATATGCCAGTTGGAAGCACTACTGAAGAGCCCATTTTACTCATAGTAGGAGACCATGTCAAACTTAAGGGGTGTCAGGTTGATTTGTTTTTTTGAAATGAGGTTTAACATCCCCATCAACTTTGGAGACATTGATTCCAATTTTGTGGGACTTTTACCTGAAATTGAGATGAAATGACATCTCAAGCCCTGCCACCATATGAAACCAAAAGGTTTATATACATTGGACGGTCTGACTCACACCACTTTACCTGGGCAGGCTTAGTCCTTCTAAGTGGTTTACCAGTACTCATGTGTGGTCAGTTTCAGCTCTGTGTGGCAGCACCATGCAGCCCATCTACTTTCAAGCCCTGATTGATGGGGGCGAGGTTGAGTTATATTAAGAAATTTACCTAGATAATGGCTGAACTATTTGCAAATAGTGAAGGACCTGATCAGATACAGCATTCTCTGTCGTCTCAACTGGGGCTGACTGTTTGCCAATGTCCCACTTTGGAGTTTGCAGGTAAAATGGGTTAATACTCAAGTGATGATATGAGAGCAAACATATTGCATAATACGATTATTAAAGTTGAGAAATACAGTTCCGCTATTAAGACCACCTAAAGTTCCGCTATTAAGACCACCTAAAATTGAAATTAATTCTTCTTTTAAAACATATTGTAACTGTATCAGGTTTTTTCTGTGTTTTTACACACACTGTACTCTAGTAAGATTAAGAGACATCTGGGCCTAGTAAGAGACCTCCTATGGAACTGTTCAAAAGTGGTCTTTAAGACCACTTTTGAACAGTCCCAAATTGAAATTTTACTGTATACCAAGAGTTTCTAAAGTGTGCTTTTCCATCCTTGAATTTCGACATGCCCGATCTTGTAGTCAAAGTTATTAATTGACCATCCTGTATTGATCGGAGGTCATCTGTATTAACATCGGGTCAACCAATATTAACTGAGGTCAAGTGAGGTCCAAAAATCAATAATCATGTTTTTTTAATTGTGTAAATTACAACAGCGCAATCGGCAAGTTAGCAATCGGACTACTCCCAGACGCACTTTTGAAGTTGTTTGAGACGAATATAAAATACATGCCGAAAGCTTTGTAGCACCGTTTTGAACTTTCCATCACATGCTTCTGAACTGGTATTTGAGATGATTGACAACCGTCTTTGAACCTTTTAAGCGTTGTCATTAATTACTTAATTTCTTATTGACCCAGTTACAGTTCCTCGGTCAGCTGCATTGGCCCTGAGCGCATTGGGCCCGAGGCGTCAGGCCAATGCAGCTGACCAAGGGCCTGTAACTGAGTCAATATGAAATTACTTGATTAACCCTTTTAGTACCAAATGGAATCTTCCTCCTTATATATAGCAGGAGTCCATTAGAAATTTAGGGCTGTCGGGTTGTGTTTTCTTCATACCGTATTCGCCCTAATTACCGCACATGCTCCTATAGGCGCACACCAAAGCTATTTTTGAAAAAAATATGCATAAGCGCACACCATACAGTAACCTCCTATTGAAGCTTTCACAGGAAATCTATAAAAACTTAACGTTATTTCTTCAACAGTGAAGGCAAAGCAACTGAATTTCTGTCAAATTCATTCGACAGATCTAATACACACTTTAAGTCAATTGAATGTGGTTCCCAAACCTTTTGATACACATGAAATCCACAGATACCTGACAGGGATCAGCCGAGGGGGCGATTCGGGCGACTTCTCCGCCCGAAGTTCAAGAAATTTGTCTTACCTGACAAGAAAAGAGAAGTTGACTTCGCCCTGTTTTTTTACCGAACATTTCTGACTCAGTCTCCAGGATCTAAGTATTAAATATTCATCGATAATGAAACAAGTTGATTACAAAAACACAAATTGATAATCCGGTATTAATAACCCAGCTGAATGTGATTATTACCCATTTTAGAAACTGACCACCAGTTGAGTACGAGTTGTCACATCAGTTGATTATGTAAATAGGCGAATCGGATTAGTCCACATCGGCATCTTTGATCTTATCGCAGGGTCACTTGAACCATGTGTCAAAATTGAGTAATAAGATTTGTTCACGGAAAATGTACACCTACGGTAATGGTCAAATGTTACCAACGCAGTATCAGTTGAAAGAACGGACGATCAGTCTTTGCAGGCTGTTAATTTTTGGCAGTATGATTGACGCATGAAAAACATGGTCGCACAGACCCAAACTAACACCCGACTGCATAACATGACTCGTAAGGTAGTCGGAAAAGGAGCCCCTAGAGGCATCTTGAATATTCATGAGGCCCATCGTGTCTATTTCGGAAATGATCGGGAATACATGTTATGGTGTACGGATGTAACAAGTTGGCTTCTTTCAAAAGAAGCCAATGTTAGGGCTACAGCACAACTGCAATAATCGGCAGGTGGGTTTTAAGAAAGTATAGATTTTTTTCCTGACGAAATTTGCGAAGCTGGGGAACAAGACAGTTCAACTGCCAAGACAATTACCCAAAATAATTTGTGTGCGCTTAATAGGTCGATTTTTCAACACGATTTTTTGACACAATTTTGAAAAAACTAAGCGCATGGTGTGGTAATTAGGGCGAATACGGTTATTTATTTTGAAAATAACAACTTTAAGCAAACAGTGGAGGCCCTGATCAGACGCCGCATTCTGCGGCGTCTGATCTGGGCCTGCACTGTTTGCCAGGGTACCCGTTTTGGGGTTTCTGGTACTAAATGGGTTAATAACATTATATAATTAACAGCATGGCAATTAGTGTTGACGAGATGGTTCATCAAAAGTCTATGCTGTCTGCCTAGGTATCTGTGCCAGCGTTAAAGAAGATGATTCCACCAAGGTTTTAAAAGACAAACAAGACATATTTGAACTTTTCCAAATTTAATTAATAATAAGCAGCTTGACTCAACTAAGCTCATCAACACCTGGCGCAAAACATAGCATTTCACTAATATCTTATTCATATCAGATCATTCTTGAAAATAACAGTAATAACCAACATTACACATTCCATATTAACCCTTTTTGTACCAGATGGAATCTTCCACCTTATATATAGCATGAGTCCATTTAAAAATTTAGGGGTGTCATGTTGTGTTTTCTTCAAAACTGATTTGGAAAATGGCTGAACTTTTTTGCAAACAATGAAGGCCCTGATGAGACGCCGCATTCTGCAGCGTCAGATCTGAACCTGCGCTGTTTGCCAAACACCCATTTAGGGGTTTCTGGTACAAAAAGGGTTAAATAAGGATAATAATCTAGGAATAATTATTTGTTTTTTATTTGTTTCAGTTAATGCATCAATATAGCTGTGGCCATGTGAACAACATTTGTCAAATTTAACTCTGTAAAAACTTAAAATCCACATATATCCATGCACGTAATAGAAAAAGGAAACAAGACTGATCATGTGGGCAGGCTGTTGAAGGCAAATAATCAAGCAAGACCATATTTGAAAGGGACAAATCATTTCATGCAAGACCACATTCGGAGGGGGCAAAATGCTTAATGCAAGACAACATTCTAAGGGGAAATTATCATTAAATGCAAGATCACATTTTAATGTGGCAAATCATTTAATTCAAGACATCATTTGAAAGGGGCAAATCATTTATTGCATGACCACATTCAAAAGGGACGAATCATTCAACGAAAGATCACATTCAAAAGAAGCAAACCATTTAACCCATTTAGTACCAGAAACCCCAAAACGGGTACCCTGGCAAACAGCGCAGGCCCAGATCAGACGCCGCAGAAGGCGGCGGACGCCGCAGAATGCGGCGTCTAATCAGGGCCTCCACTGTTTGCTAAAAGTTCAGTCATTTTCCAAATAAATTTTGATGAAAACATAACCTGACACCCCTAAATTTTGAAATGGACTCCTGCTATATATAAGGAGAAAGATTCCATTTGGTACAAATAGGGTTAAAGAATGTAAAATCATTCAATGCAAGACCACATTCAAAAGCAGTAAGTCATTTAATTCAATATCACTTTCTAATGGGGCAAATTATTTATTGCAAGACTATATTCTAAAGGGGAAAATCATTTAATGGAAGACCACAATTGAAGGGGGGGGGGGGGGGGGGGGGGGGGCAAATTTTTTTATGCAAGACCACAATCAAGAAGGAACTAAATTATCTAATGCAAGACAAGAAGGGGAAAATCATGTAAAGCAAAACCACATGCAAGAAGGAATCATTTTATGCAAACCCATATTCAAGGAACAGGCAATTCACTGAATGCAAGACTGTGTTCAAGAAGTGGCAAATCACTAAATACAAGACTGCACTCTATCAAGAAGGTGAATCATTTAATAAGTAAGTCAAAAGAGGTTGCTATAGACAGGTGCTTGCTAAATGCAGGTTCTTTTTTGCCTTTGAATGGCCACTTATTACAGAAGAAGACCACTGAACAGAGGTAGCCATTAAGACAGGTTTGTCTTTTTAAATATAATCCACTACTGGGTTTGGAAAATACACCTAAACCTCTATATAACACTGCTTATTTTAACATGGTTTTGGGTATAACACGGTTTACAGATGGATGCCCCAAAATATACAGAATGTATAGGAAAATGAGCATAAATAACAACTAGAATACTGTCGATGGCGCGCCATCGCAAATCCCCACGTTTTCTACAGAGGGGCCAAGTACCGAAAACCCCTCACCCTGGGCCCTAATTTGACTCCATGGTCAAAATATTACCTGTATTATATTCTACTAATCATGCCCTTCAATTTCATATGCCACATGACTATGTTCCAAAAAACTTAAATTTTGACCCTTTGACCCCTCTCCCAGGGCCCCAATCTGACCCCAGGGTCAAAATTTTACTTGTAGTTTATTCTACCCATTTTCCCCTTCGCATAGATATGCAACATGACTATGTTCTGAAAAACTTTAATTTTGACCCCCGACCCCCCCAAGTCCGACCCCCAGGGCGTGACCTAGGGGTCACAGCCAAAATCCCGTTCAATATGTTTTACTTTTTTCATAACTAAGTACATGTGCAAAGTTTGGCATCAAAATCTTCAAAATTGACTTTGTATTTGAATTTTATTGATATTTGACCTTTTGACCCCTCCCCAGGGCCCCTGGGGGCGGGGACAAAAAAAAATGTGCTCTTGCGCAAGCCATTCATGTAAGCAACTCGCATACCAAATTTGGTTGAATTCCGGCTAACGGTTTAGGAGGAGATAGCCGGACAGACAGACGGACAGACGGACAGACAGACAGACGGACAGACGGACGGAGGCGATAACAATATCCCCACTTTTTTTAAAAAACGTGGGGATAATTATTCTATATAATCTATATATTTTGTCTGGATATAACACTGTTTCTAACACAGGTTCTGCTTTGGACCCTAAAAAAATAGTCACACCTGTGATAATTTTTTTAACTATATGAGGGAGATTTGCCTTTATGAAAAGCGAGATGTAAAGAATATATAGGGAAATTCTCAGTTCAAATGAGGGAGACTCCAAAATTTTACTCAAATTTAGCATAAATTAGACAGAAATTAGTATCAAAATGAGGGAGTCTCCCTCCCGATGAGGGAGATATCACAGGTATGAATAGTGTTAAAATAGTTTTGAGTTTAGCAAAGTCAGGAGTGGTGCATGCACTCTATCCAGTACTCCTGCACTGGCAAGCTTAACCCTTATCCTGCTGAATAATTAATTTTAGTCGCACCCATTTCTGTCTTTGAACCAATTAGATTACTTGATGTAATTTATTCCTACAAATTCATAAACTGAATGTCAAACAGTGTAGATCCTGATCAGATGGCTTCTTCAGAAGCCATCTGATCTGGATCTACACTGTTTGCATGAGTAGGGGTTGTCGTGAACGGCAGGATAAAGGTTCAACTAGAATTCACATGAACTGTCAAGCATAATTTTCCCTGAAAAATATGGAGAAAAAATTTGAAAATGTTGGTTGCAACAGTCGTAACTGACATTGTACAGGTCAAAATAATAACGCTACTACTAACAAACATAAAACTTGAAAAATATATAAAAACACAGCTAAACTAGCACAACATCTGTGTATAAATAGAACTCTTGAAATACAAAGTGGCTTTATCTAATATCAAAATATTACATTTATTTTTTTATATTTAAAATATGTATGTATACATATATTATATATATAATTCTCTAACAATGAGCAAATGATATGAAAAATGATATTAAAAACTCTAGCTACCCTATCTACCTTCAGCCCCCGCCCATCGGGGCTTGAAGAAATAGATGGGCTGCATGATTCTTCCATGCAGAGCTGAAACCGACACGACTACTGGTAAACCGCTTAGAGGATCTAAGCCTGCCCAGGCAAAGCAGTGTGAGTCGGACCATCCATGCTTATAACCCTATTGGTTTTATTGGGCGGCAGGGCTTGAGATGTCATTTCATCTCAATGTCGGGTAAAAGTCCCACAAAATTGGAAGCAACGTTTCCAAAATGACCTTTACAGTGTTGACGGGCACGTTAAACATCTAATCAAACAAAACCCTATCTACCTTACATTGTATTCCCAATAAAAACTTTTCATAGTTCTCATCATAATAACAAATCTGTGAAATAATGAACACCCCTCTAAACCCCACTTTATATACAGGAAACTGGGGTTTATAGGGGTATATATTACTTTTATTTCTGCTCCAAGACATAGGTTGTGGGTACTTGTTAGAAACGCCTCAATGAGGTGGTTCTAACGAGCACCCACAACCTATGTTTTGAGTATACATAACAAAAATGTTCTAAATTTTCATCAGAAAAATAACCGTTTTGGAGATATGAAAGAATGTACTATGTCGCACATGTATTTTATAATGTTATAGTAATGTGATGTGCACTATGTGACAGAAACGTCCATTATGAGAGTCACTGACTATAGGCTTTGCGAGGCTTTACTAAGTTTCGGCTAACAGGTGAGTTTAATGCTCAAACTGAGAACCAATGACAGACTTTTTGTTGGATGCACAATCTCTTACAACATTTTCTATGAACAGTTTTTTTTTTCAGCATCAATGTTTCCTGAACCATTCACACAAATACACTTTCAAATGCCACTGTCTGATTTGTTTTTGTTTGATTTGAGGTTTAATGTCCCCGTCAACACTGTAAAGGTCATTTTGGAGACGTTGCTTCCAATTTTGTGGGACTTTTACCCGACACTGAGATGAAATGACATCTCAAGCCCTGCTGCCCAATGAAACCAATAGGGTTTAAAAGCATGGACGGTCCGACTCGCACCGCTTTGCTGGGGCAGGCTTAGATGCTCTAAGCGGTTTACCAGTACTCGTGTGCGGGTCGGTGTCAGCTCTGCATGGAAGCATCATGCAGCCCATCTAGCCACTGTTTGAAACTGAACAATTTACCATATTTTCTGGTATGCAAAAAATTAACAAGTCAGTGAATTCTCCTTATTTTTGTTATAACCCCAAAACTGCCTTTTTAGCTATGACATTTTAAAACATTGCAGACAGAACATAATTACATTTTTTTATCACTATCACAGATGGCTTCATACATGTATTGAACAATGAAGATAATAATACTGAAATCTCTCTACATAAAATAAAAACATGTTCTGTAATGATCCTAAGTATTGGGACAGGCCCAAGCAAACAATGTAGACCCAGATCAGACTGCTTCTTCAGGAGCAGTCTGATCAGAGTCTACACTGTTTGCCATCCCATCTGCACTTTTTGGACTCCTTGCTGGTCAAGAAACAAAATTGTTAAAATTTTAAGAGAATTACAGCAAGTCCTCAAGATGTCCCCATTTTTAGGATTTTTATGGAAGGTGGTAGAGCAAAAACTCTTTGCTGAAGACCTGGGGTCATCTGTTCAAAGCACGGCTAGCTCAACAATGACCCTGATCAGAATCCACATTCTACAGCATCTGATCTGGACCTCCACCATCTCTTTTAAGGTTACCGTCTAAAATTGGTTAATTATATCTAGTTCATTATATGGTAGCAGGTACAATATCTTATAACTTGGATTTTTTTGCTGAAAAAAAATGTGTACCGTGAAAAACATAAAAATTTGGGCATCTTGTGGACTAAAATTTGAAAAAATTTGTTTCTCGATCCAGCAAGGAGTCCAAAAAGAGCAGATGGAATGTCAAACAGTGAAGACCCTGATCACACTGCTCCTTCAGGTCTGATGTGGGTCTGCACTTTTCAGCAAAAATAATGCTGAAATGATATACGGCGAAATCTCAGTGCCTCTAACACTGACGGCTCGTTTACAATGGCTAACTGTTCTAGCAAGTATAATATCTAATATTCTGGTATTTTTGCTGGAAAAATGTGAGTAGCTTTTGCATTTGCAAAAGCTACTCACATTTTTTCGGCAAAAATATTTGTGTATTAGCCATATTCAATGGTAAAAAAATTAACAACATGTCAATTAACGACATTGTTACGTTTTGAACAAATGGCCCCAGAATCCCAATGTAAAAGATCTTAACCACAAATTTCTTGTATTATTCAATAAAAATATAATAAACTATATTATGTTACCCTAGACTATCTAAAATAATAATGCACAGGATACTCATCAACAAATGGACTGCCCATAGGGGCATGATGAAATAGATGGGCTGCATGATGCTTCCACGCAGAGCTGAAACCTACCCACACACGAGTACTGGTGAACCGCTTAGAGGATCTAAGCCTGCCCAGGCAAAGCCGTGCGAGTCAGACCGTCTATGCTTATAAACCCTTTTAGTTTAATTGGGCGGCAGGGCTTGAGATGTCATTTCATCTCAATGTCGGGTAAAAGTCCCACAAAATTAGAAGTAACGTCTCCAAAATGACCTTTACAGTGTTGACGGAGACATTAAACCTTGAATCAAACAAAAGCAAATACCCTAGACTATCTAAAACAATAATGCACAAGATACTCATCAACACTGTCAAACAGGAAACAAACTAGGCAGCAATTATCAGCTATACTTACATCACACAGTTGGAAGCCGTATGCGCCTATCAAAATGTTTTCCCCCAGAGTGGGGATGGCTGGATTACCCTGGGAAATTAGACATTTTTGAAAACTGGTTGTCACATTTCCTACCCATGAATCACAATTTTGGACCCAAAAAGCCCTAGCTGGGCATTAACTCTTATTCTGCTGTTTACGACAACCCTTTTCTTTGCAAACAGTGTAGATCCAGATCAGATGGCTTCTAAAGAAGCCATCTGATCAGGATCTACACTGTTTGACATTCAATTTATGAATTTGTAAGAATAAATTACATCAAGTAATCTGATTGGTTCAAAGTCAGAAATGGGTGTGGCTAAACTGAATATTCAGCAAGGGAAGGGTTAAAAGCTGCACATAATTTTTCTAGAATTTCAAGACTGGGTAATTATTAAAGCCCCACGCCTGTGTCAATTAGTACAGTAAAACTCCTATATTAAGGCCACCTTTGGGACTGTTCAAAAGTGGTCTTTAAGACCACCTTTGAACAGTCCCAAAGGTGGTCTCCCACTACAGCATACTGGATGTAAAAACTACAAAGAAAATGTAACTGAAACCTTCTAAATATGCTTTTAAAACAACAATTTGTCTTAATTTTAGGTGGTCTAAATAGCGGAATTTAACTGTTTAAGATTCCCAATGGTTGGGATTATTTGTATGTCTATAATCCCCAGGGAATTTCTGCCCACCCTCTTCTTCTTCCCACCCCCTTGCTCCTGGTCCCCAGACTTGGGGAACACGTTAATAGGTGCATAATACAGTCATGTGATTGAACAAGGTGATCCAAGAGTTTGCTGTTGGAATACTCAAAGTATAGCTGTTGCTTTGATTATGTTCTGACTGTCTTCACTGGTGAATATTTCTCATCGCGACCTCATAACTTATAGTGCCAGCCTCGGTAGCTCGGTCAGATGTGCGTCTGACTGGTGATGAGGAGGATGCCTCATAACTTATAGTGCCAGCCTCGGTAGCTCAGTCAGATGCACGTCTGACTGGTGATGAGGAGGACGCCTCATAACTTATAGTGCCAGCCTCGGTAGCTCAGTCAGATGCACGTCTGACTGGTGATGAGGAGGACGCCTCATAACTTATAGTGCCAGCCTCAGTAGCTCAGTCAGATGCACGTCTGACTGGTGATGAGGAGGACGCCTCATAACTTATAGTGCCAGCCTCAGTAGCTCAGTCAGATGCACGTCTGACTGGTGATGAGGAGGATGCCTCATAACTTATAGTGCCAGCCTCAGTAGCTCAGTCAGATGCACGTCTGACTGGTGATGAGGAGGATGCCTCATAACTTATAGTGCCAGCCTCGGTAGCTCAGTCAGATGCACGTCTGACTGGTGATGAGGAGGACGCCTCATAACTTATAGTGCCAGCCTCGGTAGCTCAGTCAGATGCACGTCTGACTGGTGATGAGGAGGACGCCTCATAACTTATAGTGCCAGCCTCAGTAGCTCAGTCAGATGCACGTCTGACTGGTGATGAGGAGGACGCCTCATAACTTATAGTGCCAGCCTCGGTAGCTCAGTCAGATGCACGTCTGACTGGTGATGAGGAGGACGCCTCATAACTTATAGTGCCAGCCTCGGTAGCTCAGTCAGATGCACGTCTGACTGGTGATGAGGAGGACGCGGATTCGATACCTGCCGGGGTCGGAAACATTCTTTCGTGGAGATCGATCATGAAATCTTTTCTCTTTCGTGGAGATCGATCATGAAATCTTTTCTAGGGTCAATCTCTCCCTTCCGCTGATTCAAGAAGGGCAGTAGTCAGCTTCTGGCGTAAGAATGTGCACTGTACTGGTTAATTGCTTATGTATAAGCCTGCCCAGGAAAGTGTAGATTGGTTAACTGACCGGCTCAAAAATAACCTAAATAGTGTTGACTAGCCGGTTAAACTCCAATACAAACAAACAAATCATAACATAAAGTGTGCTGGGGTCACTTGTTCAAAAGTAACGTCGTTAGTTAACATATTGTCAAGACAATGATCACTGAATATGGCAAGAACTAATATTTTTGCTGAAAAATGTGAGTAGCTTTTGCAACTGCAAAAGCTACTCACCTTTTTCTCAGCAAAAATACAGGAGTGTTAGACACTGTACTTGCTAGAAATGAAATGTTTACAATTCGTCTCCTAACGAGTTTGTTAAGCTAACAACGCTTGAACAACTGGGCCCTGAGCTATATGGATGGATTCTGCTAACAAGTATATATCACAGATATGCAAGAAGTTACAAGCTAATACATTCAAATTTATCTACATATACAGCCCCCACCCATAGGGGCTTGAAGAAATATATGGGCTGCATGATGCTTCCACGCAGAGCTGAAACCGACTGGCACACGAGTACTGGTAAACTGCTTAGAGGATCTAAGCCTGCCCAGGCAAAGCAGTGCGAGTCGGCCCATCCATGCTTATAAACCCTTTTGGTTTCATTGGGCGGCATTCTATCTCAATGTCGGGTAAAAGTCCCACAAAATTGGAAGGAATGTCTCCAAAATGATCTTTACAGTGTTGACGGGGACGTTAAACCTCAAATCAAACAAACAAAACATGGTGGTAATATCATTTTTTCTTCCTGTCCTGTTAATCAAGGCTATTAATCCATAAACTGTTACCATACAACGAAACAAGACAGTTATACCGTGAATGATCCTAAGTTTTGAGACAGACAATCCTAAGCAAACAGTGCAGACCCAGATCACACTGCTCCTTCAGGAGCAGTCTGATCAGGGTCTACACTGTTTGCTATTTCGTTTCACTTTTTGGACTCCTTGCTGGATTGTGAAACAAATTTGTTAAAATTTTAGGAGAATTACAGCAAGTCTTTAATGTGTTTGATTTTTTATGGTTTTTACGGTAAATCAAATAAGGCAACAGCAGTATCATTTTAGTCAACAACCATTTTCAATTGTACCAATTCCACGGTCTAGTGGTTAAGCTCCTTGGGGTCGTGGGGTCAATACTGGACTTCTCCAGACTTTCGGATGAGTCTTTAAACTGAGGTCCCGTCTCCATATGACCTTAGTTATTTGTTGACACACAATTTATGATACTGCTGTTAACCGAGAATGGCTAGGTCAAGAACAACTGGTTTTGTTTGTTTGTTTGATTTGAGGTTTAACGTCCCCGTCAACACTGTAAAGGTCATTTTTGAGACGTTACTTCCAATTTTGTGGGACTTTACCCGACATTGAGATGAAATGACATCTCAAGCCCTGTTGCCCCAATGAAACCAATAGGGTTTATAAGCATGGACGGGCCGACTTACACCACTTTGCCTGGGCAGGCTTAGATCCTCTAAGCGGTTTACCAGTTCTTGTTTGCGGGTCGGTTTCAGCTGTGCGTGGAAGCATCATGCAGCTCATATATTTCTTGGGCGGGGGCGACTATCCAGGTCATTTAGTTCTCCAGAAAATACATCACATCCTCTTCGTTACAGCACTGCTGGGATCCTCAGTGAAGTCTGCCTTCAATCTAAACATTCATATTATATTTGGATGACCATTTATGGCTGTTTATCTACATAATACATATATTTTAAATTCTTTCCTAATAAGCACGGTTTTATTATTATTATTAAAATTTTTGTTTTATAACATCATACTTAATCCTTGTCCTGCTGAGCCTGGATATGCCTTATCTTTCAAACAATGTAGATCCAGATCAGATGGCTTCTGAAGAAGCCATCTGATCAGGATCTACATTGTGTCATTCAGATTCTGAATTTGTTGCAATAATTTGCATTAAGTAATCTGATTGGCTGATAATCGGTAGTGGGTGGGGCAGATTAAAATATTCAAGGACAAGGGTTAACTGCCTTTCAGATATGAAGGATATATCATTGCAGAAAAACATGCAGCATTTTGAGTAAGAACAGTTGTTTCTTGACAAAGGCCAAGAGTACAAAAATTTGAAATAAAGAGTGACTTTACTAAAATAGCCCATATATTTAGACTAGTCTATTATTTTCCAACTTTAAACCATGATGTATTCAAAATTGTGCTGTGTATAATGGCCAAGGCCAGCGGTTATAAAAAATTTATGCTCAACTCAGCTGAGTTTCATAATCTGTAATGCTCATAAATATTAACATTTCCTGCTCAGATCAAAAGAATATTTTTTCCTGCTTATAAATTTCAAAATGTCAACAAAAGTTGGAACTTTAAAATTTATGAGCAGGACAATTTTCAGTCTCAAATGAGCTTTGCATCAAAAACTGAAAAAAAGTTAAAGAGGCAGTTAATACACATAACAAGAGCTGTCACTAGACAGCATAGCTCACCTGGGAAAGTGTCTTTGAGGCCATGGGCATAGGTTGGAGTATTGCTGAATAAAGCTTTGGACCTATATCTATCATCATACTAAACATGAACCAAATCCATTTTATGGTTTGGAAAATGGTAGCTCTTAAAAAAAACTTAAACATAAAATTTCTATGTCAGCGATCTAGACCTTGAGGTCATGGGCGGGGGTATTGCTGAATAAAACTTTGATCACACCAAATATGAATCAAAACATATCATATGGTTGGGAAAATACAAGCTCTTAAATACTTGAATAGAAATTTTTTATGTCCGTGACCTTGACCTTGAGGCCATAGGCATGGTCAGGGGTATTGCTTAATAAAACTTTGAGCCTATATCTATCATAATACCAAATATAAACCAAATCCATCTTATTGTTTGGAAAATATTAGCCTTTAAAAAATTTAAACATATAATTTCTTCTAAGTCCTTGACCTTGAGGTCATGGGCATGGGCACTGTACTGCTGAAAAAACCTTTGGGCCTATTTCTATCATCATACAATATAATGAACCAAATCCATCATATGGTTTGGAAAATACAAGCTCTTGAGAAACTTTAACCCATTTTGTACCAGAAACCCCAAAACAGGCAGTTGGCAAACAGCGCAGGCCCAGATCAGATGCCGCAGAACGCGGCGTCTGATCAGGGCCTCCACTGTTTGCTAAAAGTTCAGTCATTTTCCAAATAAATTTTTATGAAAACACAACCTGACACCCCTAAATTTGAAATGGACTCCTGCTATATATAAAGAGGAAGATTCCATTTGGTACAAAAAGGGTTAATGTAAATGTGGACATCGACTCCAATGCCAACGTTGACTCCCAACTCAACGCCTACACCAAGGGTACTGCAATAGCTCTTCCTCGACTTTGTCCAGGCAAGCTAAAAACATGGCAAGAGTCTGACATTTTTATAAAGACAGCTTACCATTCCATTCAAATGGTGTCAAACTGAATAACCTACCAAGCCCTCCTGTTATTCATCTTTTTTTTTTTTTTGCATTATCTGCTGGTTCCTAGTCTGAAGGTTATCAGTGTTGGGAAAACAGGTAACTAGACCCAGGTCTGGTTACCTGGGAAACAGGTAACCAGACCCAGGTCTGGTTACCTGTTTTTCCAATATTGATAATGTATAAGCTACGAGCCAGCAAATAATGCAAAAATGGTGAATAATATGTAAATAACATCTGCTCATGTGTGTATATGTAACATGGTAATTCAGCAGCTTCAAGGTTTAAATACATAGCACCTTTGATCTTTATCATGCTGCAAGCAACTTGTAGCAAACTTTATTTGCACGCTGTTGTTCTGCACAATGACAAACAGTGCAGGTCCAGGGCCTGATCAGGGCCTTCATGGTTTGTAAAGTGCATAAATTTCAATAAATAAAAACTACATAGCCCTAAATTTCATCATAGACCCCTACTGTATGTAAGGCAGATGATTATATCCAGGACAAAACGAGTTAAACCGTTAGGCTAAAACAGAATTCGAAATGTTGTCTGCTGAATCAGCATGCTGAACATTGGGGCTAAACTGTTCAAAGCATTGTTAAAATATCCAAAACTCTGGCATTTTTGCTGAAAAAATGTGCCATTTTTTCAACAAAAGTATTAGAACATTAGTCATAGCAAATGATCAAAGTTTTGACGAAAGACATCATTAGCTTTGAACAACTGGGCTCTGATACTAGCATCTTTAGTTCACTTCAACTGATTCTTTGAATGTTACCATGGTCCCAGAGTGAGGATACGTATATTCTATTTCTTCTTGTGTCACCGCCTCTTCAACAACAAAACTTGTCTGTTTTGGTCGGTCTGGCCGAATGAGGCGATTTACTGTTGGTCTGATATTAACATCTTGTTGTTCCTGAATGACTCTTATTACCTCTCCATTCTGAAGAGCTTCTTGAGCCTCTTTCTGACAACTGTCACAAACTATGTACTGTTTTGAATCACGTCTGTAATAATTTGGGTACATAGGATGACCAGGATCCCGGCCGCAGGTATGTCCACCATGTCGGGCATAAGCACTAAGAGGAGTTTGAAGGTTAAGAGGATTGTTTTTACGATAATCACTTGTCATAAAAGTTTTATATGGATCAGGCCCTGGTGATGGCATTGACTTCTTTAATCTTAACGCTTCTTCACGCACTTGTGACCGCTTTGTGGGAACCTTTTTATTTTCGGTGCTGTAGCGACCTGGAACATGGTACCATGCAGACTTGTGATGAATACCTTTTGAAATATCCCTTCTTCCAGGGTCTCCCATTAAACTTCTTATTGAACTGTGTGGGCCTACTGTTGTTGTACGAGCATTACTAATATGTATACTATGTGGCCCAGCTGGTATATCACAATGTGACCTATGGCTATCAACTGACAGGCCTGAATAACAACTAGCCATAGTATAACTACTGCCCGCACTGCGCGCACTACCTATAGGTCGTTTATGTCTAGTTTTGGTCATTCCTCCACTCATACTGGTACTCTGCTCTCCCTTTGGACTACCGTAACGCTTATAAAGTTTTTCTACTGGTGTTTCACGACCTGGAATTTCTTGATCTACAAACCTTAGTTCTTGACCTTGAACTTCAGTAAGCTCTGACCTTAGTGCCGCAGACCGTTCATAAATATGACCTTCATCCACAGGTGATCTTTGATCTGATGCTATTTTAGCAGATTTAGCAAACTTCACAACAGGTCTTTCTGTTTCAGAAGCAAAACTGTCCAACAAGCCTTCATTTCCCATATCCTCATGTTCATTTTCATCTCCAGTTTTAATATCCACATTAATATGCTTTTTAAAATCATCAGTTGGATTCAAGTCTGTGGCACTTTTCGATACCAGAGAAGTAGGAGAAACAGTGGTTTTAGTTTTCAGTTTCCTCTCAACACTTTCTCGCTGCAGTAATCGTGGTTTGTTTGTTTCTAAAAGCAGACGTTCTGATGCCTTCAAGTATGCCAAATTGCTTGGATGGCCAAGTGCAAATCCTCCATGCTCCACAAGTCCACTAACAGGTCGTGAACTTATGTGACTTGCCGGGTGAGAATAGTGACTTCCTGTTCTAGATATCTGACTGCTTGGCCGTGATGACTGGCCGCCTGCACTGGACTTTCCTGATTTTCCTGATCTTGGACGTTGTGACTTCTTCTCCAGGTTTGTGATGTCATTCAGTCGCCATGACAATGAACTATAGGGTCTCTCTGATGTCCGTACATCATGCTTACTGGCCTTTAATGTGACTTCTAGGTTGCTGAGATACTGTCGTACAGCACGGGTGTCAATGTGCTCTCCACCTGAGGAGAAAGAAAGAGCTGATTTAACCCCTTAACCCTGAAACACTAAGCAAAATTGAAGTTACAAATGACAGTCTATTTTTTCTAATAACAGTCAAAACTGCAGTCAAAACTGTGTTAACCCTTTTTTGTACCAAACGGAATCTTCCTCCTTATATATAGCAGGAGTCCATTTCAAAATTTAGGGGTGACAAGTTATGTTTTCTTCAAAATTTATTTGAAAATAGGCTGAACTTTTTGCAAACACTGAAGCCCCGATCAGACGCCGTGTCCAGGGTACCCGTTTTGGTGTTTATGGTACAAAATGGATTAATAAAGCGCCTTTGGGAAAACTAAAATGCGCCTACTTAACCTTTACCAATCTCTGGGCTAAAATTCAGCAGACAACAAATTGTTGATATTTTTCTCATTTTTTCACAGAAAACAGGATTTGACATTTCAATCAAATTGTCTCCTTTGCAGACAATTTGCATAAAATGTCAAATCCTGTTGTCTGGAAAAAAAAAAGAAAAATAATTCAAATTGTCCTCGGCGGAAAAAAAAAACAGCATGCAGAGCTTTATCTGTTAATGAGATGTAAAACTCAAACACCCACTCACTCAGTATGAAAAACTAACCCCTTAGCCCTTAAGATGCTAAGAAAAACTGCATCTGAAAATTGTCTAGGTCATCTGTTGCATATTCTTGCAAACATTTCAAATTTATTTTTACATACAGGCAAACAGTGTGGACCCTGATCAGACTGTTCCAAGAGGAGCATTCTGATCTGTTTCCAGACTGTTTGGTTTGACACTCTGTGATCTAAATGGTGGTTTCCTTCTGCTCTGATATCGATTGTTGTTGAGTCAACCCTGCTTCATAATTGGATTAATCTATAAATGATAATTTTACTTTGTATTTTATTATGAATCACTGTTGAGCTAGGAAGCCTCCATGCGGATCAATTTGTTATTGTTATTATGTATGATACTGCACTGGAACTGAGGTTGAGAAATTTAATAAAGTCTGGAGTTGAAGCCCCACTTTAGTTTTACTACTGACTGTCCCAAGGCAGTCTGACTGTCTCAAGGCGGTCGTTCTTTTGCAGTGTCTTATTTGTTTATTGGCTTTATGCCGTTGGTTCATGTTTCGTCTGATGGCTTTGTGTGTGCCTTCATGCGGCTTGTTTACTTTCTTTATGTGACTTGAGATGGCTGCGTTCTTTGATAGTGACCATTCCTGAGTGACCTTTTCTTACTGGTTACCCTAAATGACAATTTGAATAATTAGGGAGCATGGCCTGATGTCTGTGTCTGACTCCCAAGAAGCAGAGCCACTGTACACAGATAAATTTCATATCAGCTGAATCTTGCATTTAGTTCTGGTGTGACCTATGCCAATTTAAGTCAAATAACCCTTTAGTGCCTCAGTCCAAGTTGGTCCATCCCCGCCCATCATGGCTTGAAGAAATAGATGGGCTGCATGATGCTTCCACGCAGAGCTAAAACTGTCCGCACACTAGTACTGGTAAACAGCTTAGAGGACCTAAGCCTGTCCAGGAACCGCAGTGCGAGGTGGACCGTCCATGCTTATAAACCCTATCAGTTTCATTGGGCGACAGGGCTTGAGATGTCATTTCATCTCAATGTCGGGTAAATTGTTTGATTTGAGGTTTAACCGTCAACACTGTATAGGTCATTTTGGAGACGTGGCTTCCTATTTTGTGGGACTTTTAACCGACATTGAGATGAAATGAGATCTCAAGCCCTGTCGCCCAATGAAACCAAGAGGGTTTATTAGCATGGATGGTCCGCCTCCCACCGCCGTTCCTGGACAGGCTTAGATCCTCTAAGCGGTTTACCAGTACTAGCGTGCGTCCGGATTCAGCTCTGCGTGGAAGCATCATGCAGCCCATATATTTCTTTAAGCCCCTATGGGTGGGGGCCGAAATGTCGGGTAAAAGTCCCACAAAATTGGAAGCAATGTCTCCAAAATGACCTATAAAGTGTTGACGGACAGGTTAAACCTCAAATCAAACAAAAAACAAAACAGTCCAAGTGGCCACCTAAAACAGTGCTGAGATGACTTGTGGGAGGAGTAGCGGGATGAACCCTGATTATCCCCACGTTTTTCAACGAAAAGTGGGGATATTGTTATCGCCTCCGTCCGTCCGTCCGTCTGTCTGTCCACAGGAACAGATGTATACTTGTGTGTTTAAAAGTATGGACACTTCCATTAAACTCAATGCGATTTATTCCGTCAGTGTCTTGTGTGTCTGAAATAGTAACTTGTGTGTCTTTTTTTCCAAGAAATTCCAAGAAATTTCCAGGAAATTTGACACACAAGGGTACTTTGTAGGGATGAAGACACACAAGTATACATCCGTAAAGACGTCAGTCTGTCTGTCCGGCTATCTCCTCCTAAACCGTTAGCCGGAATTCAACCAAATTTGGTATGCGAGTTGCTTACATGAATGGCTTGCGCAAGAGCACATTTTTTTTTGTCAATTACAAAGTCAATTTTGAAGATTTTGATGCCAAACTTTGCACATGTACTTGGTTATGAAAAAAGTAAAAGATATTGAACGGGATTTTTGCTGTGACCCCTAGGTCATGCCCTGGGGGTCGGACTTGGGGGGGGGGGGGGGTCGGGGGTCAAAATTAAAGTTATTCAGAACATAGTCATGTTGCATATCTATGCGAAGGGGATAATGAGTAGAATAAACTACAAGTAAAATTTTGACCCTGGGGTCAGATTGGGGCTCTGGGGGAGGGGTCAAAGGGTCAAAATTTCAGTTTTTTGGAACATAGTCATGTGGCATATCAAATTGAAGGGCATGATTATTAGAATATAATACAGGTAATATTTTGACCATGGGGTCAAATTAGGGCCCAGGGTGAGGGGTTTTCGGTACTTGGCCCCTCTGTAGAAAGCCTGGGGATTTGCGATGGCACGCCATCGACAGTATTCTAGTTTTTATATGCTCACCTTGACATAAAGGGTGTGTTGGCCCCTGCCCATCAGGGCTTGAAGAAATGGGCTGCATGATTCTTCCACACAGAGCTGAAACCGACCCGCACACTAGTACTGGTAAACCACTTAAAGGAAGCGATGCGAGTCGGACCGTCCATGATTATAAACCCTAATGATTTCATTGGGCAGCAGGGCTTGAGACGTCATTTCATCTCAATGTCAGGTAAAAGTCCCACAAAATTGGAAGCAACATCTCCGAAATGACCTTTACAGTGCTGACGGGGACCTTGAACCGCAAATCAAACAAACAAACAAACAAACATGAATGGTGAGTATGTTCTGTCCCTATGGACTTTTGGGGCAAGTGGACCTTTAACCACAAACAAATATTATTTGATAACAATCTTTCTGTGGCTTAGTGATTAGGACAAGTTTGTTGTTGAAAATTAACAACGTTGTTAGTTAACATATTGTTAAAACTTTAATAATTTAATATAGAAAATATACTAATATTTTTGGTGAAAAAAATGTGAGTAGCTACTCACTTTTTTTCACCAAAAATACAAGCATATTAGATATTGTACTTGCTAGAAAGTTAACAATTTGACCACTAATGAGCTTGTAAAGCTAACGATGCTTTGAATAATAATAATAATAATAATGCATCACGAAAACACGCTTATATAATTTTGACCCCCTTGAACCCCACTTTTTTATATAGTAAAACTAGGTTTAACAGGGGTAAACCTTATTTCTGCTCTAAAATATAGATTGTGGGTATTTGTTAGAACCTCCTCGATGAGGCAGTTCAAACAAGTAACCACAATCTATATTTTGATCAGAAATAAGAAAAATATTACAATTTTTCATCTAAAATTTTTAGGTTTTTCTACAGTAAAGTGTGCAGTGTATTCGTATAGGCCGGTTTTTGTAATGATAATTGGTGGTATAACTGGAGACTGGGCCCAGTTGTTCAGGGCAAACAAAGGCATTAAATAATGATATGTTCAAATTTAATGTGGCAAATACACTAATATATTTTCAGAAAATATACGAGTGTATCAGATAGTGTACTTGCCAGAACATTAACCCTTATCCTGCTGCATGAATTAATTTGACCACATCCATTTCTGAGTATCAACCAATCAAATTACTTCATATATTTGTTCAATTCACAAACTGCATCACAGTGTAGATCCTGATCAGATGGCTTCTTCAGAAGCTATCTGATTTGGATCTACACTGCTAAAGTAGGGGTTGTTGTGTTCAGTTGGATAAGGGTTAACCTTTCCACCACTGTATATGACTGTATGTTAAGCCAACAATGACCCTAACAACTGGGTTCTGGGGCTTGATCCTCAAACAACTGGGTCCTGGGGCTTGATCCTTAAACAACTGGGTCCTGGGGCTTGATCCTTAAACAAATGGGTTCTGGGGCTTGATCCTCAAACAACTGGGTCCTGGGGCTTGATCCTCAAACTACTGGGTCCTTGAGCTTGATCCTTAAACAATCGGGTCCTTGAGCTTGATCCTTAAACAACTGGGTCCTTGAGCTTGATCCTTAAACGATTGGGTCCTGGGGCTTGATCCTTAAACGATTGGGTCCTGGGGCTTCATCCTTAAACAATTGGGTCCTGGGGCTTGATCCTTTAACAACTGGATCCTGGGGCTTGATCCTTTAACAACTGGATCCTGAGGCTTGATCCTTAAACAACTGGGTCCTGGGGCTTGATCCCTAAACAAATGGGTCCTGGGGCTTGATCCTTAAACAATTGGGTCCTGGGGCTTGATCCTTAAACAATTGGGTCCTTGAGCTTGATCCTTTAACAACTGGGTCCTGGGGCTTGATCCTTAAACAATTTGGTCCTTTAGCTTGATCCTTAAACAATTGGGTCCTTGAGCTTGATCCTTAAACAATTGGGTCCTGGGGCTTGATCCTTAAACAATTGGGTCCTTGAGCTTGATCCTTAAACAACTCAGTCCTGGGGCTTGATCCTTAAACAATTGGGTCCTGGGGCTTGATCCTTAAACAATTTGGTCCTGGGGCTTGATCCTTAAACAACTGGGTCCTTGAGCTTGATCCTTAAACAACTGAGTCCTGGGGCTTGATCCTTAAACAATTGGGTCCTGGGCTTGATCCTTAAACAATTGGGTCCTTGAGCTTGATCCTTAAACAACTGGGTTCTGGGGCTTGATCCTTAAACAAGTGGGTCCTGGGGCTTGATCCTTAAACAATTGGGTCCTGGGGCTTGTCCTTAAACAACTGGGTCCTGGGGCTTGATCCTTAAACAATTGGGTCCTGGGGCTTGATCTTTAAACAAGTGGGTCCTGGGGCTTGATACTTAAACAAGTGGGTCCTGGGGCATGATCCTTAAACAACTGGGTCCTGGGACTTGACCCTTAAACAATTGGGTCCTGGGGCTTGATCCTTAAACAATTTGGTCCTGGGGCTTGATCCTTAAACAACTGGGTCCTGGGACTCAATCCTTAAACAATTGGGTCATGGGGCTTGATCCTTAAACAACTGTGTCCTGGGGCTTGATCCTTAAACAATTGGGTCCTGGGGCTTGATCCTTTAACAACTGGGTCCTGGGGCTTGATCCTTAAAAAACTGGGTCCTGGGGCTAGAGCCTTAAACAACTGGGTTCTGGGGCTTGATCCTTAAACAACTGGGTCCTGTGACTTGATTCTCAAACATCTGGGCCCTGGGGCTTGACCCTTAATCTTGTTAGTATATCATAAAAACTCTGTGTCCAGTTGTTCAAAGCATTGTTAGCTTAATGAGCTCGTTAGTGGTCAAATTGTTAACTGTTCTAGCAAGTACAATATCTGATGTAGTGTTATTTTTGCTGAAAAAAATGAGAGCATCTTTTACATTCGCAAAATCTGCTCATATTTTTTCAGCAAAAATATCAACACATTTGCCATATTAAACGATCAAAGATTTAACCCTTGTCCTGCTGAGCCCGGATATGCCTTATCTTTGAAACAATGTAGATCCAGATCAGATGGCTTCTGAAGAAGCCATCTGATCAGGATCTACATTGTTTGTCATTCAGATTGTGAATTTGTTGCAATAATTTGCATCAAGTAATCTGATTGGTTGATAATCAGTAATGGGTGTGGCATGTATGAATATTCAGCAGGACAAGGGTTAACAATATGTTAACTACTGGCCTTGTTAGTTTTGAACAACTGGCTAAAAGCAGGCGTGACAAAAATGAATGAAATATGAACAGATACTGTATTTTTTTCTACTTTTGCTAAGATCTTTTAATCAAACCGCAATTACGGCAGGTAAAAAATAAAACCCTTTTTTTTGTTATTTCAGTCCAACTGGTTCAGAAAGTATTAAATACTTACTTCAACTGCATTAAGCCTTTAATTCCAAAATACAGTCAGCACTTTGTAAAGATTTAAAAATTAAGTCACAAGACTTAACATTACATGCGTGTCTTATAACTATTGTCCACAGCGGATTCAATGCCCTTGATTAGCTTGACATAATCTTTAATCTTTGTTATAACCCCTCTTTCTATTGTCCAACTTCAAGAGAACTACCATAACTATAATAAATTTTTAACCGACGACAATTGTTGTCTGCTTTGTCGTCTGCCAGTTACTTTCAAAGTCATTTTTGCAAACCGTGTGGATCCAGATCAGACTGCTCCTGTAGGAGCAGTCTGATCTGGGTCTACACTTTTTGCCTGTATGCAAAAATATTTGTAAAAAGTTTCCAAGAAGATCCAGCAGACGTCATAAGCAGACGACATTTTCAGAAGTAGTTTTTCTTGGTGTCTTAAGGGTTAATATCATTTTTTCCTACATCCAATCAAGCCCCTTTATACCCACATTTGATATAACAACAAATCTTGTTATAATAAATTCAAATTTAGCCCCTGCCCATCAGGGCTTGAAGAAATAGTCTGGGTTGCATGCTGCTTCCGCGCAGAGCTGAAACCGACTCAACTAAAGTACTAGTAAACCACTTACGTGTAAGCCTGCCCATGAAAAGTGATGTGAGACAGACCGGTTTCTATAAGCAGTATAGAGCTTGCCAGATGTCATTTCATCTCATTGCCGGGTAAAAGTCCCACAAAATCGGAAGCAACGTCTCAAAAATGACCTAAATAGTGTTGACAGAGACATTAAACCTCAATTCAAACAAAACCATCTATACGATTAACAGATAATTAAGGTAAATACAGTAGTTAACCCTTTTTGTACCAAATGGAATCTTCCTCCCTATATATAGCACAAGTCCATTTCAAAATTTAAGAGTGTCAGGTTGTGTTTTCTTTAAGATATATTTGGAAACTGGCTAAATGTTTTGCAAACAGTGTAGGCCCAGATCAGACGCCGCATTCTGCGGCGTATGATCTGGGTCTGCACTGTTTGCAAACTACCCGTTTTGGGGTTTCCGGTACAAAATGGGTTAAATATTCTTTTCCCATACAGTCCTGCACAGTCTCACGATTAATCTGAAGATAAATGCCAAACAGTTTGCTACATTCATTAAGTAAAATAATGGTATCTTTTCTCTGATCTCAAATTATACAGTACCCTCATTAAAAACTTGTCACACTTATTTACGTTAATTATACTATATTTATTTTTGTAATACCATTATTATGTTTTGTCAACAAAAATGTGTGCTTCCTATTTAACATGTACTTAAAACAAGATGTTTCTTTATTGGAAAGCACAATCGGTGTGAAGAATTTATTTAATATCTAATTAAACTTTACCATTATGATGTAAATCTGACTCAACTGATTATTTTGGGTGTAACTACAGTCAAACCTGTCTTAAAGACCACCTGTGAACAAAGGCCACCTGTCTACAAAGACCACTTCCAATTCCTCCCATCCAATTAGACTATATAATGCACCTGTCAACAGAGACCACCTGTGCACTAGGACCAGAGGACAGTCAAAATCATTCCCAAATGCATATTTTCACCCTGAACAGAGACCACTTTGTGAATAGCATTGACCAAAGTTTTAACCCTTGTCCTGCTGAATATTCATATATGCCACACCCACTACCGATTATCAGCCAATCAGATTACCTGTAGCAAATTATTACAACAAATTCACAATCTGAATGACAAACAATGTAGATCCTGATCAGATGGCTTCTTCAGAAGCCATCTGATCTGGATCTACATTGTTTCAAAGAAAAGGCATATCCGGGCTCAGCAGAACAAGGGTTAATTGGGCAATTAATTGTTTGTGGACATCATTTAATGAGCCAAATCAATTTTTTTAGTGATTCATTATTAAAACCTGACATAATGCTACCTTAGGAGGGTTTTTAAAATCAGTGGCTCATTCAGGTGTAACTGGGATTATCCAATACATATCTGAATAAATGCTGTGAAATAATCCTTGTCAACTAAACAGGTAGAGCAGCTGATGCAAAACTAACCCTCTGAATAAAGACCACCTGTGGACAAAGACCACATTTCTTCTTTCCCTTGACCGGCCCCGATAGCTCAGTTGGTAGAGTGTCCGCTCCGGGGAACGAGAGGTCTCGGGTTCGATCCCGGGCCGCGACATACCAAAGTCGTTAAAAATGGTACTAGCTGCTCCTCGCTTGGCACTCAGATTTATGGGGTAGAGCTAGGAATGGTCGATCCAGTGTCAGGATAATGTGACTGGGTGTGGTATCATGTAATGTGTCTGGGATATGATACTTCAGTGAGGCAGCACTATAAACGTGAGCATTGAGCTCCCTGTCGCAACCAGACACCATCGTGATATGACTGAACAAGAGGCCCAAGAGGGCCTGTCGCTCCACCGGCTAACTTCAGACAATTGTCATATTTATTACATTAACCAATTGTATACTAGTGGACTCTTCTATTGCTATATGTTGGACCAGTCCATTTGTCATATAAGGGGTGTCAGGCCTATTTTTTTCTATTTTTGATGGAAAATTCTGTTAGCAAATAGTGCAGGCCCTGATCAGACATGGTGTTCTGTGGGGTCTGATCTGGGCCAGCACTGTTTGCCAAGGTACCCATTTAGGGTTTTCCCGCATGCAATGGGTAAAAAAGAAACAAGTGATCCACCCAAGGAATGTCCATTCTATATTTTTTGGACCCCAGAGCCATGGTTGGCAGGATTTATGTGAGTGACCATTTGGCATTGCTCCGTTCTAAATATCTAAAGCTCTGGGCCTTATGGTTTCAGAGAAGAAAACTTTTTTTTAAGTTTTTCCTATTATAAGTCTATCTGAACTCTGAAAGCTAATGAGCCAAGCGGCATGGCCATGGCAGTCATGTGGGGCATGGCCATGGTGGCCATGTTTTTTGTCTGATCCGAATTTCTTCAAGGAATCTGACAGAGGTCCACCCAAGGAACATTCATACAAAATAAGAATAAAATCCATTGAGCGGTTTTGGAGAAGATTTTTAAATATTTTTTTTTGGTTTTGATGCCATTTTGTTCTGCATGTAACAAAATTCTTTGAAGGAATTCAGAAGAGGACTATGTGAGAAACATTCCTGTGAAGTTTGGTTACAATCGACCAAGTAGTTAAGGAGGAAATGTTTAAAGAAAAAAATTAAAGCACGGATGCACAACCGCACAGACGCACAACAGACACAGGGCCATAACATATAACATAAGACCTGCCGGTCTTTGGCCAGTGGAGCTAAAAAATGAACAAATTTATGTTTTTATTTCTTTATTCATTTATTTTTTCCTTTCCTCCGTCGGATTCGGTATGCCTCCCTTTCAACTAAGCCATTTTAACCCTCAGGGATCTGGAGAACTGTTGACACTGTAGTATAATTAGATCTAATAAATCAATCTCCCTCAGTATTTTGAATTTATTTTGAAACATCAAGTCGTATAAATAGAGTTTGTGTTGAAAACATCAGTTCTATCACCAGTGTGATGGGCAAGTAGAATTTCTGATGTTTTGAATTTTAGAATGACAATTTGTAGGTGGACCTCTATAGATATGTGATAGTCAGCAAAATTGGAGGAGATTAATTCAGATACAGGAAGGTACTTTTAAATACATAAATAAATAAATAAATAAATAAGTAAATAAATAAATAAATAAACAAGAACTTTTGAAGAAGAGAAGACTTTTTTAACATTACACTACATGTTATATAGTGAAAATAAACCCCGCCCACTGCAGCCATGTTTTTTGTCAGATCAAAATTTCTTCAAGGAATCTGACAGAGGTCCACCCAAGGAACATGCAGGCCAAATAACTATGAAATAAAACAAGAACTTTTTGCACTATATGTTATATAGTGAAAACAAGCCTCGCCCATGGCGGCTATGTTTTTTTGTAAGATCAAATTTTTTTCAAGGAATCTGACAACAGTCCACCCAAGGACAATTCATGCAAATTACAATGAAATCCCACAAGTACTTTTGCAGAAGAAGATTTTTTAGCATTACATTATATGTTAAATAGTGAAACGGAGCCCCGCCCATGGCGGCCATGTTTTTTTTCGGATCAAAATTTCTTCAAGGAATCTAAAAGAGGTCCACACAAGGAACATTCATGCAAAATAAAAACAAGGCATCGCATGCGATACAAATCCCCTCGCACTAGACAACTTCGTGTGTGGAAAACACTGAAATGGCAAAAGTCCAACTTGCTTGAGATATTATCATATGCAACATTTGTGTAAAGTTTGTCTAAAAATCCTCCAATAAATGTACATTCTTAAGTGATGACGTTTCTCTAAAAATAGCCATAGTGACCTTGACTTGAGGCCATGACCACGAAAGTAGATCTTGCTCAAGATATTTTCATAAGCATCTTTTGTGTGAAGTTATATTAAAATCTGTTAATAAATGTAGGCGGTAGAGCGATGACAAAGTTTTTCTAAAGATAGCCACAGTGACCTTGACTTTGAGGTCATGACCTTGAAAGTCGAAGTAAGTCGAGATATTATCATAAGAAACATTTGTGCGAAGTTCTATTACAATCCATCATTAAATGTAGGCGCTAGAGCGATGACAAAGTTTTTCTAAAAATAGCCACAGTGACCTTGACCTTTAAAGTCTAAATAGCACGAGATATTGTCATAAGGAACATTTGTGTGAAGTTATATTGAAATTGGTGAAAAAATGTAAGTACTAGAGCAATGACAAAGTATTTCTAAAAATAGCCACAGTGACCTTGACCTTGAAAGTCAAACTCGCTCGAGGTATTGTCATAAGGAACATTTGTGTGAAGTTATATTGAAATGGGTGAAGAAATGTAAGCGCTAGAGCCATGACAAAGTTTTTCTAAAAATAGCCACAGTGACCTTGACCTTGAAAGTGGAACTCACTAGAGATATTGTTATAAGGAACATTTGTGTGAAGTAATATTGAAATTGGTGAAAAAAATGTAAGCACTAGAGCAATGACAAAGTTTTTCAAAAAAAAGCCACAGTGACCTTGACCTTGAAAGTTGAACTCGTTCGAGGTATTGTCATAAGCAACATTTGTGTGAAGTTATATTGAAATCAGTGAAGAAATGTAGGCGCTAGAGCGATGACAAAGTTTTCTAAAAATAGCCATAGTGACCTTGACCTTGAAAGTCGAAACGGCGAGATATTGTCATAAGGAACATTTGTGTGAAGTTATATTGAAATCGATGAAGAAATGTAAGCGCTAGAGGGATGACGAAGTTTTTCTAAAAATAGACACAGTGACCTTGACCTTGAAAGTGGAACTCGCTAGAGATATTGTCATAAGGAACATTTGTATGAAGTTATATTGAAATTGGTGAAGAAATGTAAGTGCTAGAGCGATGACAAAGTTTTTCTAAAAAATAACCACAGTGACCTTGACCTTGAGACCTTGACCTTGATAGTCGAACCCGCTTGAGATATTGTCATAAGGAACATTTGTGTGAAGTTATATTGAAATCAGTGAAGAAATGTAGGCGATAGAGCGATGACAAAGTTTTTTCTAAAAATAGCCACAGTGACCTTGACCTTGAGGCCATGAGTTGGAAAGTCGAACTCGCTGGAGATATTTTTATAAGGAACATTTGTGTGAAGTTATATTGAAATTGGTGAAGAAATGTAGGCGCTAGAGCGATGAAAAAGTTTTTCAAATAATAGCCACAGTGACCTTGACCTTGAGGTCATGACCTTGAAAGTCCAACTCGCTCAAGATATTGTCATAAGGAACATTTGTGTGAAGTAATATTGAAATCAGTGAAGAAATGTAGGAGCTAGAGCGATGACAAAGTTTTTCTAAAAATAGCCACTGTGACCTTGACCTTGAAGCCATGACATTGAAAGTGGAAATTGCTCGAGATATTTTTATAAGGATCATTTGTGTGAAGTTATATTGAAATTGGTGAAGAAATGTAAGCGCTAGAGCGATGACAATGTTTTTCTATAAATAGCCACAGTGACCTTGACCTTGAGGTCATGACCTTGAAAGTCAAACTCGCTCGAGATATTTTTATAAGGATCATTTGTTTGAAGTTATATTGAAATTGGGGGAGAAATATAGGCACTAGAGCCATGACAAAGTTTTTCAAAAATTAGCCAGAGTGACCTTGACCTTGAGGTCATGACCTTGAAAGTCGATCTTGCTCCAGATATTGTGGTAAGGAACGTTCTTGTGAAGTTATATTAAAATCGGTCAAGAAATGTAGGCGCTAGAGCGATGACAAAAGTAGGTACGTACGTGGCGCTAGAGCGATGACAAAAGTACGTACGTACGTGACGCTAGAACGATGACAAAAGTACGTACGTACGGGACAAATGCTATATCCCCCCTCACAACTATGTTATGCGAGGGGATAATGAAATCCAACAGGTGGGTTTGGAGGAGAAGATTTTTAAAGATTTTTAATTTTTTGTGTGGTTTTGTTGCCATGGCAACCAGAGTTCTGGGTGTAACAAAATTCTTTGAAGGAATTCAGAAGAGGACTAAGTAAGGAACATTCATGTGAAGTTTGGTTACAATTGGCCCAGTAGTTTAGGAGGAGAAGATGTTTTAGCATTACACCATATGTTAAATAGGAAAAATAAGCCCCGCCCATGGCGGCCATGTTTTTTGTCGGATCAAAATTTCTTCAAGGAATCTGAAAGAGGTCAATCCAAGGAACAGTCATGCAAAATAAAAATGAAATCCAACAGGTGGTTTTGGAGGAGAAGATTTTTAAAGATTTTTAATTTTTTGTGGTTTTGTTGCCATGGCAACCAGAGTTCTGGGTGTAACAAAATTTTTTGAAGGAATTTAGAAGAGGACTATGTAAGGAACATTCCTGTGAAGTTTGGTTACAATTGGCCCAGTAGTTTAGGAGGAGAAGATGTTTAAAGAAAAAGTTAACGCACGGACGCACGACGGACACAGGGCCATGACAATAGCCCCGCTGGTCTTCGGCCAGTGGAGCTAAAAATTGTTGAAAGCGACGTTAAACCCGAATTCACACACAATTCTTTCCCTTGAGTGGTCTTTGTAGACAGGTTAGACACGTCAATCCTTGTGGGTCATTTTGGGAGAAAAGAGATAGAAGAGGAGATGAAACTGAAGGACAGGACAGAAAGAGAAAAATGAACGAAAGTGTAGAAACAGAATAACAACACTCACACTCTACCCTTACCTGCTACAAGGACAGCAGGCCATGCCCAACTGTAAGCCAACATCAGTTGGACAGAGCAAGTGATTCAAGATACACATCACCTTTGTCTCACCCAACCAACACTCACCCCTCTTGCTCTTCTGAACCATAATATACACTAACTTCTGCAAACAGTGTCGATAAGATCAGATTTTGTTTGATGTGACATTTAAGCTCACCTTCAACCCTATATAGGTCATTTTGGAGAGGCTACTTCCAATTTTGTGGGACTTTTATCCAACATATTAACCCTTATCTTACTGAATATTCAATAAGCCACACCCTTTTCTGTCTATCAACCAATCAAATTACTTGATGTAATTCATTGCTACAAATTCATGAACTAAATGCAAAACTGAAGATCCTGATCAGATGGCTTCTTCAGAAGCCATCTGATCAGGATCTACACTGTTTGAAAAGATAGGGGTTGTTGTGAACAGCAAGATAAGGGTTAAACAACATCTCAAGCCCTGCCACTCAATGAAATCAATAGGGTCTATAAGCATGGAAGGTGTGAGGCACTACTTTGAATATGCAGGCTTAGACCCTACAAGCGGTTTACCAGTACTTGTGTGTGGTCGTTTTCAGTTCTGCGTGGAAGCACCATGCCCAATCTATTTCTCCAAGCCCCAATAGGCAGCGGCCCATACAGATCAGATGGTCAGTATCCACAGTGTTTGACACTCAGTTCATGTATTTGTAAGAATAAATTACATCAAGTAATCTGATTGGTTGAAAGTCAGAAATAGTGAGGCTAAATTAATTCATTCAGCAGGGCAAGAGCTAATATTATCCCAATGAAAACAAGAGGGCCATGATGGCCCTAGATTGCTCACCTGATCCACAGAGTAACAAGTGGGCCCTGGGGAGGGCCATTATTGACCCCAGGGTTATAATGTGCATAATGTTGAGGGAGGTCTAAAAAGGTGAAGCTTCATACCAAATATCAACAAAGGCTACCATTTGAACAATCTTGGCAAAGGTCCACTAGATGAAGCTACACACCAAATATCAGAGACCTGGGCCTTGTGGTTTCAGAGAAGAAGATATTCCCTACATAAGCCTATGTAAAACCAAATGGCCCCGGGTTGGGGGCATTTTTGGCTTTTGGCCTACGGGCTATAATTTAAACAATCTTGATAGAGGTCCACTAGATGAAGCTTCATACAAAATATCAAAGACCTGGGCCTTGCTGTTTCAGAGAAGAAGATTTTCAAAGATTATCTCTATATAAGTCTATGTAAAACCAAAGGGCCCCGGGAGGGGGCATTTGTGGCCCGAGGGCTATAATTTGAACAATCTTGGTAGAGGTCTACTAGATGAAGCTCCATACCAAATATCAAAGACATGGGCCTTGCAGTTTCAGAGAAGAAGATTTTTAAAGATTTCCCTATATAAGTCTAAGTAAAACCAAAGGGTCTCGGGGCGGGTGCATTTTTGGCCCCAGGGCTATAATTTGAACAATCTTGATAGAGGTCCACTAGATGAAATTTCACACCAAACATCTAAGACCTAGACCTTGTGGTTTCACAGAAGATTTTTAAAGATTTTCCCTATATAATTTCTATAAAAGGGTTATCCTTTGGAAGCAAGGAATACACCACAGAAGTGAAAAATATGGAGTGTACGTCTTCTGGGCCAGACTAGCTAGTTTTGGCCAATTAGGCCTCATCAGTAACCCTCAGATATTTTCAAAATTCCACAATGGAATTAATGATCCCAAAGGACAAGAGAATACAATCTACACTATGATGTAGGGCAGGGAGACGTTTTACCGCCGCCACACATTCCCTAACACCAGCTGTAGTGAAGGTAAATATGTTCTATAAAAGGGTTATCCTTTGGAAGCAAGGAATACACCACAGAAGTGAAAAATATGGAGTGTACATGTCTTCTGGGCCAGACTAGCTAGTTTCAGCCAATTAGGCCTCATCAGTGACCCTCAGATATTTTCAAAATTCCACAATGGAATCAATGATCCAAAAGGACAAGAAAATACAATCTACACTATGATGTAGGGCAGGGAGACATTTTACCGCCGCCACACATTCCCACACACCAGCTGAAGTGAAGTTAAATATGTTCTATAAAAGGGTTATCCTTTGGAAGCAAGGAATACACCACAGAAGTGAAAAATATGTAGTGTACATGTCTTCTGGGCCAGACTAGCTAGTTTCGACCAATTAGGCCTCATCAGTGACCCTCAGATATTTTCAAAATTCCACAATGGAATCAATGATCCCAAAGGACAAGAAAATACAATCTACACTATGATGTAGGGCAGAGAGACATTTTACAGCCACCACACATTCCCACACACCAGCTGTAGTGAAGTCTATGTAAAACCAAAGGGCCCCTAGGCGGGGGCATTTTTGGTCTCAGGGCTTTAATTTGAACAATCTTGGTAGAGGTCCACTAGATGAAGCTTCATACCAAATATCAAAGACCTAGGCCTTGTGGTTTCAGAGAAGAAGATTTTTCAATTATAAGTCTATGTAAAACCAAAGGGCCCCGGAGCGGGGGCATTTTTGGTCCCAGGGCTATAATTTGAACAATCTTGGTAGGGGTCCACTAGATGAAGCTTCATGCCAAATATCAAAGACCTGGGCCTTGTGGTTTCAGAGAAGATTTTTTAAGTTTTCAGTGAAAAAATCTATTTTTGGCTCCTGTTACCTAGATGTGCAACAGACCGGAACCATCTGAACAACTTTGAAAGGGGACCACCTAAGGATTATTCCTGTGAAGTTTAGTCAAAATCCGATCAGTGGTTTAGGAGATGTCGTTTGAAGAAATTGTTTACGCACGCACAGAGCACAAAAAGTGATCCCAAAAGTTCACCTTGTCACTACCTGACGGTGAGCTAAAAATGAAGACAAGCAGAGTTGTCATTCTTGCAGGCAACACTCCGCACTGACACCTGTTTTATAATTCTACCAAGTATCATTAAAATATTTCTAATGGTTGGGGAGTTATGCATCAGAAACGAAATGTTGAAAAATATGGATCAGGGGAGATAATTCGAGTAGGGATGGCATGGGGTGGGGGGCCGTGTTTTTGCAATTTCTGTCGAAAATGTGGAAATTTGCAATGGCATGACAGCGCGATCTATTTTTTTTTTTTTTGTAATCAGACTTGTTATGGCAGATTTATGTTGAAATAAAATATCGAGAGTTTGAGTTGGAGCCAACAATGACACTGGTCCATAATTATACCTGGTAAATCAACTTTCCTCAGTACTTTGAGTGCTTTGATTTTTCAACACATCTTCAATGAACTAATAGCCAGTCATTGTTCAAGCTTTAGAATTCTCTGGCATCTGATTTGGGCGTGGGCTGTTCACCAATGTCCCGTTTTGGAGATACCCGTCCGAAATGGGTTATAGAAATGAAAAGGAATAACTGCGATTTTGGCAAGAAATAATTCTGCAATAATGTCATTGAAAAATGCTTGAAAGAAAGAAGTAATATTTGTAGGGGCCTGTGAATACATACCTGGCAATTTAAATATTGCAGAATCAATTCCTAATAAATCAGAGAATAACATCTTCTTTGGATTTTTACCCATCTTATCGTAAATATCGAAGTAAATTCCACATATAAATGTCAGCTGTTTTTCCTACCAGTTACACACAATATGACTTGAATAAATTAAATGAATCTTGTTACACAGAAATCAGTTTTAATTCGACTTTGTACTGAGTCTATTCCCAACAGTCTTTTCTGAAGCACATTAAACCTCTTTATAACACTATTCATTATAACATGGTTTTGGATATAACACTTTTAAATATGGATCACAAAAAAATGTAGATTACCAATATACAGAAAAATGACCAGAGATGGCAATTTTTTCTACTATAATCTATATTTTTGCTTAGATATGACACAATTGTTTAGCTTTAAACCCTAACAATAGTGCTATAAAGAGGTTTGGGGTGCTATAACAATACATTTCTGTTATCAACAGACTTTTACAAAGTAACCACTATCAAGTTTCCTGTTATACTTAGGTCAAGGTACAACAATATTTTATTTTCATTCATAAGTAGACGTTTTTCTTCTTTTCAGCCACATTGAAGTTGAAAGTGTTTTCTATTCTATTTATCATTCAAAAAAGATAAATAAAATGAAAAAAAAAAAAATACAGAAAAGGGGCCATTGTCAATATGCAAACAGCAAATGCTCTTGTGAGACTGCACATTGTGCAGCAAATGGCAAATTCTCTTGTGAGACTGCACATTGTGCAGCAAACAACAAATACTCTTGTGAGACTGCACATTGTGCAGTAAACAGCAATATTCTCTTATCGGACTGCACATTGTGCAACAAACTGCAAATGCTCTTGTGAGGCTGCACATTGAATGCTCTTGTGAGACTGCACATTGTGCAGCAAACAGCAAAATGCTCTTGTGAGGCTGCACATTGAATTCTCTTGTGAGACTGCACATTGTGCAGCAAACAGCAAAATGCTCTTGTGAGACTGCACATTGTGCATCAAACTGCAAATGCTCTTGTGAGGCTGCACATTGAATGCTCTTGTGAGACTGCACATTGTGCAGCAAACAGCAAAATGCTCTTGTGAGACTGCACATTGTGCATCAAACTGCAAATGCTCTTGTGAGGCTGCACATTGAATGCTCTTGTGAGACTGCACATTGTGCAGCAAACAGCAAAATGCTCTTATGAGACTGCACATTGTGCATCAAACAGCAAATGCTCTTGTGAGGCTGCAAATTGAATCCTCTTGTGAGACTGCACATTATGCAGCAAACAGCAAATGCTCCAGTGAGACTGCACAATGAGCAGCAAACAGCAAAGAAACTTGTGAGACTGGACATTGTGTGTGTAGCAAACAGCAAAGACTCTTGTGCACTGTGCAGCAAACAGCTAAGAATCTTGTGAGACTGCACATTGTGCAGTCTCACAAGAGTCTTTGCTGTTTGCATACACAATAAAACTTAAGACAGTTTACAAGCAGCTTCAGACAGAGGACATGGTGTCATGCCCCTGCTTGTGCAAATGCATTGCATTACATTAAGCAACATTCAGAAGTACTCTAAGAATCCTTTATGCACAACATAACTCAAATTTGTATTCCACAAGTTTGTACTATATTATCATATTCTCCCCTCCAACAGAGTTTTCTCCAAAAATGGCAACCTCATAAAAATCAAAAACCTCAAAGTGTCCAATAAATAATCTATAAATAGCTAAAAGGCTTAGTAACTGCGTTTTTATTGCATTTTTATTATCCACTTTAAAACCGATAAATCACACTCCAACTTTTCGAAGATTTTAATGAAAAACTTTCACTCCTTCACACAAAGTTGTATTTCACAAACATTTCCGAGGCAGAGGTGTTTCCACAATAAAACATGGGTGCAGATATTTCACTGACCAAATAATACAGTATTTAAATCTCCTTTTGAAAGTTATATAGATTTTCCCAAATATAATCCTTAACTCTTGCAAATCTCTAATGACCTCATAATATATATGTTTGACCAAGTCATGTATCAAAAGGTAACAATATTTAGATTTTTTAAACAAGTATGGAATTAAAAAATGAAGTTACAACCAAAGTCTGACTACTTTTAACTATGAGCCGGGGCACAGCATTTCCGCCCAGCAAAGAATCAGATCAGCCTACGAATCCAAAGAGTCTGAACAGGGACTTCGCTTGCTGCATGAAGGAGCATTGGGCCCTTAACTGTCCCTAGGAGCAGTCTGATCTTGGTGCAAACTGTTTACAAACAAGAATTCTGCCGAAGGCTATGTCACGCCTGTGGTGGTGCAAAGTCAATGAACCATGAAATTTAGGCCAAGGTCAAACACTGATGCTTGCATAAAAAGTGCCATTCCTAGATGCAAGCTTGTACTAAGTATCATTAATGAAGCTGTAATAGTTCTTGAAAAATGAACTTAAACATTAGGCTGAACATAGGGTTGATGCAATAGTTAACTAAGTCAGTGAACCATGAAATTTAGATCAAGGTCAAATATGGATGCTTCCACTATAGTTGTCATCCCTAGAAACAAGTATGTACTAAGTATCATTAATAAAGCACTTACAATTTTGAAATGAACTTGACCATTAGGGTGAACGCTAGGGTGGTTTCAATATTTCACAAAGTCAGTGAACCATGAAATGTAGGTCAAGGTCAAATATTGATGCTTGCATTAAAGTTGCCATCCCTAGATACAAGTTTGTACCAAGTATCATTAATGAAGCTCTTAAAGTTTTTGAGAAATGAACTTGTCTATTAGGGTGAACCCTAGGATGGTCACAGTATTTTACAAAGTCAGTGACCCATAAAATGTAGGTCAAGGTCAAATATGCTTGCATTTAAGTTGCTATCCCCAGATACAAGTTTGTACCAAACATCATTAATGAAGCTCTAATAGTTCTTGAGAAATGAACTTGACCATTATGGTGAACGCTAGGGTGGTCACAATATTTTACAAAGTCAGTGAACCATGAAATGTAGGTCAAGGTCAAATATGGATGCATGCATTTAAGTTGCTATTCCCAGATACAAGTTTGTACAAAGTATCATTAATGAAGCTCTTATAGTTCTTGAGAAATTAAACTTGACCATTAGGGTGAATGCTAGGGTGGTCGCAATATTTAACAAAGTCAGTGAACCATGAAATGAAGGTCATGGTCAAATATGGATGCTTGCATTTAAGTTGCCATTCCAAGATACAAGTTTTTTCCAAGTATCAATAATGAAGCTCTTATAGTTCTTGAGAAATGTCAACTTGACCATTAGGATGAACGCTTGAGTGGTAGTAAATGTTGATGCCTTGACAAACGGATGAACAGACAGATGGACGGATGGAAAACCAGACACCTATACCGTGCCATGCTAATAGCAGGCACGACAAAAATGGCTTCAGTTACCAGCAGACGACAAAGCAGACAACAACTGTTGTGATTGGCATTTGAAGGGTTAAGAATGAGTCTGCTCTGCCTCATTGTATGTAGTAGGAGATTCCATTCAGTACAAAATGGGCTTGATCTGAAAATTTAACCCTTGAGATACCAATCACAACAATTGTCATCTGCTTTGTCATCTACTGTTTACTTTAAAAGTCATTGCAGAAAACAGTGTGGACCCAGATCAGACTGCTCTTAGATCTAGGACCCCCCTTGGACCAGTCTTATCATGCTCCACACTGTTTGCCTGTGTAGCCAAAGATTTTTTAAAATTCAGCAGACAACATCAACAGACAACATTTCCAGATGCAGTTTTTCTTGGGATAATCTTTAGCTATACTAATGCCATTAGAATAGTGTACCTTATAAACCACTATATTTGATTAAAAGCATAAAAATTGTCACAACTAATCCCTTTAATTGTGGCATTGTGTATCAGCAATAACCTTTTGATTTACTTAAGGGAAAACTGATACACCTGTCTGATTTTCTGCCATTATTTTCCAAGGGAGATAATTTCTTGACTCCTTTCTATCTATCTTCTTATACTGAGTCGGTCATATTTGGCCATTACCTCAGTTGGGTGCGTAGCTAAATTTAGAATTTAGCTTAAAAAAAAAAAAAAAAAGAGAAGTCACTGGATGAGTCCTTAAAACTATTTACAATCTGAATAACGCATACCTCTGAGTCTCAATCTTACACTGTATGGGCTTTGAACTCCTCTGCAGTCTTAGCATTCATCACAGAAGAGGGAAGACTATTCCACTGGGGAATAGTCCTAGGGAAGAAGGAATTTTTCAGGGCATCACTGTAGGACTGGTACCTGTGATACTGTGAGTTGTTTACTTTTGATGCCCTTGTTCGAGTTGAAACTGTCACAGGGGTCAAGTATTTATCTTTATTAACGGCCACTGTACCTGAATGTATCTTATAGAAGAAGGTTAAAGAGGACTGCTCACGACGGGCCTCTAGGGACGGTCATTCTAGCTCGTTAAGCATGTCACCGACGCTGCTTCTATTGCCCCATCGTCGGCAGGTCCATCGAGCAGCTGTCCTCTGCACCTTCTCCACCTGCTGAATCTGCGTTTTAACATAGGGATGCCAAATGGGTTTGCTTTCCTTTGAAATGGGCCCCTTTGGAAAAAGGATCTACCCATAACCCATTTTTTCCTGGAAACCCATATTAGGGATATAGGCAAACAGTGCACACCCAGATCAAACCACATGGTATAGCGTTGAATCAGAGTCTGCACTTTTTGCTAACAGGATTTTCCGCCAAAATAGAATAAAAACACCCCTTAAATGACAAATGGACTTGTCCAACATATAACAATGGAAGCGTTCACCAATATATGAGCTAAATGAAAGAATTTGCTCCTTTAATAGGAGAACATTCTTTCAATTGAGGGTAATCGGTTATTGACAAGGGAAATAAAAATACTTTTGAAAAAGTTATCTCCACTTCAAATATGTTTATTCACCTTAAAGCTACTCCCTTTCATTACTAATCCACTGTCAACTGTTCAAATAGCGTAAAACTAAATGATCATTCTTAAAATGAGAATATACATTGTAAAATAATTTCTTTATTTGTAATATGTACATGTTTCCATAGGCTATTTTCCCTTTATGTAGAAAGGCTGAGATAAAGCCAAATCAAAACTGAAAAAAGTGTTTAACTTGGTTACCAAGAAAAATTAAAAACAAGTGGGCAATGATGGTCCTGGATCGCTCACCTGATCCATATTGTACAAATGAAATTGTAGGTAATATATGGTAGAGTAGAGGGTTTGAGCAATTTTGGTTGACCCAAGGAGGTTTTTATAATTTTAGCCATCTTGTTCATCCAAGCATAACAGGTTAAGAGGGTCACCCAAGGAACATTCCTGTGACATCACGTGAACAAGTCCTGAAATGAAGACCCCCTTAACTCCACTTCATATAGAGAAAACTGGGGTTTATGAGGGTATACATTATTTTTCTTATTTCTACTCCAAGACATGGGTTGTGGGTACTCGTTAGAACCATCTCAATGAGGCACTTCTAACGAGCACAACAACCTATGTTTTGAGCATTGGTAAGAAAAGTATAACAGATTTTCATCAGAAAAGTTGCCATTTAGGAGATATGAAAAATGCACTATGTTACAAGGGTGTGTTATCGTAATGAAATTAATTTGAAATCCATCCAATGGTTAAGCAGGAGAAATTGTTTAAAATTTTTCTATTATTAGCTCTAGCGGCCACCTTTTTCATCCCAGCAGAATTGTTTGAACAATTTTAATAGAGGGTCACCCGAGAAACATTCCTGTGCAATTATTTTGAAATCCATCCAATGGTTAAGGAGAAGAAGTCGTTTAAAGGTCTTTGTATTTTTAGCTCTGGAGGCCATTTTGGTCATTTGAGCAGAACGCTTTGAGCAATTTTGGTATGAAATCACCTTAGAAACATTCCTGTGAAATTATTTCCAACTCCATCCACTGGTTAAGCAGCAGATGTCATTTAAAGGTGTTTGTATTTTGGCTCTGGTGGCCATCTTGTTCATCAGAGAGGAATAGTTTGAGCAATTTTGGTAGAGGGTCACCAAAGGAACATTCCTGTGAAATTATTTCGAACTCCATCCACTGGTTAAGGAGGAGAAGTCTTTTAAAGGTTTTTCTATTTTTAGCTCTGGTGGCCATCTTGTTCATCCATGCGGATGGCTTGAGCAATTTTAGGAGATTGGGTCACTCGAGGAACATTCCTGTGAAATTATATCGAAATCAATCGACTGGTTAAGGAGCAGAAGTCTTTTAAAGTTTTTTTTTCTATTTTTAGCTGTGGTGGCCACCTTGTTCATCCGAGCAGAGCAGTTTGAGCAATTATGGTAGAGGGTCCATCAAGGAACATTCTTGTGCAGGTATTTCAAAATCCATCCAATAGTTAAGGAAGAGAAGACTTTTAAAGATTTTTCTATTTTTAGCTCTGGCAGCCATCTTGTTCATCCGAGCGGGACATTTTGTGCAATTTTGGTTGATGGTCACCCAAGGAACATTCCTGTAAAATTATTTTGAAACCCATCTACTGATTAAATGGAAGAAGTCATTGAAAGGTTTTTCTATTTTTAGCTCTGGCAGGCATCTTGTTCATCCGAGCCTAATCATTCTTTGGAACTATACATTACGATAGCACACCCGTGCGACATAGTGAATTTTTCACATCTCCAAAATGGCTACATTTCTGATGAAAATCTGTGATGATGTTATCTTATTTATACAGCAAACATAGGTTTTGGGTACATGTTAAAACTGCCTCTTTGAGGTGGTTCTAAAAGAGGCAGTTCTAACAAGTACCCACAACCTATGTCTTGGAGCAGAAATAAGAAACATAATCAGCACCTCATAAACCCGAGTTTTCTCTATACAAAGTGGGATTTAGGGGGTGTTCATTTCATGGACTTGTTCAAGTGATGTATCTATCATCATGCCCAATATGATTGTATGGATTGGAAAATATGAGTTCCAAAAAAACTTTAACCATTCGACTGCTAATACGATTGGCAGACGGCATTTTCAGTGTTTGTTTTTTACTTATTTTTCGGCTTGGCATTACATGTGAATCATCTGCTAAGCAGACAACCTTATTTACAAAAATAGTATAACGATGCATCGGACCATCGATGCATTGCGATAGGCACTGGGCCGATAGTACTGCATCGATGGTAAAGTCAAACATCGATGACTACTGCCGATAGTTTTTTGAACTATAGATGGTTTCGATAGTTTTCTATATCACAAGTTTTTTTTTCAGATAATTCTCGAAGTTGTTTTCATTCTTAAATATGTTCTTTATTACAACCTGCCTTTTGAACCTGGTCAAGCATAAAATGTATATTGTCCTAATTGTAGTCCAATAATCTCCTGTGCCCGTGGGAGTCAACGTCTGTTTGCAACGGTTGCTTGTCACGAGATAAGGGCAATAAAATTACAGCCGAATCGTGATTTGGCGGTATCCTACAGGTACATGGTGCTTATGCATCCTATTTGTTATGCATTATGCACTTAACACCCAATGTCAGTATTGAGTCAGTACGCTGAATATTCCTTCATTGAACTGGTAAATTTACAGCTTTCTGAAGCACATTTTTACAGTAAACACTTTAATGTTAATTGACATGGACGACCAGGCATATTTTGATTACGCTAATCTGTGTCTGTAAGCTAGTGATATGAAAAGCGATAACTAACGTGTGTTTACACAGTGGTATATATTATCAAAGGGTGCCACCCACATTAGCACTTGAAGCATGGGAAGTGCGCATGTGTCATTACCACTTCAAAAGGTGCAAAAAATTGTTCTGGTTGATGTTTTAGAGGCTTCTTATTTTGTCAATAGCAGACATCAAAGGAAATGAAATACGTGTCGTCCTGCAAAGAACATTTATAATTTGGGCATCCAGACATGCCCAGGGCTCAAGCTAGAGGGCGACTCAGGCGAAAAAGTCGCCCTGTTGGGGCTCACTTCGCCGACTTTGACGCTGAAAGCAAAAAAAACTTCGCCCTGAAATTTCGCCCATTTTTTTTTTTTTGGTGTCTTCCTTGTGAATAGTAACGGTAAACTGACAAGGTGACGTTAATCCTTCGATCCACTAGTGTCAGAAATCTCAGTTAATTACACTGAACAAAGCTAACTGTTTATTCTGCACTTCATGCAAGTTTGGTACGGTTATGTAATTTAATTCTAACCGTTAGCTCATGCCCTCGAGCCACTTGCAACAAGCTTAGTAGTCTTGAACTGTCATAAATCTCGGCTGATTGCACAAAGTTTTTATTGCAATAAGTTACACAAGATTATGTTAAACGCTTGATAGAGGACCCTGAGTACAGGTGTACACGGTGCCAAGGAACTGCACGCCCCTTAGATGGCAGACCACAGAGGGAAGTTCAAGTCGGATCAGACAAGCTGGAGGTTGTAGCTTCCTTCTGCTACCTAGGTGATATGCTCTCTGCAGGGGGTGGTTGCGACCTTTCAACTACGTCACGTGTGAAAACAGCCTGGAAGAAATTCAAGGAGTTGCTACCAGTTCTCTCTTCCCGCCACCTCTCGTTCAAGACACGTGGCCGTGTGTATAGCTCTTGTGTGCGGAGCGCAATGCTCCATGCCAGTGAGACATGGCCATTGACAAAGCCAAACCTCCAACGTCTACAGCGAAATGACAGGGCAATGATCCGACAGATCTGCAATGTCAAGCCACAGGACACTGTCACCATCAGGTCCAGTGAGTTACTGGAGCGTCTTGGCATTGAGGACCTGGACCTCATCTTGAAAGAGAGAAGACTTCGCTGGTATGGACATGTGGAACGCTCCAACGGTGCAATCAAGACTGCCTGTGACATACAGGTAAGTGGAAAGCGGGGGCCAGGAAGGCCCAAGATGACCTGGAAGCAGCTAACAGAAAGAGATTGCAGAGAATGGAAGCTCTCTGCTATCGATCCTCATGATAGACAAGCCTGGAGATCTGGTGTAAGATCTGCCATGCGTGCAGCAAGCCAGTTACCTGGAAGGGGGCCCACTTATGTGGACGTTGCCCCTGTACCTGCACGTTAATCAAAAATCCGTTGATGATGATGATGATGATATGTTATTTAAACTGGTATATTTGTACGGTTAGCTCGTGCCAAAGTCCGGGTGCGGACGTACTTTGTTAAGTACTGTTGTATACAGTAATAAGATTATTCTAACCGTTGACATTGACACTGCATTAGGATTTAATAATTTTTAAATATAGATGGTTTATTTGTTTCCCCATTGATTTGTTTGTACATTACTTTTGAAGCCATCAATCGTTTTCATTTTTTTATGGACAACAACAAAAGAAGGTAGCAATTTTTTATTTTGTAAGTGAAAATAATTATTACTTGCCGGTAAATATTCAGTAATTATCCAAATTCATAAAAAAATAACAACTGATTTTCATCTAGCGAGGTTGTCCCCCCCCCCCCCCCCCCCCCCCCGCTGTTTCTATAGTCTGTTTTAAAATATAATTGTGACAGGAACTTAGTGAAATGATCCAACTGTTTTACTTTATAACACCATTCATTATAACATGGTTGGATATAACAAAAGTTACAGCTTGCCCAAATACAGTAAAATTACTATATTAAGACCAGCTTTGGGACAGTTCAAAAGTGGTTTTAAGACTTTTGAACAGTCCCAAAAGTGGTCTCTGATCAGGGGTCACTGTATGCAGAGACCAGAAAGAAAGAATAACTGCAGCCAACCAAATAAGCATTTTAAAGCAGAATTAGTCTTCATTTCAGGTGGTCTTAATTGATACCCCTATAAAACACACTTTTCTCCAAACACGGGTTTACAGAAGAACTCATTGCATTGTTGTTGTCCGGCGTTAAGCCGCACCCACTTCTCCCTACACCCAGCAAACTTCTCCCTATTTTCCCAGGAGAGAGAAGCCACTTCTCCCAACTTTTTTGGGCTAGCTTGGGCCCTGATGCCTATACAGCCGAGGAATTAAATCTTGGACATGTATATTCAAAATATGCACAGGAAAATACAGCACAAGAAAACAATTAAAGAAAATAAAAATGTGGTACGAGTTTCTGTTTATTTGTATTGCGAAAAGATTTTATCAAACAACAAAAGAAATATACAAATGATTTTTGGAAAATCATTTCACAATGAAAATGATGGGCAATTAGATAAGTTGGCAGATGCAAGAATATCGGGGATGACATTGTAAGGCATGTTCGGCACGTTACTGATGACATCATCGGTCGGTCGGGACGGATTTGGATTTAAAAATTTCTTAGCCCTGATTTCAATGGTGTTCCATTTAACAAACACATGCGATCGACTGTGTACCGAAACACTGAGACTTTTATTAAAATTTCATCAGATTTTCGGTCAGAAGATTCAAATCTAACTTCCCATAACACAGGTCCTGGTGTATGAATGTCATTTGACGTGTCACCGGTAACGATTATGTTTCTGAATCCTGTGCACTGCCGACCTAGTTTCTCAGTTATCTACTACCATTTTTAATGAGGCATATTTCTTTCATTAAAAAGTGTTTGTAACCAGTAAAAATATTTTCTTGAAAGCTAAATGGTAGTGGATAGAGGTGGATAGAGAACGGAACTTTGCACAATTCCCGACTTATCCTCGGATGTGTTTACACAAATTAAAGCATTCGACTTTTCCCGCCAAGTGTCTACTATTTTGGTGCCAAAACATAACCATGCATGAGACAATAGAATAGTCCGTTTTGTATTTATATGCATACATCTACCGTTAGATGTAGCTAATCCGCTTAGGCCCGGAGTGATTTGATTGTGGATTAATTTTATGATTGAGGGATAAATGCAAATTAGAGACATAACCTGATCTTATTTTCACACCTTGTCACGCTCAACATGGTAGGCATAACGATAGCGATGGAGGCTTGTGTTTACAGTGTAATAGTAGAATAGACTGATTCATGACAAATACGGTCGGTGTTTATAACACGATTCGGTTCACTAACACGGTTGGTTTGACCCGAAGTTCTGTGTTATAACAAGGTTGAGGTGTATTTTGTCACTTTTATCACTTGAAGACAAGCAAAGATTCCATTGCCTTCATGAAGAGCTTACATTTATTTTGATTAAGAAACTGATGTTACATGTACATTCTCAAATGTGAAATGATAAATGTACTTGGCTACTTCTAATAAAATGAGTTTCCCGGCTCTTCCAGGAGGATTTACACTTAAAGAAAAAAAAATGCTCCTGGGGAGCTGTTTCCTCTTGAAGGGCAGACAGAAAAGCAAACAGGAGTTTACAACAGTTATCCTTCTGTGTAAATTACCTTGTTTATTTCTTTTATGCAGATAAAACATATAGAAAAACAGTTTGAAGGTTTGAATAGTTTTTATATCCATTTTAAACAAGAAAATATGTTTCCAATTGCAGTAGTAGTCAGCAATAGTAATAGTATCGCAATGGTTCTTCTTGCAATGTTAATACTATCGCAAAAGTCATTTTCTGACTATCGTTACATCCCTAATTTGCAATGAAATATTTCAAAAATCAGATTTTCGTCTGCTCCAATAATTTACATAACAGTTGAAGAGTAAACATAAAATTTCTAAATCCGTGACAGGGTATTGCTGAATAAAACTTTGGACCAATATCTATCTTCAAACCAAATATGAACCAAACCCATCATATTGGCTTGGAAAATATGAGCTCTAAATAACTTTAACATTAAAAATTTCTAAGTTTGTGACCTTGACCTCAAGGTTAGGGGCATATGCCAGGGTATATTGCTGAATAAACACTGCACCTTTATCTACCAACATACCAAACATGAACCAATTCCATCATATGGTTTGGAAAAAATGAGCTGTTAAAAAACTCTAACATAAAGATTACTAAGTCACAGACCTTGACCTTGCAGTTACTTACTGCTGAATAAAACTTTGGACCTATAACATCAAACCAAAGATGAACCAAATCCATCTTATTGTTTGGCAAATATGAGCTGTAAGTCTGTGACCTTGACCCTGAGGTCACAAGAATGGGCGGGGGTATTGCTGAATAAAACTTCGTACTTATATCTATCATCATACCAAATATGAACCAAATCCATCCTATGGTTTTGTAAATATGCACTCTAAAAAAACTTTAACACTTAAAATTTCGAAGTCCATGGCCTTGATCTTGAGGTCATGGGCATGGATGCGAGTACTGCAGAATAAAATTTCTGACCTATATCTATCATCACACCAAATGAGAACTAAATCCATCCTATAGTTTGGAAATTATGTGCTCTTAAAAGACTTTAACATAGAAATTTCTAGGTCTGTGAACTTGACCTTGAGGTAATGGGCATGGGTGCAGGTATTGCTGAATAAAACCTTGAACCAATATCTATCATCATACCAAATCTGACCAAAATCCACCATACAGTTTTGAAAGTATGTGCTCTAAAAACTTTAAATATGGACAACAACACAGACTGATGCCAACACCAATGCCAATGTTTTCAGTTTTCAAGAGACAGAGCTAAATGTACAAACAAAACACTGTTGAGTCAAGTTCAACTCAGTTGGTCAAAAGCAATGAGCAGGGTGTCTCATTGTGGATGTGTGGATGAAATTTTATTAGCCTTGAGGCCTCAGTTTTCAAGAAACAGAGCTAACTGAGGTAATGGCCAGATATGACCGACTCAGTATAAGAAGATAGATAGATAACTGTACAGACAAATGAGCCAAGCATGAAAAGCAGGTCAAACTAATTTGGTCAATAGCAATGGGCTGGGTATGCCATTGTGGATGTGTGTATGAAGTTTCATCAGCCTTGAAGCCTCAGTTTCCAAGAAACAATTAAATGTACAGACAAAACACTCTTGAGCCAAGCATGAAAAGTAGGTCAAACACATTGAATGCTCAACAGCACAGTGCCATTGTGGATGTACATATAAGTTAAAATAGCCTTGAGGGCTCCGTTTTCAAGAAACAGTTAAATGTACGGACGAAATACTGATGAGCCAAGCATGAAAAGTAGGTCAAACACATTTGGTCAACAGCACAGTGCCATTGTGAATGTATGTATGAAGTTTCATCATCCTTGAGGGCTCCGTTTTCAAGAAACAGTTAAATGTACAGATCAAATACTGATGAGCCAAACATGAAAAGTAGGTCAAACTCAGTTGGTCAATAGCAATGGGCAGGGTGTGCCACTGTGGATGTATGTATGACGTTTCATCAGCCTTGAGGGCTCCATTTTCATGCAACAGTTAAATGTACAGCATGAAAAATAGGTCAAACTCATTTGGTCAACAGCACTGGACAGGTGTGGCCATTTTGGATGTGTGTATGAAGTTTCATTCTGCTTTGAGGCCTCAGTTTTCAAGAAACAGAGCTAAATGTATAGATAAAACACTGTTGAGCCAAGCATGAAAAGAAGGTCAAACACATTTGATCAACAGCACTGGGCAGGGTGTGTCATTGTGGATGTATGTATGAAGTTTTATTAGGCTAGAGGCCTGGACAGAGCTAAATGCACAGATTAAATATTGTTCAGCCAAGCGTAAAAAGTTGGTCAATATCAGGTGACAGCACTGGGCAGGGTGCATCATGGTGATGTTTCATTTGCCGAAGAGGCTTCACATGTTTGAGAAACAAAGCTCATTGCACAGACTTAACCCTTGGCCTGCTGATCCCGGATATGCCTTATTTCCCAAACAATGAAGATACCAATCAGATTGCTTCTGACAGATCTACATTGTTTGCCACTCAGATTGTGAATTTGTTGCAATAATTTGCATCAAGGAATCGTAATGGTTGATAATCGGTAGTGGGTGTGGCAGATAAAAATATTCAGCAGGAAAAGGGTTAACATTGTTTAAGATGATGACAATGCAGCTGCTGCCTGACAGTGATTTCTATTTTGCTCCAGTAAGCTAAATTTGCCCCCCCTCCCCTGATGGTAGCATTAAATGGCAGCAAATGGAACTTTTTCCAAATTTAAAATATTTTATTTCTAACCTTACCAGCTCTAAGAACAGCAAGCCTTGCCTACCTTTAAGACTGTATCAGTTAATTTATAAACAAACCAATGTAAAAAGATACACAACAATTTTCACCTCGTGGGATGATCCAATCTAAGGGACAAGACTCTTTTCTTTGAGATGAAAAATTTGAGAATAATCCATTTTGTACCGGAAACCCCGAAACGGTAACCCCGGCAAACAGTGAAAGCCCAGATCAGACACCGCAGAACGCAGCGTCTGATCAGGGCCTACACTGTTTGAAAAAAGTTAACCCATTTTCCAAATAAATTTTGAAGAAAAGACAACCTGAAGCCCCTAAAGTTTTAAATGAACTCCTGCTATATACAGTCGAACTTCGATGGCTCGAACTCGCCTGGACCAGTGAAAAAAGTTTGAGAGATCGGTAGTACGAGATATTGAATTTTCAACTCAGACATGTACATGACGATACATGATGACTGGCTAGCCTACATGTGCAATGCATGACAATATCTATCTGTTCTACAAGGAATTAAAAAACAATAAACACTTTTTTTTGTTTTACTTTTTATTTACAACCCCACATGAATTTATAACAATGACATACATCTAGTTTTTTAACGTGGAACAAACAACAATATGTATTTATCACATGAGACAATAAACTGCAGTGCATGTACGATTAAAGTCCGTTTCTTAAAGAGACAAAAATACAGTCCATTCAGCACGACAAATATTAAAAAACAAAAGTCAATTTCTATTTTCATTTCCTATTTTCAATTCACTTCTTAGAAAAAGTCTATTTTCACTTTCTGAAAAAGTCCGTTAGGCTTATTGATGTTTGCAATTTCTATTTTCATTTTCTACTTTCGATTTACTTCTTAGAAAAAGTTTATTTTCACTTTCTGAAAAAGTCTGTTATTGATGTCGTCTTTGCAGTTTATTAACATTTCTCAACTCAAAGTGTCATTACAAACAAACTTGTTAAAACAAATTGGTGACCATATGTCTCCTTCGATGTTTTAATTGTTACCTGCTAGCATATTTCACACTTTTTCGCCAAAACAACAGTTCGGCAATTAAGTTTCGCCAGGTAAATGCGTTCAAGCATGCGGCTGTTATAATCGCTGAGCGCTTATGGCAATAATACTCAAATAATCAAGCGTCTGGAAGATCTGTAAAATGGAAGTTATTGTTCGAGACATCGATGTGTATTTTCACTAAAAATTGTTCTAGGGACCTTATGAGGAGTTCGATAGTTCGAGTCATCGGTGTTCCAGCAAAGGGTGTAAATTTACATTAAAAATGTAGGCCATTCGTCGGGACCGGGGCGTGAGTTCGAGTGATCCGGGGTGTTCAAGCCGACCGAGTTTGAGCCAACGAAGTTTGACTGTATAAGGTGGAAGATTCCATTTGGTACAAAAAGGGTTAAAGGAACTGAAATACAAAACATACAGCAAACTGAACCATGACCATCACAAAATTTAAGTCTGAATTAACCCATTCTATAATGGTGGACTCTTCCATTGCTATATGTTGGACAAGTCCATTTGTCATATAAGGGGCGTCAGGCCTATTTTTTTTCGTTTTTATTCCATTTTTGACGGAAAATTCTGTTAGCAAATAGTCCAGGCCCTGATCAGACGCCGCGTTCTGTGGTGTCTGATCTGGGCCAGCACTGTTTGCCAAGACACCCCTTTAGGGGTTTCCTGTATACAATGGGTTAGCATTAGTTTGCGATATTGGTACTTGAACTAAATGTAGTACCGGTACTTACCAAGCTGTGTAATCTTAATATCAAGAGCTCTGCGTAGTAATCTTTGGCACTCTGATCTGGCAGCCAAACTTGTCTCGTCCTTTAACAGCTTGCCTAGAAAAATATGGACAAATCTTTAACTCATTTTGTACTGAATCACATTTTTGTTTTTCTGTTTGGTTTGGGTTTTATGGCCCTTTCAAGATTATTTCACTTATTTTGAGCCCATCAATAATCAGAGGTGGGCAAAAAACAGAGTACCTTGATCATCTGCTAAAGAACATGGCTGCTATATCAGATAAATATAATAATTCCCCTATTAATACAAACTGAAGACAAATTACGCTTTCAAAAGCACTTTTGAAGGCTTCCGTCTTAATATAGAAATTTACCGATATACATGTACTTTACTTGTCCAAAAAAATGAATTGCCTTCCCATACCGAGTGCCAACCCCAACCCCCTTTAATATAATCTTTTGATAAATAGGATTCAGAAAATGTCTGCAAGTATGGTACCTAATTCAACCAGTGTATCAGCCACCAGTAAATGTTCCTTGTCAAGATGGTGTTCACGGATTTCTAGAACTCTTCGGAATGCATCTTCTGCCGCCATCTTATCATAACTGAAACAAACATGGAAATATGTCAGAATACTATGACTGTAAGGCAAATTTGTTTTTGCTTATTTTGACATTCACTGGCCCAGTCAACACTAATGATCCTTTCAACCCTGTAGCCCGGTACAGATACCTATGCAAACAGTGTAGAACCTGATGAGAGATGGCTCATACTGAGCCAGAGCCATTTCATCAGGATCTGCATTGCTAGCCATCCTGTTGACGATTATTGGCTAGATGCCCTATTTAGTAGAATGGATGTGACCAAATTCAACGGTGGAAGAGTGCATTTCAGAAACTCAGGGGTGAAAGGGTTATGGCTAGGCTAATCACACTTTTCCTGGGCAGGCTTGGTACATTCATGCAGTCTGATCAGAGTCTTAGCTCACTGCATGAGCCTTCTACAGCCTCTGGACTATCCTAATCCTTATCCTGCTGAATATATTAATCAAGCCACACCCATTACCAGCTATCAGCCATTCAGATTACTTGATATATTCATTTGATGCACAAACTGCATGACAAACAGTGTAGAGCCTGATCAGATGGCTCTCGCCATCTGATCTGGATCTACACTGTTTGCAAAGGTAGGGGTTGTTGTGAACAGCAGGATAAGGGTTAAGGGAGATAAGCAAAAACATTTGCCACAGTGGATGTGTGAGCAGGCTGATCTGAGTCTTCTAGTTCACAACTGTCTTCCTGCTGGTTTTGTTGTATACTGTCTAAATTTACATTTCTGGGACCAGTTGTTCAAATCAATCGACGTTGTTAGTTAATGTATCATTAAAACTTTTACCATTTAGTATGGCAAATATGCTAATATTTTTGCTGAAAAAAATCTGAGCAGCTTTTGCATCTGCAAAAGCTGCTCACATTACCACTGTATTAGATATTGTACTTGCAATACTAGAACAGTTAACAATTTGATCACTAATCAGCTCATTAAGCTAATGATACTTTGAACAACTGGACCCTGATCTTGGTTTTAGACTCTTGTTATGTATCTAAAATGTAAAAGTGTCTCATGGCCTGTTTGTACATCCTGTTCAACCACCCCTGCCCATTGGCACTTGAAGAAATAGACTGGGCTGCATGGTGCTTCCACGCAGAGCTGAAACTGACTGAACTTGAGAACTGGCACACCACTTAGAAACTCTAAGCCTGCCCAGGAAAAGTGGTGAGTTGGACTGCTCCTTTAACTCTAGCTATTCGCTGGTAGGGTTTGAGATGTCATTTCATCTCAAAGTCAAGAAAAAGTCCCACAAATTGGAAGCAACATCTCCAAACTGACCTAAATAGTGTTGACAGGGACATAAAACGTCAATTCAAACAAACATCCTGTTCATGTTTTCCCACATGAAGGTATCCTCATACTTATTTCTAGATATTTTTCTTAATCTGAATCCAACATATCCATTCAGTCTGCAAAAGGGGCAAATGGTTGTACTTGACTTTGTGCTTAAAACATATCCTGCTAAACAAGACAACCCCTACATTTGCAAACAGTGCATATCCAGATCAAATGGCTGCAAACAGTGCAGATCCAGATCAGATGGCTTCTTTAGTTTGGGAATTTAATTGGCTGATAGTCACAAATGGATGTGGTTAAATTAATTTGTTCAGCAGGATAAGGTTAATTGAATCACTTTCTAGGGCTTGTCTTATGATTAACCCATTGTATACTAGTGGACTCTTCCATTGCTATATGTTGGACAAGTCCATTTGTCATATAAGGGGTGTCAGGCCTACTTTTTCGTTTTTTTTTTTTATATTTTTGACGGACAATTCTGTTAGCAAATAGTGCAGGCCCTGATCAGATGCTGCATTCTGGGGCATCTGATCTGGGCCTGCTCTGTTTGCCAAGGTAACCTTTACGGGTTTTCCGCATACAATGGACTAACATGAAACTTCTAAGCACTCTAATTACTGTGACTACCATAAGTTTATTTATAGAGCATACAAATTACCCTCTATCATTGTAGACATCACTCATCAACTGCCCAAGAACAAACAAGATGTCTCCAACCAAAGGATGAGATTTTCCAAACCATTTTTCTCGTAACAACAATGCATTGCGTAGATTAGTCTCAGCCATCAGATAGTCTTCTTGTCGGATTCTGAAATAACATTTATAAATAAAGAAATTTCACCTCATTTGAAAAGCATATATATCATATGCATATGTAGATTTGGAATGTGATAGCATTTTTCACATTTGATAAGGCTCAGGCAAATGCATCTTTATCTTGTACCTGGTTTATTAAGGAAAAAACTGGTCCGCTAAAACTTATCAGACTGAATGTATAATTCCTGACTGCGTATTATTTAAATAGATATCAGGGGCTGTAGAAACCAATGCACAGTAAAAGTTATGGTAAGGTGTCAAATGTTTTCTGCAACACCACATATCACATTCTTGCGTGAAAGCAATCTTAACCCACGACAATTGTCGTCTGCTTTGTCATCTGCCGGTTACTTTAAAAGTCCTTTTTTGCAAACAGTGTTGACCCTTTAGGAGCTGTCTGATCTGGGTCCATACTGTTTGCCTACATTCAAAAGTATTTTCAAAAAGTCTGCAAAAAACTTCAGTAGACGACATAAGCAGACAACATTTTCAGATGTAGTTTTTCTTGGAGTCATAAGGGTTAAAGTCAAAAGAAACAATAAGTCAGGATTTTCTGGTCCATTTAAATTTAAATTTTTTTATGCAAATGATAAACAGAACAAAACACGTTTTTTCATTATCTGAATGTGCATGAAATTCCTGACCAATGTTACTTTATTTGTTGTTGTCATTTTTTTGTTTGTTTTTTCTCTTTTTTTTTCCATGTCAGTCATGGGCCAGTCAACATGAAGGTTGTCATGCTGTCAACATGAAGGTTGACATGCTGTGTTTTAAATACGAGGGCTAATTGATATGTTGTGAGCCTCATATTGAAGAATTTGAATTTTGTCGGAATTATTGTATTATTTTTCAACATAATCCCCTTCAGTATCTATACACTTTTGCCAGCAGTGTTTAAGGGCCTTCATGCCATCATAGGACTGATTAAGGGGGATGCTCAATCAATTTAAAGCTACAATCGTGAATGGTAGCCATAGCAATGACAGACTTGTGAACAGGAGCATTGTCCTGATGGAACAACACACCTTTAGTTATCTTTCTGCGGCACTTAAGTTTCATATTTTCCCATAACTGCATCAGAAGTGAAGCAAAGTATGTGCCATTGATTGTTTGTCCCTTTTGGAGATAATCTATTAGCAGAATGCCATCTGCATCCCAGAAAACCAAGGCCATACCTTCCCAGCTGATGGAACAGTCTTTGCCTTCTTTGGCCAGGGTGCTTTCATTGTTTCATTGTTGTTTGGCCTCTGGGGTAAAATGATGGACCAATGTATCATCCATAGTGACAAATCTCTGAAGAAAGTTGGCATGATCTTCCTCAAAAAGGTTAAGATTAGCATGCGATAACATGCGCCTGATGTGCTTCTGATCAACTGTCAGAAGTCTTGGTACCCATTGGGCCGAAAGCTTTCTCATTGCAAGATCCTTTGTCAGAATGGAATGCACTCTTTCCTGTGAAATGCCAACTCTACTGGCTATATATCTTTCCGTGACTCGTCTGTCAGTCATAACAATATCATAGACTTTAATGACCATTTCTGGGGTTGCAACACTGACAGGCCTTCCAGGATGGGGTTCATCCTCAAGACTCTGTCTGCTGCACTTAAATTATGCCACACACCCTTTCAATGTAGCATATGAAGGGGCATCTTTCCCTAGTGTTGCTACCATATCATTACGGATATCCTTAGGTGTTAAACCTTTTTCATGCAAATATTGAATCACTGCTCTTTCATCGATTTTGTCCATTTTGCAAAAGCTGCTTGTCTTGTTTACTTCTGACATAAACTGACCCAAAGAGACCAGTCCTTGCGTACACGACCCTATATAGTCAGAGAATAGTAGGACTTAAAAAGAACATCTCTGCGTACCTCCTTCAATATGAGGCTCACAACATATCAATCAGCCCTCTGCATGTCAGCCTGTCAGCATTAATAGTTCCATCGTTTTTCAGGAAAAGGGATGGATCATGAAATCTTTTCTACGGTCATTCTCTCCCTTCGGTGATTCAAGTAGGGCAGTTGTCAGTTTCTGGTGAAAGAATGTACACTGTACTGGTCAACCCCAATACCAGTTGGATTCCGCAGTGCTGAAAGGTACATCACACCTTCACCTAACCTAATTATCTCCATCAAGACTGTGATGTCATAGAAGTTAACCCTTTTCCTGCTGAGCCCCAATATGTCTTATCTTTCAAACAATGTAGATCCAGCCATCTGATCAGAATCTTCATTGTTTATCATTCAGTTTATGAATTTGTTGCAATAATTTGCATCAAGTAATCTGATTGGTTGATAATCAAAGGGGGTGTGGCATATATAAATATTCAACAGGACAAGGTTAAAAAGCAAGAGAGGTAATCACAGCTCCAAATAAGACACTTTTTTTCATCTGAAAAATCCTGATATTTTTCTTATTTCTGCATGAAAACACAATTATGCTGTGGCTACTCATAAGAAGCGCCTCGGTGAGGCACTTCTTATGAGTACTCACAATATACGTCTTTATTCAGAAATAAGAAAAATAATTTGTGGATACCCCATCTTATCTGAGGCTATGGGTCATAAATGTTAAAGATTTTTTCTAGTTAATCTCAAATAAAACCAGCCATAGCAGCAGTTTGTGGCCTGGTTTACACTAAAGACCTACTTCCCTCCCTATTGTTGGTCATCACATATACTGCAAGATGAAGTTCTGCAATGGCAGTATAGGTGGTTTTTCTCCCGGTACTCCGGTTTTACCCACCTCCGATAATGATCACCCCAAAATAAGTGAAATAATCTTGACAGGGCCATAAAACCAAAACCAAACTGCATGATGGCTTTGAACAACAGACCTTATCACAAACATACCTGGTCACTCTAGTTTTTTGTATGGAGGTGGTTTGTTTACGTAATCATCTGACTAGGCCACATGAAAACCAATCACCTTATCAAATCTGTTTACAACTTTTGAAACCAACAATATGTCTATAGTACAGTGACAAAAACAAATGAGCCATGCAAACTTTTTCAGCAAAATTCTTATACTACGTACCTGAGTATTCCTACATAGTAGTGTATGGTAGCCTTGGTTGGTATTTTAGAACATGTGTCAGAAATTTCCAGTGACTCTTGCAGTAAATCATCGGCGTCCTCAAGCAAACCTTCTTCCATCCTTAGATACCCAATCTGTCGGATAACTTTACCTGAATAAAATATGAACATGTCTATCATTTATTCCTCAAGGATAATGCTGGGACTGTTTTTCTTATTTTTGCACTTATATTGTGGGCATTTGTCAGCATGGCCCAAATGAGGCAATTATTCCAAATACCCACGACATATATTTCCACATTGCCTCATCTGAAGCTATTATATATGATGAGATTGGAGATTTTGAAATGTAATTCTGCTTAATTCAACTGAGCATTAAATCTAATAAATAACCTATAAACATTTAAGTGACAACTTCAAGAAATCAAAATTCTAAATTATCCTCTTTTTTTTTTTTTAATTCTAGTCATAAATCACTGATTCTCACTCACTGATAAAGAAATGCTCAATGTCACTCCCAAGTGTCTGTTTCTTAGCAGCATAATTCCAAAGGTAGTTCACTCCTCCAGGGAAAACATTGACAGATTCATCGACAAAACTTGTTTGCATATTACAGTCCTTTAAGAATATTTCATTTATATAGAGCCAATCATTTATCAGAGGTTTATCAGCCAATATATATCCATTGCAGAGCTTGGCATCTCACATGTGACTCGAATGAGACTTCATCCCACAGTAGTGAGCATCCTCTGTTAAAGAGACAGTGCTCAGAATTACCCGGCCATGTATCACGTTAACAAGTCCGTGAAAAAAACATCCCCGTCTACTCGACTTTATATAGAGAAAACTGGGGTTTGTGGGGGTATACATTATTTTTCTTATTTCTGCTCCAAGAAATAGGAGAGGACCCGCCCATCGGAGCTTGGAGAAATTGATTTGCTGCATGATGCTTCAACGCAGAGATGCAAATCACCGCACATGAGTACTGGTAAACCACTTTGAAAGTCTTAGCCTGACCAGGCAAAGCATTGTGAGTCAGACCATTCATGCATATAAACCCTATTGGTTTCATTGGTGGCAAGGCTTGAGATGTCATTTCATCTCATTGTAAGGTAAAAGTCCCACAAGATTGGAAGCAGCATCTCCAAAATGATCTATACAGAGTTGACAGGAATGTTAAACCTCAAAAATCTATGACATAGGTTGTGGGTACATGTTGGAACTCCCTCATTAATGCGGTAATAACGAGCACACACAACCTATGTTTGGAGTCTAAATAAGCAAAATATCACAAAATATCATCAGAAAAATAACTGTTTTGAAGATAAGAAAGAATGCACTTTGTCACATGAATGTGTTATCGCAATGAAGGCCATCAAAATCTTACTTACATGAAGGAACCTGTTACGTTTGAATATTCTTACTTACAAAATTGTTTATTTTCTTCATGTGATAAATAGAGGATATTCACTTTTTTGAGGTGGATACCAAAAATATTGCATCGAATGTGTTGAGAATATCCAAATTTTCATGAGTGCGAAGCACAAATGATAATTTGGATGTTTTCAACACACAGGATGAAATACTTTTGGTATCTGCCAAAAAAAAAAGTAAATTTTCTTTTTATTTTATAATTTATTAGGACACTTTCAGTAATTGATCAATCATATGGTACGTCACAATTTTAATCTTGCTATGACGTCACAACTGTCAGTTTCAAAACAAAAACAGATCGCCATTTTGAATACAGCATTTTTACAGTTCAAAGACTGCTTTTCAAGGTATTTTACGGAATTATTTTATCAATAACGTATGACTTTTGGTGAGAAAAAGTAGTGCGGGCTGCTACTGTGAAAATAACATGGTCATTTATTTTTCACAGTGTGATTTCACAGTGTGAAAATATCATTTCTATTTGTTTCAGATATGCATTGATTTCATATGCATTGATTTCACTGCAAAGTATAAAATAAAACAAGAGGGCCATGATGGCCCTGGATCGCTCACCTGATCCATAGGGTATCAAGTGGGCCCCTGGGAGAGCCATTATTGGACCAGGCTATAATATGAAATCGGGCCAAAGGGCTAGGAGGAGATGTTGCTTAAAGGTATTTCTATTTTTAGCTCTGGGGGCCATTTTGTTCAGTGGAGCAGAACCATTTTAGCAATTTCTGTAAAGGGTCATCCAAGGAACATTTCAGTGAAATTATTTTGAAATCGGGCCAAAGGGCTAGGAGGAGATGTCGTTTAAAGGTTTTTCTATTTTTAGCTCTGGCGGCCATTTTGTTCAGCACAGCGGAACCATTTTAGCAATTTCTGTAAAGGGTCATCCAAGGAACATTTCAGTGAAATAATTTTGAAATCAGGCCAAAGGGCTAGGAGGAGATGTCGTTTAAAGGTTTTTCTATTTTTAGCTCTGGCGGCCATTTTTTTCAGCGGAGTGGAACCATTTTAGCAATTTTGGTAGAGGGTCATCCAAGGAACATTTCTGTGAAATTTATTTTGAAATCAGAGCAAAGGGCTAGGAGGAGATGTCGTTTAAAGGTTTCTCTATTTTTAGCTCTTGCGGCCATTTTGTTCAGCGGAGGAGGACCATTTTAGCAATTTCAGTAGAGGGTATCAAAAAAAACATTTCAGTGAAATTATGTTGAAATCGGGCCAAAGGGCTAGGAGATGTCGTTTAAAGGTTTTTCAATTTTTAGCTCTGGCGGCCATTTTGTTCAGCGGAGAGGAACCATTTTAGCAATTTCGGTAGAGGGTCATCCAAGGAACATTTCTGTGAAATTATTTTGAAATCGGGCCAAAGGGCTAGGAGGATATGTCGTTTAAAGGTTTTTCTATTTTTAGCTCTGGATGCCCTTTTGTTCAGAGGAGCAGAACCATTTTAGCAATTTCGGTAAAAGGTCATCCAATGAACATTTCTGTGAAATTATTTTGAAATCGGGCCAAAGGGCTAGGAGGAGATGTTGTTTAAAGGTTTTTCTATTTTTAGCTCTGGTGGCCATTTTGTTCAGCAGAGCAGAACCATTTTAGCAATTTTGGTAGAGGGTCATGCAAGGAACATTTCTGTGAAATTATTTTGAAATCGGGCCAAAGGGCTAGGAGGAGATGTCGTTTAAAGGTTTTTCTATTTTTAGCTCTGGCGGCCATTTTGTTCAGCAGAGCGGAACCATTTTAGCAATTTTGGTAGAGGGTCATGCAAGGAACATTTCTGTAAAATTATTTTGAAATCGGACCAAAGGGCTAGGAGGAGATGTCGTTTAAAGGTTTTTCTATTTTTAGCTCTTGTGGCCATTTTGTTCAGCGGAGCGGAACCATTTTAGCAATTTTGGTAGAGGGTCATCCAAGAAACATTTCAGTGAAATTATTTTGAAATCGGGCCAAAGGGCTAGGAGGAGATGTCGTTTAAAGGTTTTTCTATTTTTAGCTCTGGCGGCCATTTTGTTCAGCGGAGCGGAACCATTTTAGCAATTTCGGTAGAGGGTCATCCAAGAAACATTTCAGTGAAATTATGTTGAAATCGGGCCAAAGGGCTAGGAGGAGATGTCGTTTAAAGGTTTTTCTATTTTTAGCTCTGGCGGCCATTTTGTTCAGTGGAGCGGAACCATTTTAGCAATTTCAGTAGAGGGTCATCCAAGAAACATTTCAGTGAAATTATTTTGAAATCGGGCCAAAGGGCTAGGAGGAGATGTCGTTTAAAGGTTTTTCTATTTTTAGCTCTGGCGGCCATTTTGTTCAGCAGAGCGGAACCATTTCAGCAATTTCGGTAGAGGGTCATCCAAGAAACATTTCAGTGAAATTATGTTGAAATCGGGCCAAAGGGCTAGGAGGAGATGTTGTTTAAAGGTTTTTCTATTTTTAGCTCTGGCGGCCATTTTGTTCAGCAGAGCGGAACCATTTTAGCAATTTTGGTAGAGGGTCATCCAAGGAACATTTCTGTGAAATTATTTTGAAATCGGGCCAAAGGGCTAGGAGGAGATGTCGTTTAAAGGTTTTTCTATTTTTAGCTCTGGTGGCCATTTTGTTCTGCGGAGCGGAACTATTTTAGCAATTTTGGTAGAGGGTCACCCAAGGAACATTTCTATGAAAGTATTTTGAAATCCATTCACTGGTTTAGGAGGAGATGTCAATTACATGAATTGTTGACGACGCACGATGCACACCGCACGACGGACGCCGGACAAAAGGCGATCACAATAGCTCACCTTGAGCACTTCGTGCTCAGGTGAGCTAAAAATCTAGTCCTCTTTTCGTCTGGAGGAAAAAAACTTACATTTCAAGTTCTGAAGATCCATATAAAATGAAGACTTCTCTTCCATCTCGTCCATATCCATGATACTGCGTAGTGATTTCTTGTACCATTTCTCTGCCAGTTCACTGTTAGTGCCGTCAAGTGCCAGCTGCCCAAGATGCTCCTGAACTTTAGCATGGAATAACTGGTCTTCTTCTCCGAGGGGATAACTCTGCATTGAAAAGTACTTTTTACTTGGTTTTCTTTTGCTCTAGCATTTCAGTGGTTTCTTGCTGTGAAATCCTCATCGTTGTTTCACCTCTGTGGTTGTTTGATTTTTTTCGTGTTCACAGAGATGTTGCACTGATGACTTAGGAGGCCTTCATGCAGACTGAACAAATTTTTTGTCTAAATCGCAACAGAAGTAAGGGCAAGGATTGTGGCCACGTAAAATCGATTTAAGCCACCCAGTGGAATTCGTTTCACTGACCGTTCCGGCGGTTCTTCTGTCATGGTTTATTTTTCATTATTTGTTCTTTGACAGTTTGTATCGCTTATATTATTTTGTGTTTGATAGCCAATTGGCCATTTTGTGGGAAAGTATCTGTCCTTTTGGCTTTTCACTATTGATGCTTACATTAGGGTTTGTTTTTTCATGTTTGTGTTTCTTTCCCTTTGGTGACTCTGATGGGAGCTGTGGGTTAATTGTATCGCTTCTATTTCTTACAGTAAGCTGAATGGAAATATTTCTCGTTTGAAGTTTCCACAATCTGACACTTAACCCTTATCCTGCTGTTCACGACAACCCATATCTTTGCAAACAGTGAAGATCCAGATCAGATGGCTTCTGAAGAAGAAGCCATCTGATCAGGATCTACACTGTTTGCCATGCAGTTTTTAAATGAAGGAAAACATTATATCAAGCAATTTCATTGGTGGATAGTCAGGAATGGGTGTGGCTATATACAGCAGGATAAGGGTCAAGAGCATTTTTATTTCTTTTGGGATCATTGCTGGGTCTTGAAAATTAATATGAGTGTCACTGATGAAACCTAAATGGCCAAAACTATAAGTCTGGCCCAGAATACTTGGTTCTCAGTTTTTCATTCTTGTGCAACAGGACACTGTGGCCTTGTGGTTCAGAGTGCTGAGTCTTAAACATTAGGGCTCTCACCACTGAGGATTTGAGCCTAGCTCTTGTCACATGAGAAAACAAGTTCTGCAGCGGATGGTCAGGTGATTTTTCTAAGGCTAATCTAATTTTGCCCACCTTTGATTAATGATCAGCTCCATATAAGTGGAATAATCTTGAAAGGGCTTTGAAACCGAAATAAAAGATAAACAAACAAGAGGCCCACGGGCCACAATGCTCACCAGAGCTAAGGCTGCACTGCCCAATGGCAGCCATGTATTTTAACCTGATATCATTTTAATCTACCAACAAGCAAATTCGTTGAATTGATATCCCCCGCCGAATGGGTTTTTCATGTAGAATGGCAAGAAAATATATCTGGCAAAAATTGAGAAAAAAAAAATTGCGCGTGCATCACGGCAACATAATAATACATATTTATTTCAAGTTTCATTTTATTCCATGCAATAGTTGCTGAGAAGCGGTTCCAGACAAAGTGAGACGACGAAAAATCCAGAATTTTAATCATTTAAGGGGCCATAACTCTGGGTGTAAAAAGTCAATCCGAAAAAAATTTGTGCGTGCATCACCACAGCATAATAATACATATTTATTTCAAGTTTCATTTAATTCCATGCAATAGTTGCTGAGTAACAGTTCCCGACAAAAAAGTGAGACGACGAAAAATCCAGAATTTCAATCATTTAAGGGGCCATAACTCTGGACGTAAAAAGTAAATCCGGAAAAAAAATATGCGTGCATCACCACAGCATAATAATACATATTTATTTCAAGTTTCATTTAATTCCATGCAATAGTTGCTGAGAAACTGTTCCAGACAAAGTGAGACGACGAAAAATCCAGAATTTCGATCCTTTAAGGGGCCATAACTCTGGATGTAAAAAGTCAATCCAGAAAAAAATTGCGCGTGCATCACCGCAGCATAATAATACATACTTATTTCACGTTTCATTTAATTCCATGCAATAGTTGCTGAGAAACAGTTCCGGACAAAGTGAGATGACGAAAAAATCCAGAATTTCAATCATTTAAGGGGCCATAACTCTGGATGTAAAAAGTCAATCCGAAAAAAAATTGCGCGTGCATCACTGCAGCATAATAATACATATTTATTTCAATTTTCATTAAATTCCATGCAATAGTTGCTGAGAAACGGTTCCGGACAAAGTGAAACGACGAAAAATCCAGAATTTCAATCATTGAAGGGGCCATAACTCTGGATGTAAAAAGTCAATCCGAAAAAAAATTGCGCGTGCATCACCACAGCATAATAATACATATTTATTTCAAGTTTCATTTAATTCCATGCAATAGTTGCTGAGAAACGGTTCCGGACAAAAAAGTGTGACGGACGGACGGAAGGACAGAAGGACGGACGGACGGAAGGACGGAGGGACGGAAGGACGGACGGACGGACGGACGGACGGACGGACGGACGGACAACGCCAAAACTATATCCCTCCGCCTTCGGCGGGGGATAATTATAAAGTCTCCCAAATGAACCCCTATATCCAAATGAGCACCCATGTTGACTCAGTATCTGAAACATTAGGCCTTTTATGAAGTAGAGCGGTGGGGGCATGGAGGTTGGTATCACTAAATGCGTCTTATCATAAGGAACAAGAATATATATGGTTTAGCAGTGGGATCTGTATGCTGGAAATATAAGGCCTCTTAAGCGGTGAAGGGGTTGGGGCATGCCCTATTGATCCCAGGAAAGCCCAAGATTGTTGTCCCTAAATGTGTCTTATCAAAGAGACCAAGAATATATATGGTTTATTGGTGGGAATCTGAATGGTTTCTGATATATGAGGCCCTTCTATGAAGTGGAGAGGAGATTTGATTGATTGATTGATTTGAGATTTAACGTCCCTATCAACACTGTAAAGGTCATTATGGAGACGTTGCTTCCAATTTTGTGGGACTTTTACCCAACATTGAGATGAAATGACATCTCAAGCCCTGTCGCCTTATGAAATCAATAGGTTTATAAGTATGGACAGTCTGACTCGTGCGCACCGCTTTGCCTGGTGAGGAGAGGAATGGCCCCTGCGGACTCCCAAGTTGGTGTGCTATTGTTAAGGAACAAGAACATTTATGATTATGGGGTGGGAATTTGAATGGTTTCTGAAACATATTGCCTTATATGAAGTGGAGGGGTGGGGCACATTGCCCACGCACAAAGAGACCCCCCAAGTTGGTGTGATTGAATGAGTCTTATCATAAGGAACAAGAATATATATAGTTTAGGGGTGGGGATCTGTTTTCTGAAATATATTGCTTTTTATGAAGTAAAACAGTGGGGCATGGCCCGTGTACCCCTGAGGACTCCCAAGCTGGTGTCATTTGAATGTGTCTTATCATTAGATAGATGAATATATATGGTTTAGGGGTCGAGCTCTGAATGGTTTCTGAGTCTAAGAGATATAAGGGCTTTTGTGAAGTGGAGGGGTGGGGACGGGCCCTGGCTTGGCCCAGGAGACCCCCAGGTTGGTGTCAATGAATGAGTCTTATCATAAGATACAACAATATATATGATTCTAGGGGTGGGATCTGTAAGGTTTCCAAGATATTGGGCCGTTTATGAAATGAAGGGGTGGGGCACCGCCCCGGCACATCCCAGGGGACCCCAAGGTTGATGTCACTGAATGCTTCTTATCATAAGGAACAAGAATATATATGGTTTAGGGGCGGGGATCTGAATGGTTTCTGAGATATATGGCCTTTTGTGAAGTGGAGGGGTGGAGTAAGGCCCCGGCGCACCCCGGGAGACCCCCAAGTTGGTGTCAATGAATGTGTCTCTTCATAAGGAACAAGAATTTATATGGTTTAGGGGTGGGGATCTGTAAGGTTTCAGAGATATTGGGCCTTTTATGAAATGGAGGGTGGGGCGTGACCCCAGCGCATCCTGGGGGACCCCAGGTTGGTCTCACTGAACGCGTCTTATCATAAGGAACAAGAATATATATGGTGGGGATATGGAGTTATAAGACCTTTTATGAAGTGGAGGGGGTGGGGCATGGCCCCGGCACAACCTAGGGGACCCCCATGTTGGCATAAAAGCATATGGCTGAGAGAAGTTTACTCAAGGAACATTTCTATAAAAGTTTTGTCAAAATATCTGCATTGAATTGGCAGTAAATGCCATGTTTCAATTTTCCCCATTATAAGTCTATGGAAACTCTAAGTTGCCATAGCAACAAAACTTAAAGAGTTGATTTTCATAAAAAACATAAACTTTCAATCCCCCAGCCCAGGGATACTACAAATGAAATTTGTGGACAATCGGCCCAGTGGTTTCAGAGGGGATGTCGTTTGAAAGTGTTGACGCAGACAACATACGCCATACGACGGATTGCGACAGACAACTGCCTATCCTATAAGCTCCCCAGGAGCCTTTGGCTCTGGTGAGCTAAAAAAATAAATTATGTATGTTTAATATTTATCATTTTATTATTTTCTTTCTTTGGTTTTGGGTTTACGGCCCTTTCAAGATTATTACACTTAATTTAAGCTGATCATTAATCAGAGGATGGCATAAAGCCGGGAGTATCTGGGGAAAAAACACACCTGACCTTCTGTTACAGAACATGGCATCTCACATGTGACCCAATCTAGGCTTCAACCACTAGGCCACAGAGGTCTGTTCAAAGTTATTTTATGTGACCCAATCTTTGAGGAAAGGAACCTTATTATTCAAAAATTTTCTTTCTTCAAATGTGCATGTGTAGCATTCAATGCATGACTTCCTACACCAAGTTACCTTGAGGTTTACATGTCTGTGTATTGCCAAGGCTTACACAAGACGGAGCTTATGCATAACCCATTGCATGCGGTGGAAACCTCTAAAGGGTACCTGGGCAAACAGTGCAGCCCCAGATCAGACGCCGCAGAACACGGTGTCTGATCTGGGCCTAAACTATTTGCTAACACAATTTTCCATCAAAAATAGAATAAAAACGAAAAAATAGGCCTGACACCCCTTATATGATAAATGGACTTGTCCAATATATTGCGATGGAAGAGTCTACTAGTATACAATGGGTTAAGCTTGCTTGAACCTTAGCTTGTCATCTGTGATAAGTATCTTTTTATCACCAGCTGGCTCATTAGTTTACTATTTTTTTTGCACATTATTCAAAGTTAACCCTTATCTAGCTGAATATTCATTTAAACCACACCCATTTCTGTCTATCAACCAATCAAATTACTTGATGTAATTTATTGCTACAAATTCATAAAATGAATGCCAAACAGTGTAGATCCTGATCAGATGGCTTCTTCAGAAGCCATCTGATCTGGATCTACCCTGTTTGCAAAGATAAGGATTGTCGTGAACAGCAAGATAAGGGTTAAAATCCTTAAATTTCCGACACCTTGAGGACTTGCTTTAATTTTCCTGAAATTTTATCAAATTTGTTTCACGATCCAGCAAAAGGGTCCAAAAGGTGCAGATGGAATGGCAAACAGTATATATACTGATCAGACTGATCCTGAATGGCAAATAGTGTAGACCCTGATCAGACTGCTCCTTCAGGAGCAGCCTGATCTGGGTCTGCACTGTTTGCTTAGGCCTATCTATGCCAATGCCTAGAATCATTATGGCAGGTGTAAATTTGATTAAATTGTCAAGATTTCTTTAATGAATTCTGGACTGATAAAAAGCACCATTGTTATAATAATTTGCTCAGAAAAGGCTTCTAACTAACTAATTTGGGATCCATGAAGCCTGCATGGCCTTGAGGTTAAATGCATTTATTATGCTTGAATCAACTGATCATGGAATTTGTCCTGCTCATGAATCTAACAAGAGCACTGCATGCCATTGCCAACGCTCGGCTGCAGTTTCTTTTAGTTAAACAAAAATTCTAAGTCGAAAAAGGGGCATAACTGTGCCAAAAATATTTTGCGGGTTACCTCACCTATTGGTATGAGTTTCCCTTTTCATAATGAACAACTAGTCCGAGTTTCAAGTAAATATGTTCAGTAATGACAGAGATATTACAAAATGTCCAAGTTTTTGCACAACGAAGACGCAAAAATTCTAAGTCAAAAAAGGGGTATAACTGTGCCAAAAATATTTTGAGGTTTACCCCGCCTATTGATATGAGTTCCCCTTTTCATAATGAACAACTAGTCCAATTTTCTAGTAAATATGTTCAGTAATGACAGAGATATTACAAAATGTCAAAGTTTTTGCACGAAATTCTAAGTCGAAAAGGGGTCATAATTGTGCCAAAAATATTTTGAAGGTTACCTCATCTGTTGGTATGAGTTCCCCTTTTCGTAATGAACAACTAGTCAGAGTTTCAAGTAAATATGTTCAGTAATGACAGAGATATATTACAAAATGTCCAAGTTTTTGCACGACACAGACGACGCTAGAGCTATGACAATACCTCTTCGTTTTCTTCGAAAACAGCCGAGCTAAAAATTAAAATACATAGCAGGACAAATAACATTCTCTACTATCTCAGCTTGAAATCTGCCACATTTGGTTATAATTTAAATATTCATGAGCATCAAAAATTTCATGCTCATTTGAGCCGGGCATAAAAACGTTTTATAACCTCTTTAAACCACCAAAACAGATGTGTGTGTGTGTATTTTAGTTTTACTTCCCACCATCAACTAAGGTCATATGGAGAAGGGACCTCAATTTAAAGACTCATCTGAAAGTCTGTAGAAGCCCGGAATCCAATGGAAGACCCCCGGTTTTACCACTACACCACCGAGGCTTTTAACCAAAGTAAGTGAAACTATTTCTAAAATATTTTCCTTTACATCTACAATTCTAACCCATTTTCAATTCTAAGATCCCAGTCAACACTATTTAGGTTATTTTAGAGAAGTTGCTTCCAATTTTGAGCAACTTTTACCAGAAATTGAGATGACATGACATCTCAAGACCTACTGCCTAAAGAAACCGCTGGCATTAAAGAAACGATCTGACTTGAACCACCTTTTCCTAGGCAGGATAAGACCTAAGCGGTTTACCAGTACTAAAGTTCAGTCAGTTTCAGCTCTACGCGGAAGCACCATGCAATCTATTTCTCCAAGCCCTGTGGGGCCCAGAGCACAATAATAAATTGTCTCTTCTGTATCATTTAGAAATCATCAATTACTCATATCTGTGATGTCTCTCTCATCAGGAGGGAGACTCCCTCATATTGATGCCAATTTTTGCCTAATTTATGCTAAATTTTAGTAAAATTTTGGAGTTTCCCTCATTTGAACTGAGAATTTCCCTATATATCCTTTGTATTCATTCAATCCACAAACTGCATGACAAACAGTGAAGATCCTGATCAGATGGTTTCTTCAGAAGTCATCTGATCTGGATCTACACTGTTTGGAAAGGTAGGGGTTGTTGTGAACAGCAGAATAAGGGTCAAAGAAATGAAAGCTATCATTTTTTGCAAAGGAAATCCTCAAGAATAAAATGTTTCCCATTTTATGTTGAAAAAAAAATATTAAAAACAAACAATTTCCCTTTTTCTGTTACAAGAAAAAAAAAGACTAAACAATGAACAATTTCCAATTTCCTGTGAATAAAACCCTCTATAACAAATAACTTCCTATTTTCTGTGAAAAAAAAATCCTCAACAATAAAACAATTTCCCATTTTCTGTGAAACAGCTCTCTAAAATAAACAATTTTCCCTTTTCCATGATAACAAACAATTTCCCATTTTGTGAAAATAAAACCTACATTAAACAATTTCACACTTGTTTTACTTCAACTTTTATCAAACTTTCGTGGGTCTCCCCTCTTCATCAGGGTTATATGGACACCACACTCTACATTTTACATGACTTTCAAATATGGCCTTCCAATGTTTGAGACAGCAATTCCATGACGTCATGACATTACAGCATCAAAATGCCATGCAACCTTTGGCACGATGTCACAAACATTGGCAATGTCTTACAAAGACACCAGAGGTACCTACCACATTACACTCCCCACAGCATCGGTGGCTTAATAAATAAATACATAAATGAATAAATAAATCAGTAATAGCATAAATTTACTACTAAATAATCTTACAGTGACATTATCTACTACAACAGAAACAATTTACCCCTCAGAGGCGATTCTGGTGAGAGCACACAGTGTACCCCTATTTTACAGAAGAGCCTTTAGGTATCTTGTAGTGATGCAGTCATGCCTCATGCCCTGACTATTAGCAAACCAGGGCGGTTCGTCCAAGAAGTGTTCCGAGTTGTTGAAGTTTGACTGTATACGAAGTGTCATGTTAGTGATGTGAGAATTTAGAGTTGCAGTCATAGATTGTATGCAGGAGTGAGTGAGTTGTTGGTGGGCACTATTTGTGAAATACCAGTGACAATTGGTTAAAACACACACACACACACACACACACAAGAGTTTAAAATCTAAATGTGATTAAACTAGAGCCAGTGTTTATGAAACACAATGCCCCCAACTGCTTGACCCTAACACTGCTTGTCCCTAACAGTAATTGAGATATCTTGTTTTTATGTGGCTGTAATGCTGAAATTACACAAGAAAAGCTGTAGTTAATCAGGTCGTTTATTTATCACCCCCTACTAGTTTTTTAAGTTACAGGATAATAGCTCATACAGTTTTAGAGATACAGTCAAACTTGTCTTAGTGGCCACATTTATTAAGCGAGCAACCTGTCTTAAGCAAGCATGCATTAAGTTCCACAAACTATTCTTCCGCGAAAAACAAAGAAGCATAATACCTTGCATCTTTTATCCAGTGTTTTTCATGTAACTGTAATGCTCTAAGCTACTGTTCATGAACTATGGGTCCAAATTTGTATGTGGTCATCGTTGAATCAAATCCTAAACCGTAGTATAGTGGATATGGAGCAATGAGTTCTCCTTCAGAAATGCGTTGCAGGATCTCATCTGCATTTGGAATCGAACCCTTGCATGTGGAGGACAGTTTCACTGTGATTGGGTTCTTTCTCTCCTCTCGAAACACCATGAGCTTTTCGAACTTTCGTCACTTTGCATTGTAAATGATTTTAGTGTGGTATGTAATGGCTTTGGAATTGATATCTATCCCATAGATAGTGTTCTCCCAACATCTAGAGACTGGAAATATTTTGATTGCAGGAATAATGAAGCTTGCACGTGTACAAATTTCGCTTGAAAGCTCACTCACAAGAAAATTACAAGGAGGCTTTGTCAGTCTTTGAAACATAATATTTATATGAAAACAAGAAAAAAAAATCGGATTTTTTTCAAAAGTTGATCAGTTCATCTACTCATCATCCCCGACAAGTCTGTGAAGTTTCGGGGAAAAACCTCAAATAGTTTTTTTAGATATCTTGCTTACAAACTTAAAACGCGAAAAATTTCAAAGGGCCATAACTCAAGAAAAAAATTTCGGATTTTTTTCAAAAGTTAATCAGTTCATCTACTCATCATCCCCAACCAGCATGTAAAGTTTCAGGGCAATAGCTCAAACAGTTTTTGAGATATCTTGCTTACAAGATTTCATAGTATTTTTTGCAAAGGGGCATAACTCAAAAAAGGGGCATAATCCTGACGAGAAAAAAAACACGGGTCAATTATTTTTTCATGAGGAATCCATATATGAAATTTCAAAAACCTAGCACCCATGGTTCTAAAGTTATGCTATGCAGTAAAAAGTGGGACGGACGTAAGGACGGAAGGACGCCAAAACGCGAAAAATTTCAAAGGGCCATAACTCAAGAAAAAAATTTCGGATTTTTTTCAAAAGTTAATCAGTTCATCTACTCATCATCCCCAACCAGCCTGTAAAGTTTCAGGGCAATAGCTCAAACAATTTTTGAGATATCTTGCTTACAAGCTGAAAACACGAAAAAAATCAAAGGGCCATAACTCAAGAAAAAAAAATTGGATTTTTTTCAAAAGTTAATCAGTTCATCTACTCATCATACCCAACCAGTCTGTGAAGTTTTGGGGAAAAACCTCATATAGTTTTTGAGATATCTTGCTTACAAACTTAAAACGCGAAAAATTTCAAAGGGCCATAACTCAAGAAAAAAATATAGGATTTTTTTTCAACAGTTAATCAGTTCATCTACACATCATCCCAAACCAGCTTGTAAAGTTGCAGGGCAATCGCTCAAACAATTATTGAGATATCTTGCTTACAAGCTGAAAACACGAAAAAAATCTAAGGGCCATAACTCAAGAAAAAAAAATCGGATTTTTTTCAAAAGTTGATCAGTTCATCTACTCATCATCCCCGACAAGTCTGTGAAGTTTCGGGGAAAAACCTCAAATAGTTTTTTTAGATATCTTGCTTACAAACTTAAAACGCGAAAAATTTCAAAGGGCCATAACTCAAGAAAAAAATTTCGGATTTTTTTCAAAAGTTAATCAGTTCATCTACTCATCATCCCCAACCAGCATGTAAAGTTTCAGGGCAATAGCTCAAACAGTTTTTGAGATATCTTGCTTACAAGATTTCATAGTATTTTTTGCAAAGGGGCATAACTCAAAAAAGGGGCATAATCCTGACGAGAAAAAAAACACGGGTCAATTATTTTTTCATGAGGAATCCATATATGAAATTTCAAAAACCTAGCACCCATGGTTCTAAAGTTATGCTATGCAGTAAAAAGTGGGACGGACGTAAGGACGGAAGGACGAACAGGGCAAAACCAATATGCCCCCACAACTTCTTCGAAGTTGGGGGCATAATAAGTGTCAGGAGACATCAGAGGTAAGGTGGCACCAGGTAACTTTAGAGAGATTCCTTATGTATGGGGTGTGGCTTATCATTCATTCATTCTTTTATTCACACAAAGATAAGTAAATTTATGAATAGCTATATTTGAAATTGATTATATGAGCCGGAGCACATCAGGGCCTACATACAGATGTGTGACCTTCAAATACTCGGATCAGTCTGCTCATTTATTTACTAAAACAAGAGATGCCATGTAGCTCATTTTGAATAGCCCGCAGGCTATAGAAAGTACATGTGATCAGCAAAGGCTCTGATCAGACTGCGTAAATGCGCAGGCTGATTTGAGTCTTCGCTGGTTGCACGAGTCTTAACGTAGGTTTTGTTGTGCGCTGGCTCATATATGAGTATCTTTTTTTTTAAGATTCTTAGTTATTTATTTACCTAATTATTTGTATTGGCAACATATTATTGGGGTTACATTTACAGCAATTTATTTATTTATGTATTTACATTTTTTATCTTTATTTATTTACTGTTTTAAGGCCCATTCAAGATTATTCCACTTATATTGAGCCGAAATAATCTGGGGGCCACTAAGGCCCATTCTTATGTATTTATTTATTTGTATCAAACACGACCCCATGTGTTTCCGTTGTAGTAGATAATATCACTGCAAGATTATTTAGTCGTAAATTTATGCTATTACTGATTTATTTATTCATTTATGTATTTATTTATTAAGCCATCGATGCTGTGGGGAGTGAAATGTGCTAGGTACCTCTGGTGTCTTTGAAAGACATTGCCAATGTTTGTGACGTCGTGCCAAAGGTTGCATGGCGTTTTGATGCCGTGATGTCATGACGTCATGGAATTGCTGTCTCAAACATTGGAAGGCCATATTTGAAAGTCATGTAAAATGTAGAGTGTGGTGTCCATATAACCCTGATGAAGAGGGGAGACCCACGAAAATTTGGTAAAGAGTTGAAGTAAAACAAGTGGTTGGTTATTATTATTCCCTTATGGTAAAAATCTACAATTAAACAATTTCCATTTTCTACGAAGAAAAAAAACCCTCTACAATAAATAATCTCCTTTTTTCTGTGAAGACACCCCTCTACAATCTACCATACTACAAAAGATAATGTATGACCATAAAAAAAATATCAAATGTAAATTCCTTACCTGGTACAGATTCCTAGGAGGGGGTCAAAAATAAATAATGCAACCTACATTAAAAAGCTAAATGTCTCTGTGATGGTTTTCATAATGGAAAGTTAAAATGAGTTTATAGGATAACTAGAATACAATGACTAAGTCATAATATTGCAATTTTTGGGTCAATAGTTTGTCAATGGACCCGGAGTTACAAAGCACAGTAGATTTAACCCTTGTCCTGCTAATCCCGGATATGTCTTATCTTTGAAACAATGTAGATCCAGATCAGATGGCTTCTGATGAAGCCATCTGATCAGGATCTACATTGTTTGCCATTCAGATTGTGAATTTGTTGCAATAATTTGCACCAAGTAATCTGATTGGTTGATAATCGGTAGTGGGTGTGGTGTGTATAAATATTCAGCAGGACAAGGGTTAAATTGTTGATATCCATGTGACTAACACTGATTTGTATGAAATCCAGGTAACAGTAATTTACAGCAGTGCTATTCTTGTCACTATGAAGTCTTTGTTTTGTTTGATTTGAGGTTTAACGTCCCCGTCAACACTGTATAGATCATTTTGGAGACGTTACACTATGAAATCAGAGTGCTGTGTAAAAGAATGCATGTTGTAAAACATTGAGTCGGCTTATGTGCTGGGACACTGACAAGCAGTGCTGACCGAGATCCGATCCTGTGGCATCAAATCAGGGTCTTCACTGTTGGCTCAAACTTCAGGAGTTAAAGGGTTAAATTAAAAGTCTTTTCCCAGCCTACACTCAGAGACAATCAACCAGTAATTGTCTCTTATTAGCTGTTGGTTTCAAGTGGGTGGAAACCAACAGCCAATTAGAAAGGTTGGTGCAAAAATAAATTTTCACCCTTATTTTGCTGAACACAACAACCCCTACCTTTGCAAATAGTGCAGATCCAGATCAGATGGCTTCTGGAGAAGCCATCTGATCAGGATCTACACTGTTTGTCATTCTGCTTGTGAACTGAATGAATACATTTCATCGAGTAATTTGATTGAAGCGAGTCAGAAATGGGTGTGGCTAGATTAATTTATTCAGCAGGATAAGGGTTAAAACAGGATTGACACTCTGTAAAGAGCTTACAAATCACAAATGAATTTATCTAAAAAGAACAAACTCTTGAAGTACAAAACAAAACTTGCAAATGACATTTTCTTATTTTTCAGAGAAAATAAAGCGACATTTCTTGAACTAGATAAGGAAATCCTGGACTTAAACCTGGGATAGAAATTCTTATCCTACCCAGGGTATCCTACCCAGCAATATGATAAAAATCAAGAATTTTCATGTGTTTGATGTGCACTGATTGAATAGGATGGCATGTATGCTGTCATTAAGTTTGACATCACTGCACGAAGTCAAAAACACCACATTATCTTAATCAAAATATGGCGGACATCTACAGTAGAAGTGACTGCATTATAGAAGAAAACACTCTCAGAAATGAAAGGTATTCAAGAAAAAGAATCTTACATGGGTATGAGGAAGAGATGGAAAATTCTGTTCCTCCGGATCACTGTCTGGCATGACTCGGCAAGCCTTGTGATGCCGGACAGTGACTCTCGGGACAGATTTTTCTATCCACCCCTCACACCCATATAATAGTCCAGATATCTGAATCATATCACAAAAATAAAACAATACTTCGAGTGAATCATCTGCTAAGCAGACTATTCACATGAAATATGAAGCCTGAGTATGTCATCTGCTATATTTACTTGATATTGGTTTTAGAGAAGAAGATTTGTTTAAGGGGCTGTCTTGGTAATGTGACTAAGTCCATTTTATATTCTCCCATCCCTAGAAGGCTCCATATGAGATTGACTAAAATCAGAACAGGGGTTTCAGAGAAGAAAACGTCTGAAAACTGTGATATACTGACAGACAACAGACGCATTGCTATACAATAAGCTCAACCATGAGCCTTCAGCTCTGGTGAGCTCATAAACTGATAATACAAACCTGTGCCAGTTTTTCATTCAGAGCTAGCAGAATTTTCTCAGCCATCAATACATGTCCTATCTGCAGCAGAAATTCGGCAACATACCACGTAACCTTGACAACCATCGAAGGTGAAAGGTTGGCCAGAGCTTTCTCCTCAGCTGAAAAGGTCACAGATACAAAGGCATGACTTGCCAAATCCAACTTTCAACCATTTACCAGGCAGTACACTGCATCTACATAATGGCTCAAAAATACACTATTCTCTATAATATATTCTATAAATTTTTTCTGTGCAAGTCCAGAGCAACTGAGCAATGGATCTATCAGGCCCTAGAATGATAAAAAGGATTGTAATTTTTGTTATAAATAGATTTTACCAATTAACCCTTAAGTTGCAGAGAAAAACTACATCTGAAAATGTCTGTTTATGTCGTCTGCTGATTTTTATTTTTTTTTTTTCAAACTTTTTAAAAATATTTTTGCATACAGGCAAACAGTGTGGGCCCAGATCAGACTGCTTGTACAGGAGCAGTCTGATCTGGGTCCACACTGTTTGCAAAAATTACTTTAAAGGTAGCGGGCAGACGGCAAAGCAGACGACAATTGTCGTGATTGGCATTTTATGGGTAAATAATCCCAAACCGCTCTCATTCTCAATCCTTTTATATATACAGTAAAATTCCGCTATTAACCCTTTTAGTACCACATGGAATCTTCCTCCTTATACGCAGGAGTTCATTTCAAAATTTAGGGGTGTCAGGTTGTGTTTTCTTCAAAATTAATTAGGAAAATGGCTGAAGGTTTAGCAAACAGTGGAGGCCCTGATCAGACGCCGCGTTCTGCGGCGTCTGATCTGGGCCTGCACTGTTTGCCAGGGTACCCGTTTAGGGGTTTCCAGTCTGAAATGGGTTAAGACCACCTGACATAAAGACTAATTCTGCTTTTAAAAGCTTGTTTAGAAGGGTGCAGTTATTCTTTCTTCGAATTTCCTGCACACAATGTCCTCTGATCGGGGGACCACATTAAGGACTGTTCAAAAGTGATCTTTAAGACCACTTTTGAACAGACCTAAAGGTGGTCATAATAAGAAATTTTAATGTACTTTGTTTTTTTTTGTTTGATTTGAGGTTTAACGTCCCCGTCAACACTATTGAGGTCATTTTGGAGACGTTGCTTCCAATTCTGTGGGGCTTTTATCCAACATTGAGATGAAATGCCACCCAATGAAACCAATAGGGTCTATAAGCATGGACAGGCCACATCGCAGCAATTTTCCTGGGCAGGCTTAGATATTCTAAGCAGATTACCAGTACTCATATGCAGTCGGTATCAGCTCTGCCTGGAAGCATCGTGCAGCCCAATCTATTTCTCCAAGCCCTGATGGGCGGGGGCAGTACTGTACTTTGTACTACAGGCTCTGCAAACTCCCTTAAGTCAAGGTTACTAAAAATAGCTCAATGGTATTTCTAGTGTAAGAGAGCTACCTGTGCTGACTCCTGCTGCTTAATGAAGACTGTGGCTAGAAGTATACATACAAAATTTGAATGAAATCTGTTTAGAATAACTTTGATCAGAATGTGAAACTCATGGCACCTGGTATAAGTTGAACAGCTTATTTGTTTGTTTGGGTTGAGGTTTAACATCCCCATCAACATTATTTTGGTCATTTTGGAGACATTGCTTCCGATTTTGAGGGACTTTTACCTGACATTGAGATGGAATGACTTCTCAAGCCCTACCGCCCATAGAAACCACTAGGATTTAAGGAACGGTCTGACTCTCATCACTTTTCCTGGGCAGGCTTAGACCTAAGCGGTTTACCAGTACTCAAGGTCGGTTTGTTTCAGCTCTGTGTGGAAGAAACATGCAGCCCAATCTATTTCTCCAAACCATGATGGATCGGGTGCAAAGATCTTATCCACCATGGTACAAAGACTTCTGGTAAATGTCTATTAGATAGCTGAATTTTAGCCATTCAAAAGTAATAACAAAATAACATTTGATACAATATCAATAGAAATGGGTGTATCTGGCTGTTTTGGTTCATCCTTTTTTAAGGGAGACAACTTTTGACTTAGCCCCACTGGAAATGGGATCAGAACCCTTAAAGGGAAGAAGAATTTCTCCTGGAAATGGGTCTCCCTTAAAGAAAAGACTTTCAAAGACTGATATAAATCAAAATGGTTGATGTACGGGGAGACGTTTTACGGCCGCCACACGGCACAACACCAGCTGCAGTGAAGGCAAATAAAAATCAAATAGAAAAGCAAATAGGGAGTCACAAAAGTTATTTTGTTATTACTTTTGAATGGCTAAAATTCAGCTATCTAATAGACATTTACTAGAAGTCTTTGTACCATGGTGGATAAGATCTTTGCACCCGATCCATCATGGTACATCAACCATAGTGCAGTTTATATTTTACTTTCGGTCCTTTGAGATCAGCGTGAATATTCTGAGAAATCAGAAATAAATTATTGGTTTAGACTCATATTCTAGACAGGTTTTAATTATTTGGACCCCATTTTGATTTATATCAGTCTTTGAATCGACTGCCTATTCGAAATTCGCAAAATTGCAGTATGTTTCCTCTGGCTTTCTTTGCCGGATCATTACAGGGTCACTGATGAGGCTTTATTAGCCGAAACTATGTAGTATGACCCATCTTCTTTCTTATGAATGTTTTCATTGCTCTTAAAGGAACTCATTTTTGATTTTTATTTGCCTTCACTGCAGCTGGTGTTGTGCCGTGTGGCGGCCGTAAAACGTCTCCCGTACATCAACCATAGTGCAGTTTATATTTTACTTTCGGTCGTTTGAGATCAGCGTGAATATTCTGAGAAATCAGAAATAAATTATTGGTTTAGACTCATATTCTAGACAGGTTTTAATTATTTGGACCCCATTTTAATTTATATCAGTCTTTGAATCGACTGCTTATTCGAAATTCGCAAAATTGCAGTATGTTTCCTCTGGCTTTCTTTGTCGGATCATTACAGGGTCACTGATGAGGCTTTATTAGCCGAAACTACGTAGTATGACCCATCTTCTTTCTTATGAATGTTTTCATTGCTCTTAAAGGAACTCATTTTTGATTTTTATTTGCTCCTCAAGACACTGTTGACAAAAAGGAGAATAAAAATATTTTTGATAGAGTTGTCTCCCCTGAAGGTGTATCCAATCCTCTTAAATGCTTAGAAAAAGAAATTGAAACTGTAAAATCTTTTTATTACTTTTTTTGTCTGTTTCAGTTTTACGGCTGTTCGGAGATATTTCACTCTTATTTCGAGCCGATTGTTAATCTGAGGTTGGCGAAAACTGGATTATCTGGAGAAAAAAACACCAGACGTTAAATTGCACAGCTCGACATCTCACACGCGATCCGAGCGACAATGTCATGTTATGTTATATTATGTTATGTTTGTTTGATTTGAGGTTTAACCTCCCTGCCACTACTATTCAGGTCATTTTGGAGATGCTTCTTCCAAATTTGTGTGACTTTTACCCAATACAGATGAAAAAGTGTCTTAAGCCCTGCCACCCATGAAACCAAAAGGCTGATATACACTGGATGGTCTGACTCACACCACTTTGCCTGGGCAGGCTTAGTCCTTCTAAACGGTTTACCAGTACTCACGTGTGGTCCGTTTCAGCTCTCCGTGGAAGCACCATGCAGCCCAATATATTTCTCCAAACCCCGATGGGCGGGGGCGATTCTACATTTATGTGTCATGTTAGAATCAAAATAATTTTTCCCTACCCATATTTTATCATGCTTAACACATGTTGTAAATTGGACAGGATTGAATAATAATTAACGATGGCAAAACCATAATAAAACACAAGAGGACCATGATGGCCCTGGATCGCTCACCTGATCCATAGAGTAACAAGTGGGCCTCGGGGAGGGCCATTATTGACCCCAGGAATATAATGTGCATAATGTTGAGGGAGGTCTAAAAAGGTGAAGCTTCATACCAAATATCAACAAAGGCTATAATTTAAACAATCTTGGCAAAGGTCCACTAGATGAAGCTACACAACAAATATCAAAGACCTGGGCCTTGCTGTTTCAGAGAAGAAGATTTTTTTAAAGATATTCCTTATATAAGCCTATGTAAAACCAAATGGCCCCGGAGCAGGGGCATTTTGGGCCTCAGGGCTATAATTTAAACAATCTTGATAGAGGTCCACTAGATGAAGCTTCACACCAAATATCAAAGACCTGGGCCTTGTTGTTTCAGAAAAGAAGATTGTCAAAGATTATCTCTATTATAAGTCTACGTAAAACCAAAGGGCCCTGGGGCGGGGGCATTTGTGGCCCATGGGCTATAATTTGAACAATCTTGGTAGGGGTCCACTAGCTGGAGCTTCATACCAAATGTCAAAGACCTAGGCCTTGTGGTTTCAGAGTAGAAGATTTTTCAAAATTTTCCCTATATAAGTCTATGAAAAACCAAAGGGCCCAGGAGCGGGGGCATTTTTGGCCCCAGGGCTATAATTTGAACAATCTTGATAGGGGTCCATAAGATGAAGCTTCATACCAAATATCAAAGACCTGGGCCTTGCAGTTTCAGAGAAGAAGATTTTTAAAGATTTTCCCTATATAAGCCCATGTAAAACCAAAGGGCCCCGAGGCGGGGGCATTTTTGGCCCCAGCACTATAATTTGAACAGTCTTGGTAGGGGTCCACTAGATGAAGCTTCATACCAAATAGCAAAGACCTGGGCCCTGTAGTTTCAGAGAAGAAGATTTTTTAAAGATTTTCCCAATATAAGCCCATGTAAAACCAAAGGGCCATGGGGTAGGGGCATTTTTGGCCCCAGCACTATAATTTGAACAATCTTGGTAGGGGTCCACAAGATGAAGCTTCATACCAAATATCAAAGACCTGGGCCTAGCGGTTTCAGAGAAAAAGATTTTTAAAGGATTTCCCTATATAAGCCTATGTAAAACCAAAGGGCCTCGGGGCGGGGGCATTTTTGGTCCAAGCACTATAATTTGAACAATCTTGGTAGGGGTCCATAAGATGAAGATTCATACCAAATATCAAAGACCTGGGCCTTGCAGTTTCAGAAAAGAAGATTTTTAAAGATTTTCCCAATATAAGCCCATGTAAAACCAAAGGGCCCCGGGGCGGGGGCATTTTTGGCCCCAGCACTATAATTTGAACAATCTTGGTATGGGTCAACTAGATGAAGCTTCATACCAAATATCAAAGACCTGGGCCTTGCCGTTTCAGAGAAGAAGATTTTTAAAGATTTTCCCTATATAAGCCTATGTAAAACCAAAGGGCCCCGGTGCGGGGGCATCTTTGGCTCCAGCACTATAATTTGAACAATCTTGGTAGGGGTCTACCAGATGAAGATTCATACCAAATATCAAAGACCTGGGCCTTGCAGTTTCAGAGAAGAAGATTTTTTAAGATTTTCCCTATATAAGCCCATGTAAAACCAAAGGGCCCCGGGGCGGGGGCATTTTTGGCCCCAGCACTATAATTTGAACAATCTTGGTAGGGGTCCACTAGATGAAGCTTCATACCAAATATCAAAGACCTGGGCCTTGCAGTTTCAGAGAAGAAGATTTTTTAAGTTTTCGGTGAAAAAAATCTATTTTTGGCTCCTGTGACCTATATGTGCAACGGACCGGAACCATTTGAACAACTTTGAAAGGGGACCACCTAAGGATCATTCCTGTGAAGTTTGGTCAAAATCCTCTCAGTGGTTTAGGAGGAGATGTCGTTTGAATAAATTGTTTACGCACGGACGCACGACGGACGACGGACAAAAAGTGATCCCAAAAGCTCACCTCGTCACTACGTGAAGGTGAGCTAAAAAAGGTTGCTATATTGATACATTTCTTTTATGTATGATGCTAGAATTGAAATAATTTAATATTTCTCTTTTCTTATCCATATTTTATCATGCTTTTATCAAGTTGTTATTTAGCAGATGGCAAATCTGTTGTGAATCGTATTTCTCAATCTGCCCCCTAACAGCATTTGCTAATCATGCTAAAACATGGCAAGGTAAAGTAATTTTTCAGCCCATTTAGTACCTGGCAAACAGTGCAGGCCCAGATCAGACGCCGCAAAACGCGGCGTCTGATCAGGGTCTCCACTGTTTGCTAAAAGTTCAGTCATTTTCCAAATAAATTTTGATGAAAACACAACATGACACCCCTAAATTTTGAAATGGACTCCTGCTATATATAAGGATGAAGATTCCATTCGGTACAAAAAGGATTAAAGCTTTCAACCATGTAGAACAGTACAGATACCTATGAAAACAGGGTGGATTCAGATGACATAGATCAGAATCTACCCTGTTTACCATCCTGTTCCACCTTTATCCCGCTGAACACGATAACCTCTACCTATGCAAACAGTGTAAATCCAGATCAGATGGCCATCTGATCAGGATCTTCACTGTAAGCGTTTGTCATGCATTCTGAACCAACACATTTTTTAAAGTAATTTGATTGGATGATAGTCAGAGATGGGTGTGCCAAAATTGATCTTGTGTTTGTTTTGAGGTTTAGAATACATATACACTCTATATTTTCCAGTTCTGAGGTGTATTTCTTGCTTCCAAAGGATAACCCTTTGTAGAACATATTAAACGTCACTACAGCTGGTGTCTGGGAATGTGTGGCAGCCATAAAAAATCTCCCTGTCCTACATCATAGTGTAGGTAGATTATATTTTCTTGTCCTTTGGGATCATTGACTCCATTGTTGAATTTTGAAAATATCTGAGGGTCAATGATGAGGCCTAATTGGCCGAAACTAGCTAGTCTGGCCCAGAAAAATGTACACTCCATATTTTCCAGTTCTTTGGTGTATTCCTTGCTTCCAAAGGATAACCCTTTCTAGAATGTATTAACATCCCCATCAACAATATTAGGTCATTTTGAAGAAGTTGCTTCAAATTTTGTGGGACTTTTACCCAGCACTGAGATGTAACGACATCTCAAGCCCTGCCTCCCAATGAAACCGAAAGATTTATATGCACTAGATGGTCTAACTCACATACTGACCTATTCAGCAGGATAAAGGTTAACTAAATCCCCTATTTACAGGAATGAGCAAGTCCAAATTCAAAGATGGAAGAGTCATTTTCAGAAACTCAGGGGTGAAAGGGTTAAATCATCTTACCTTCTGTTCTACTTTCTGTTATGAAGACTGATTCTACTGTTTCAGTACTTCTGACCCCCTGGTCTTTGCTGTCCCCATCTTCATACTGTAACAAAAATAAGCATAGTAGTTTCTTTTTCACTTGCAATGTAACGTGAGATCTGATTCGATGGTGTCAAAGATGGTTTACCCTTAAGCTGCCGAGAAAAACGGCATCTTAACCTATAAAATGCCAATTACAACTATTGTCCTCAGCTTTGCCGTCTGCCGTTTACCTTAAAAGTAATTATTAGCAAACTGTGAGGACCAAGATCAGACTGCTCCTATAGGGGCAGTCTGATCTGGCCCCACAGTTTGCAAAAATATTTTTAGAAAGTTTGCAAAATACTTCAGCAGACGACATTTTCAGATGATGTTTTTCTCGGCGTCTTCAGAGTTAAAATGTCATCTGTTTTTGTCGTCTGCTAAATCTTCTTGCAGCCTTTTCAAACATATTTTTGCATACAGGCAAACAGTGTGGACCCTGATCAGACTGATCCTTGAGGAGCAGTCTGATCTGGGTCCACACTGTTCGCAAAAATGTCTTTTTAAGGAACCGGCAAACAACAAAGCAGATGATATATTGTTCTGACTGGCATCTTAAGGCTTAAGTTTGGAGTTTAATGGCCCTGTCAACACTAGATAGTTTATATTGAGCTGGTCAACCCAATCAGGGTTGAAGACTTTGCTTCCCTTTTTAATTGCACGCTGGCAGGTCGGACCTCAGACTCTATGATGGCTCGAGCATGACGGCTAATTTAAATTTCAGCAGACGACAATTGTCGTGATTGTCATTTTATAGGGTTAAAATCTGAGATGTGAACTCATTTGAGCCCTGACACAAGAAAATGAATTTTCAAGGTTTATGACCAGGTTTATGAAGCAAGCCAGCCTGCTCAGCTACACAGCCTGGTCAGAGTCTTGAAGTTTAAGATTTAGAAACTAAACAGGCTGTACTATCTAAGCAGTGAACACAAAGGTGCTGATCATACTGCGCGGATGCGCAGTCTGATCAGCACCTTTGATGTTCGCAAATGGCATTCTGTGACGCTTGATCAGGGTCTACAGTGTATGCCAATGTCGCTTATCGAATAACCAGTTTTCATAATTTTGCTTTCTTCAGGTATTTAAGAAAAATACGATATAACACAGCTTAAAGTTTGGACTGTTAATGTGATTTTTATTGCCATTTTTTTTCAGGATTTCTTATGTTATGGCTCATATGAAAACTACAATTGTCTCCCCGACTGTCCCTTTTCCTTACCTTGGAAAGATTCTCGCTAGCTTCATCAATATCTGACAACTTGTGCTCACTCGCCGGAGTAGCCAGTATGGTCGGAATATTTGGCGTAGTTGGTGTGAAAAGTGTAATGTGCGTAGGGCTCGGCCGTGACGATACAACTTCTTCAGATGAGACCATATCTTCTGTATCATCTGTGTCCTTAGAAGTGTCTTCAGGAGACGGTATCTATAATACAGAAAAAAAAACAGAGTTATGGTTCATGCGCTCTGCACATCGTCTCATAGTGCTTTACATTTGTGTGAAGTTTCATGAAAATACCTCAAACGGGTTTTGAGTTATCATGAATAACGGATTTACTGTTGCCATTTTTCAATGTTCAAAGGGCAATAACTCCAAAAGTAGGCAATCCAGAGTTATGGTTTATGCGGTCTGCATATCGTCTAATAGTGCTTTACATTTGTGTGAAGTTTCATGAAAATGCCTCAAACGGTTTTTGAGTTATCATGAATTACAGAATTACAGAATTACGGAATCACAGAAGGACAAGGCAAATCCAATATAGCCCCCACTTTTTCAAAGCAGGGCTATAATCAGAGGAACTACAGCACTGACTTTCTCTAAGTGTTGCACTGAAAAATGCTCAACCCACTTGGTACTAATTGGAATCTTTCTTCTTATATGCAGCATTCCTAATCGTAATTAAGGGGTGTCAGGTACAATTAGTTTCAGAAATTTATTCAAAACAATGATAAATCTTTCTGCAAACAGTAAAGGCCTAGATCAGACCCTGGATTCTGCGGTGTCTGATCTGGGCCATCACTGTTTTCCAATGACCTGTTTTGGGGTTCCCGAATAATTTGTTTTTGTTTGTTTGATTTGAGGTTTAACGTCCCCATCAACAATGTATAGGTCATTTTGGAGACGTTGCTTCCAATTTAGTGGGACTTTTACCCGACATTGAGATGAAATGACATCTTAAGCCCTGTCCCCCATTAAAACCAATAGGGTTTATAAGCAAGGACGATCCGACTTGCACCGCTTTGCCTGGGCAGGCTTAGATCCTCTTAGCAGTTTACCAGTACTCGTGTGCAGTCGGTTTCAGCTCTGCGTGGAAGCATCATGCGGCCCATCTACTTCTTCAAGCCCTGATGGGTGGGGGCCATGGTTCCCGAATAAAAAGGGTTAACTGCGGCTTAGTGTCTTTTTATGATATGACCAGTTTTCAATGCCTCATCTTCAAACAAAAATGAAGCTATTTTGCTATGAATGAATTCATAACATTTCATTATGGGATACGGGCCTCCGTGGCCTAGTGGATAAGAGCGCTGACTCTTAGTCATTAGGTCTCTCACCGCCGTAGGTTCGGGCCTCGCTCGGGCCACGTGTGAGACGCCAAGTTCTGCAACGGAAGGTCAGGTGGTTTTTCTCCGGGTACTTCGGTTTTCGCCCACCTCTGATTAACGATCGGCTCGTTATGAGTGAAATAATCTTGAAAGGGCCGTAAAACCCAAACCAAAAAAATTCATTATGGGAAGTGTAATAAACATATTTCTGGTATTAACCTAGTTTAATAAGGCTGAGTGAATTGTGTGAATTCGGTTTTAACGTCGCTTTCAACAATTTTTCAGTCATATCATTTTAAACAGTAATGAAATATACACACTCTCCCATCAATTACAGACAAAATGTACATGCTCTACCATCAGGTACAGACAAAATGTACAAACTTTCCCATCTGTTACAGAAAACCTGTACACACTCTCCTATTGGTTACAGACAGAATGTACACACTCTCCCATCAGTTACACACAAAATGTACACACTCTCCCATCAGTTTCAGATAACCTGTACACACTCTCCTATCGGTTAAAGACAGAATGTACACACTCTCCCTACAGTTACACACAAAATGTACTATCCCATCAGTTACACACAAAATGTAAACCCTCTCCCATCAGTTAGACGAAATGTACACACTCTCCAATCAATTACACACACAATGTACACTCTCCCATCAGTTACACACAAAATGTACACATTCTCCATCAGTTACACACAAAATGTACACACTCTCCTATCAGTTACACACAAAATGTACACTCTCCCATCAGTTACACACAAAATGTACATACTCTCCCATCAGTTACAGATAACCTGTACACACTCTCCTATCCATTACAGACGAACTGTACACACTCTCCCAACAGTTACACACACACTGTACACTCTCCCATCAGTAACACACAAAATGTAAACCCTCTCCCATCGGTTACAGACAAAATGTACACACTCTCCCATCAGATACACACAAAATGTACACACTCTCCCATCAGTTACACACATAATGTACACACTCTCCCATCAGTTACACACATAATGTACCCACTCTCCCATCTGTTACACACAAAATGCACACACTCCCTTCAGTTGCAGACAAAATATACTCACTCTCCCATCAGTTACAAAATGTACATACTCTCACCAATTACAGAAAAATGTACACTCAAGTCATACATTCAGCATGTTACATTAATAACCCCTCAAGAGCAATTCATGCCTAGCAGTCAGCATTTTCAAAGTACAGTAAAATTCCTATATAAAGACCACCTTTGGGACTGTTCAAAAGTGGTCTTAAAGACCGCTTTTGAACAGTCCCAAAGGTGGTCCCTGACCAGAGGACATTGTAGGCAGAAAACAAAAAAGAAAAATTCAGTACACCCTTCAAAATAATCTTTTTATGGCAAAATGAGTCCTAATTTTAGGTGGTCTTTATAGCAGAATTTCACTTTACACCACAACCTCATTACAACACTATTAATGGGGTCCAAAGCAGAGACCGTGTTAGTTAAACAACCGTGTTATATCCAAACAAAAATATATAGATTATATAGAAAAATGACCCTTTATGGTCATTTTTCTATATAATCTATACATTTTTGGGATCCACTTTGAAACCGTGTTATATCCAAAACCGTGTTATAACAAACCCCGTTATAATAAGGTTGTGGTAGATTTGTTTTTCTGAGTTTTCAGAGAAAATAAGGCTTGACATTACAAGTGAAACGTCTGCTGGGCAGGCGATTCACATGAAATGTTAAGCCTTTTTTCCTCCAAAAATAGTTAGATTGTTGTCTACTCTAGAATTTTCTGTGGTGCTTGAATGGTTAAAGGGTTACAGCAGGTATGATTTTACCTCTAACTCTGTGACAACCGGAGTGAGAACGCCAAGTTTGATAAGGAGATCTTCATAAACATCGGAAGGATCTATCCCTTCTATTTGAAGATGATACCAATACAACTTCAGATCTTCCTTGTTGGATGGGTTTTTCCCATCGATATCCATCAAACTCAAGAATATCCTGAAATAGAACAAGAGCTAATCAGTGAAAATTGAATGACTGGAGACCGATGGCTCAATTAATGCAGCTGATTCAAACAACAGTTAAACCTGTTATAGACAAGCAACCTGTATTAAGACTCTTGTCAGCCTTTGTAGATGAGCAGGCCAATTTGTTTCAAACCTGTTCACAAATCCCAAAGAAAAGTTTTCTCATGGAGGGGATAATCTTATGGTAGGTTATCTATGGCAGCCAGATCGAGCTGACACAGATGTATATTATCTTGAACTGCCAGTCACATCAATTGTCCTCTATTTTGCTCTCTGTTGAGTACTGCAAAACGAAATGAGAAAAACGTTAATGATATTCGCTTTAGTGAAGAAAGTGGAGGTAACTACTATTCTATTCTAAGACAAGGCTATTGTATCACCAGTCATTTTCTGGGAAATAACATGGCAGCCATAAGAAAGGAAGTGAGTGTTTTGGACCATCATATGTGAATTGCAGGTTTCTATAGCCTCTAATAAACGCCCACACCCTCTTCTGGAAAGGTAATGATTCTAATAAACGCCCAGACGTCTATTAGAGATTTTATGGTATATTCAAGGTGACCCCTGCTAATACAAGCTTGACCCATAATTATATTGGTTAACCTCATTCTAACATCAATGAGCTGCAATCAATATTAAAATTCTTGAACTTGATTGGTTAAGAAGACATATTAACCGGAGGTGAAATCCATATTAACCTGAGGTGAAATCCATATTAACCTGAGGTGAAATATTTATAAAGAATGTTTTATAATGTTAATTGATAAAATTGTCATTAATCAAGTAATTTTGTATTGGCCCACTTACAGGTCCTTGGAAAGCTATATTGACCCTCGGCCTTTGGCCTCGGGCCAATACAGCTGACCTGGGACCTGTAACTGGGATAATACGAAATACAGTTGACTCTCGTTATCTCGACTTCGCCTATCTTGACCCTATCACTTATGTCGAACCGGTTTCTAAGTCCCGAATATTTCCGCTATATATTTATTGTTTTTCAACTTCGCATGTGTCAAACTACTTTTAAGTCGACACTTCGGCTATCTCGTCCATCATTTTCAGTACCTAAATATATTTTTCACTGTTTTTACTACTGCATATCTCGAACTGAAATTCATGAGGTAAAGAAGGAAAGAAAAACGATGCCGCAAGTATTTCAGTTAAAGAAAATAATAATAGAACTTTACAGTCCATCAATACTCGCAATGTTTTTAATTTTCCAAATTGTCCAGGAGCGTTAAAATTAACACAAACAGTACCTTTACCTCTATTACGTAAATCACGTGCGTGTAATACAGACTGATACTCGGTGATCAACCTTTGATCTTAACACCTCGTTTCAATGATTTCCAAGATTTCCATGATAAAAGGCGGCTCTGACAATTAGGTATGACCGGTTGTTTTGAAGTACTCATCATTAGTGTCAAAATTGAGTATTGCCCCTTGTCCCGATGCACATACAAACAGTGTAGATCCTAAAAAGATGACTCATGACCACCTTTCTCGGCAGGACCTAAACTGTTTAAATCAATACGAGGGACTACCGTATGACGTATAACACGTACTGCTCAGCATTACATTCACAAGCGGGGAAACATCCCATTTAAGTACATATCTATTTTTAGCTTATTTGGATACCCGAATTTGCAGGAATTTAAAAGACAACAAAACACGTGAGTAATCTTTTATAATACCTACACTTCGACAGGCTCCATTACTTTCATAAACGAGTTAGACTGTGCATGTTAGTGCTATTACTCTAGAATAACTAAGAATACCAAGAATATCACGGCAAATAATGGGCTCCGACATGCATGTGACGTCACACTTTGGTTATCTCGTACTACGGATAACTCGAACTTTTTTATCCGGTCCCGTGAGGTTCGAGATAACGAGCGTCGACTGTACTTGATTATTAACATTACAAAACAGTTTTTTTTCCCAATGCCTGTATTGGTGCACTGTGTTAGAATTCAAAACTAACCTAATCCACGAATCACCTCTGAAATAATGACCTACCCTGGGTCTGCAACTGTTCTCTTCAGTGCTTGCATGTCTCCTGCCATCAACTGTTGCCATGGTAACTCTTCTGACCTTCTTTGACCTTCTGCAGCTATGGCAAAGTACTGTACAAGATACTGATGGAACTCTTTCTTCTGTTTCTTCCAATCTTTCTCTAAGTCAGACTTTGAAATGATCTCGGCTGTTGAGGGTTTTATTGTGCCTGTAAGAGATTTCAGTCAAACTTCAATGGTGCAAACACCCTGTGGGAACATGCATTATGATAACACATCCATGTGACAGACTGCATTCTTTCAGACCTCCAAAATGGTTCTTTTTCTGAAGAAAATTTGTGATATTTTTCTCAATTACGCTCCAAACATAGGTTGTGGGTGCTCGTTAGAACCACCTCAATGAGGCAGTTCTAACGAGTACCCACAGCCTATGTCTTGGAGCAGGTCCAAACATAGGTTGTGGGTGCTCGTTATAACCGCCTCATTAAGGCAGTTCTAAAGAGTACCCACAACCTATGTCTTGGAGCATGAATAAGAAAAATAATGTATATCCCTGAGTGAGTGAGTGTTTGAGCTTTACGTCCCACCAACAGCTAAGGTCATACGGAGATGGGACCTTGTTTTAAAGACACATCCGAAGTCTGGAGAAGCCCGGGATCGATCCTGCGACCCCTGGTTTACAAGGTGAGTAGCGTAACCACTACACCACAGAGGCTTCTAATGTATACCCCTGTAAACCCCAGTTTTCTCTATATATATGTTCATTTCATGGACTTGTTATCATGATGAAAATGTGTTCAAGACAAAGGTAGTTCGTGCAACTTAGGGTTAATCATACCAGCAGGTCAGGGAGACATAACAGAGATATCTTTCCATTTTCTTTAAAATAAACGTTGGTCCATGTGTACTCTTTAAAATCACCTCATCCATTTTTTTTTCCACCAGAATTGTGTTCCTTATATAAACGGAATAATATCTTTCTTCATATCAAGTTACAGCAAGAGCAATTTCTTTGTTTCTTTGTTTGTTTGTATTGGAGTTTAACAGCCAGTCAACCCTATTTTAGGTCATTTTTCAGCCGGTCAGTTTACCAATATATCCCCCTTTCCTGTGCAGGCTTATACGTAAGCGCTTAACCAGTACAGTGCACATTCTTTCGCCAGAAACTGACAACTGCCCTTCTTGAATCAGCATATGGGTTAGAATGGCCCTAGAAAAGATTTCATGATCAATCTCCACGAAAGAATGTTGCGAAGGCCGGCATGTATTGAACCCGCGTCCTCCTGATCACCAGTCAGACGCGCATCTGACTGAGCTACCGAGGCCGGCTCCATTTTCTTTAAAATTACTGTACGTTCGTGTGTACTCATAAGTATGGCCTTATCAATTCTTTTTTTTTTCCCATCAAAATTGTATTCCTTAGCAAATGGATGAAAAAATTAATAACATCCTTCATTGTATCAAGTTACAGCAAGAGCAATTTGCTAACAACAAATCAAAACTCCATTTAGTGTTTCAAGGGGCTGAAGAAAAGGAAAGATAAAATTACTAACACAGGAACTGTTAAAGTGAATAGGCGTATCACCAAGAGAAATTAAAGGGAAATTATTCTGCTTCATAGGAGTTACTCTCAAGGCAAATTGATATAAGGGAAATAGATATACATATTTTTATACGGAAGACAACTTCTGGGGCTCCCTGTCCCTCTGAAAAAGGGATTGACCCAGTCCCCCTGAAAAAAGGGTCCACTCTTAAAGGGAAGAATTTGCTCCTCAGAGCAAATTCTTTCCTTTAAGAGCTGACCCTTTAAGACACAAGAAACAAATCATTTCTGAAAGAGTTACATCCCTTGAGGTATATGCATTCCCCTAAGGATCTATAGCTCTTCTTAGATGTTGGTGGCACCTTTTCATCAAGTTACAGCAAACAAGAAGCTCATAAATACACAAAGGAAAGAGAAATATACTCACGTAGTAAAACATATTCCACAACTTCCTTCAACTGTTGATGTGAAAAATTAAACACTCCATTTGAATTCTCTGTTAAATTAGCACCCAGACACTTTCTGAATATCAGCCAATCAAATTGTGTGACTTTCACATTCTCCTGATAACCTATTCTCTCCAGGATTTCTAGAAGCTCATTGGCTGTGAGGCCTGACCTTGACACTGCTATCAAACGCAAGACATCAGGAACCCAACCAGTGAAATCTGAAAGAATATTTGAGGTTTTCGAGTTTGTTAACATTTATGGTTCAACTGTTCTGAATAAAGTAAAATGCCACTATTAAGGCCACCTAAAATCAAGACGAATTATGCCTTTAAAAGCATATTTAGAAGGTTTCAGATATACAGCTGACTCTCGTTACCTCGACCTCGCCAATCTCGACCCTATCACATATGTCGAACCAATTTCTAAGTCCCGTATATTTTCCCTACATACCGGGTATGTATTGTATTTCAACTTCGCATGTGTCAAACTACTTTCAAGTCGACACTTCGGCTATCTCGCCCATCTTTTTCAGTCCCTGAATATATTTTTCATTGGCTTTACTACCGCATTTCTCGAACAGAAATTCATGACGCAAAGAAGGAAAAAAAACAAAACCAAAACAAGAGGACCATGATGGCCCTGGATCGCTCACCTGATCCATAGAGTAACAAGTGGGCCCCGGGGAGGGCCATTATTGACCCCAGGGTTATAATGTGCATAATGTTGAGGGAGGTCTAAAAAGGTGAAGCTTCATACCAAATATTAACAAAGGCTATAATTTCACAATCTTGGCAAAGGTCCACTAGATGAAGCTACACAACAAATATCAAAGACCTGGGCCTTGAGGTTTCAGAGAAGAAGATTTTTTTAAAGATATTCCTTACATAAGCCTATGTAAAACCAAATGGCCCCGGGGCAGGGGCATTTTTGGCCTCAGGGCTATAATTTAAACAATCTTGATAGAGGTCCACTAGATGAAGCTTCACACCAAATATCAAAGACTTGGGCCTTTTTGTTTAAGAGAAGAAGATTTTCAAAGATTATCTCTATTATAAGTCTATGTAAAACCAAATGGCCCTTGGGCAGGGGCATTTGTCGCCCCAGGGCTATAATTTGAACGATCTTAGTAGAGGTCCACTAGCTGAAGCTTCATACCAAATGTCAAAGACCTAGGACTTGTGGTTTCAGAGTAGAAGATTTTTTCAAGATTTTCCCTATATAAGTCTATGAAAAACCAAAGGGCCCAGGAGTGGGGACATTTTTGGCCCCAGGGCTATAATTTGAACAATCTTGATAGAGGTCCACAAGATGAAGCTTCATACCAAATATCAAAGACCTGGGCCTTGCAGTTTCAGAGAAGAAGATTTTTAAAGATTTTCCCTATAAAAGCCTTTGTAAAACCAAAGGGCCCCGGGGCGGGGGCATTTTTGGCCCAGGCACTATAATTTGAACAGTCTTGGTAGGGGTCCACTAGATGAAGCTTCATACCAAATAGCAAAGACTTGGGCCCTGCAGTTTCAGAGAAGAAGATTTTTTAAATATTTTCCCAATATAAGCCCATGTAAAACCAAAAGGGCCCTGGGGCGGGGGCATTTTTGGCCCCAGCACTATAATTTGAACAATCTTGGTAGGGGTCCACTAGATGAAGCTTCATACCAAATATCAAAGACCTGGGCCTTGCGGTTTCAGAGAAGATTTTTAAAGGTTTTCCCTATATAAGCCTATGTAAAACCAAAGGGCCCAAGGACGGGGGCATTTTTGGCTCCAGCACTATAATTTGAACAATCTTGGTAGGGGTCCATTAGATGAAGATTCATACCAAATATCAAAGACCTGGGCCTTGCAGTTTCAGAGAAGAAGATTTTTCAAGATTTTCCCTATATAAGCCCATGTAAAACCAAAGGGCCCCGGCGTGGGGGCATTTTTGGCCCCAGCACTTTAATTTGAACAATCTTGGTAGGGGTTCACTAGATGAAGCTTCATACCAAATATCAATGACCTGGGCCTTGCGGTTTCAGAGAAGAAGATTTTTAAAGATTTTCCCTATATAAGCCCATGTAAAACCAAAGGGCCCCGGGGCGGGGGCATCTTTGGCCCCAGCACTTTAATTTGAACAATCTTGGTAGGGGTCCACCAGATGAAGATTCATACCAAATATAAAAGACCTGGGCCTTGCAGTTTCAGAGAAGAAGATTTTTAAAGATTTTCCCTATATAAGCCCATGTAAAACCAAAGGGCCCCGGGGTGGGGGCATTTTTGGCCCCAGCACTATAATTTGAACAATCTTGGTAGGGGTCCACCAGATGAAGCTCCATACCAAATATCAAAGACCTGGGCCTTGCAGTTTCAGAGAAGAAGATTTTTTAAGTTTTCGGTGAAAAAAATCTGTTCTTGGCTCCTGTGACCTATATGTGCAACGGACCGGAACCATTTGAACAACTTTGAAAGGGGACCACCTAAGGATCATTCCTGTGAAGTTTGGTCAAAATCCGCTCAGTGGTTTAGGAGGAGATGTCGTTTGAAGAAATTGTTTACGCACGGACGCACGCACGCACGACGGACGACGAACAAAAAGTGATCCCAAAAGCTTACCTCATCACTACGTGACAGTGAGCTAAAAACACGAAAAAATGATGCCGTCGGTCTTTCAGATAAAGAAAATAATAAACAGTTTATCAATACTCACAATGTTTTTAATATTCCAATGTCCAGCTGCTTTCGTAATTAAAATTAGCACAAACAATACTTTTACCGCTATTACGAAAATCACGTGCATGTAATAAAGACTTGACACACGGTGCTCAACCTTTGATCTTAACACCTTCTCGTTTCAATGGTTTCAAAGATTTCCGTGATAAAAGGTGGCTCTGATTTGTATTAATGTACAATTAGGTATGACAAGGCTCTTTAATTGGTTGTTTTACGTAATCGTCATTAGTATCAAAATTGAGTACTGTCCCTTGTCCCGATGCACATACAAACAGTGTAAATCCTAAAAAGATGGCTCGTGACCAGCTTTCTCGGCAGGACCGAAACTGTTTAAATCAATGCGAGGGACTACCGTATGACGTATAGCATGTACTGCTCACCATTGCATTCGCAAGCGGGTAACCAGTCCATTTAAGTACATGTCTATTTTTAGCTTATTTGGATACCAGAATTTGCAGGAATTAAAAAAAAAAAAACACGAGAGAAATCTTTTTTAATCGCTATACAGCGACAAGCTCCATTATTTTCATAAACAAATTGTAAAAACTCAATAGGCTGTGCATGTAAGTGCTATTACTCTAGAATAACCAAGAATACCAAGCATATCATGGCAAATAATGGGCTCCGACATGCATGTGACATCACACTTCGGTTATCTCGTACTATGGGTAACTCGAACTTTTGCATCCGTTCCTGTGATGTTCGAGATAACGAGCAACGACTATATTTTCTTTATCTTTTCTACATCCAGTGTGCTCTAGTGGGATACCACCTTTGGGACTGTTCAAAAGAGTGGTGTTAACCCATTCAGTACCAGAAACCCCTAAAGGGGTACCTTGGCACCTTGGCAAACAGTGCAGGCCCAGATCAGACGCCGCAGAATGCCGCGTCTGATCAGGGCCTACACTGTTTGCAAAAAGTTAAGCCATTTTCCAAACAGGTTTTGAAGAAAACACAACCTGGCACCCCTAAATTTTGAAATGGTCATGTACTATATATAAGGAGGAAGATTCCATTGGTACAAAAAGGGTTAAAGGCCACTTTTGAACAGTCAGTCCAAATGATGGTCTTAATATAGGAATTTTACTTATATGGTGTCTCCTATGAGATTTTGTTTTTGTATCAGTTTATCTTCTCAGGTTTGTATTAACCTTCTATATCTATCCCCCGCCCATCGGGCCTTGAAGAAATAGATGGGCTGCATGATGCTTCCATGCAGAACTGAAACTGACCCATACTCGAGTACTGGTAAACCGCTTAGAGTCAATGCAGTGTAAGTCAGACCATCCATGCTTATAAACCCTATTGGTTTCATTGGGCAGCAGGGCTTGAGATGTCATTTCATCTCAATATCGGGTAAAAGTCCCACAAAATTGGAAGCAACGTCTTCGAAATGTCCTATACAGTGTTGACGGGGACATTAAACCTCAAATCAAACAAACTACCAAAACCAACATCCTATATCCTTTCAGAAAAGTTTCGATCCAGATCAGAATCCATACTATTTCCATTCTTCTTCTGAGTCCATGGTAACAACCGAAATCATGCAAAAAGTGGCTGAAAATCTTGGAGGAGTGTAACATATTGAAATTTTCAGCATGGTAAGAGAGTACTTTTAAGTATTTCTGAGAGAATCTTTCACATATTTCCGTTTACGGGGAATAGATACACCTTCAGGGGAGGTAACTCTTCCAAAAGTATTTTTGTCTCCCATATCAATTGCGGTTAACTCTTAAAGGAAAGAAATTGCTCCTGTGGAGCAAATTCTTTCCTTAAAGAGTAGACCCCTGAAGGAAAGAATTTGCTCCTGTGGAGCAAATTCTTTCCTTAAACAGTGGACCCCTTTTCCTTGTTACAGAGCTTATAGAAAAGCAAACAGGAAGTTCTGAAAGTTGTCTCCCTTTGAAAAAAGGCGGAAAAATCTGCCAGGTGTTCCCATTCCCCTTAAGTCTATGTTTTGGGTACTTTTGGTTTAATAATTCATACATTCATAACTCTGATTTAGAGGCATAACAAAGCTAAGAAAGGGGTAATATTTCTTATTTCTCCATTAATACTGTGTGAATTGTATTAGACCTATTTACCGCACTGTGCGCTTAGTTTTTTTTTTTTCAAAATTGTATAAAAAAAAAAAATAAATCTACCTAATTAGCACACAATAAGAGGGGGTATCCAAATATTATTTTTCTTATTTCTACATGAAAACATATGTTGTTGGTACTTATTTGAAGCACCTTGCCAATGCGCTTCTAATGAGTACCCACAACATATGTTTTCGTGCAGAAATAAGAAAAACCAGTGCTTCAGCTGAAGTGCACGACCCGCCAGATGCTTTTAGCTTTATGAGTGTTACCATATATGGGTATGGCGGCCATTTTGGTCATGTGACCTGGACCTAAAATGGTTCCCCACATAAATGCGCCTTATCGTAAATATATCTTATACTTGAGTACTGTATTCTGAATCGTTTGCAGGATAAAATGCATTCTCACTTTTCCAATACAAAAGCATATGTGTCAAAGTTTGACCTAGGCACAAAGAAGGTCAAGGTCAACCCAGGGTCACCATTTTAGCAATTTATGATGGGCCTACGTCCCAGATGCTATTTATCAAGTTTCGTGGAAATCTGCCCAGTGGTTCTGGAGAAGACTATTTTTGAAGTGTTTTTACCATATATGGCTTGGCGGCCATTTTGGTCATGTGACCTGGACCCAATGAGCAAAGTTTGGTTTCCCCCACCCAATAGAGGCTCCATATGAAATTTGACTTCAAACGGCCAAACGGTTTCCGAGGAGAAGCGGTTCGAAAATTTTCACATTTTCGTCTCGGCGAAGTTATACTAAATGGAATGTAATATTTCGCAAGTTCATTGGTTAGATCTCATTGATATCTATCAGAATGCCAAAAATTGTTTAAATATTCCAAGCGGTTAATTCACTATCACCAATTTTCACAAACGGGTTACGGACGGACAGACCGACAGACCATATATGGCTTGGCGGCCATTTTGGTCATGTGACCTGGACCCCATGAGCAAATTTTGGTTTCCCCCGGCCCATAGAGGCTTCATATGAAATTTGATTTCAATCGGCCCAACGGTTTCCAAGGAGAAGCAGTTCGAAAATTTTCACATTTTTCGCCTCGGCGAGGCTATACTAAATGGAATGTAATATTTCGCAAGTTCATTGGTTAGATCTCATTGATATCTATCAGTATGCCAAAATGTTTTTAAAAATTTTCCAAGCGGTTAAGTCACTATCACCAATTTTCACAAACGGGTTACGGACGGACCCAAAGAAGGTCAAGGTCAACCCAGGGTCACCATTTTAGCAATTTATGATGGACCTACGTAGCAGATGCTATTTATCAGGTTTCGTGGAAATCTGCCCAGTGGTTCTGGAGAAGACCATTTATGAAGGGTTTTTACCATATATGGCTTGGCTGCCATTTTGGTCATGTGACATGGACCCCATGAGCAAATTTTGGTTTCCCTATCCCATAGAGGCTCCATATGAAATTTGACTTAAATCAGCCTAACGGTTTCCGAGGAGAAGCAGTTCAACAATTTTTCACATTTTTTTGCCTCGGCGAGGCTATACTAAATGGAATGTAATATTTCGCAAGCTCATTGGTTAGATCTCATTGATATCTATCAGTATGCCAAAAAATGTTTAAATATTCCAAGCGGTTAAGCCACTATCACCAGTTTTCACAAACGGGTTACGGACGGACAGACAGACAGACCATATATGGCTTGGCGGCCATTTTGGTAATGTGACCTGGACCCCATGAGCAAATTCTGGTTTCCCCAATCCCATAGAGGCTCCATATGAAATTTGACTTCAATCGGCCCAACGGTTTCTGAGGAGAAGCAGTTCAAAAATTTTCTAATTTTTTGCCTCGGCGAAGCTATACTAAATGGAATGTAATATTTCGCAAGCTCATTGGTAAGATTTCATTGATATCTATCAGTATGCCAAAAACTGTTTAAATAATCCAAGCGGTTAAGTCACTATCACCATTTTTCACAAACGGGTTATGGACGGACAGACAGACCGACCATATATGGCTTGGCGGCCATTTTGGTCATGTGACCTGGACCCCATGAGCAAAGTTTGGTTTCCCCCATCCCATAGAGGCTCCATATGAAATTTGACTTCAATCGGCCCAACGGTTTCCGAGGAGAAGCAGTTAAAAAAATTTCACATTTTTTGCCTCGGCGAGGCTATACTAAATGGAATGTAATATTTCACAAGTTCATTGGTAAGATCTCATTGATATCTATCAGTATGCCAAAAATTGTTTAAATATTCCAAGCGGTTAAGTCACTATCACCAATTTTCACAAACGGGTTATGGACGGACAGACAGACAGACCATATATGGCTTGGCGGCCATTTTGGTCATGTGACCTGGACCCCATGAGCAAATTTTGGTTTCCCCCGTCCCATAGAGGATTCATATGAAATTTGATTTCAATCGGCCCAATGGTTTCCAAGGAGAAGCAGTTCGAAAATTTTCACATTTTTCACCTCGGCGAGGCTATACTAAATGGAATGTAATATTCCGCAAGTTCATTGGTTAGATCTCATTGATATCTATCAGTATGCCAAAAATTGTTTAAATATTCCAAGCGGTTAAGTCATTATCACCAATTTTCACAAACGGGTTACGGAGGGACCCAAAGAAGGTCAAGGTCAACCCAGTGTCACCATTTTAGCAATTTATGATGGGCCTACGTCCCAGATGCTATTTATCAAGTTTCGTGGAAATCTGCCCAGTGGTTCTGGAGAAGACTATTTATGAAGGGTTTTTACCATATATGGCTTGGCGGCCATTTTGGTCATGTGACCTGGACCCCATGAGCAAATTTTGGTTTCCCTATCCCATAGAGGCTCCATATGAAATTTGACTTAAATCGGCCCAACGGTTTCCGAGGAGAAGCAGTTCAAAAATTTTCACATTTTTGCCTCGGCGAGGCTATACTAAATGGAATGTAATATTTCGCAAGCTCATTGGTTAGATCTCATTGATATCTATCAGTATGCCAAAAATTGTTTAAATATTCCAAGCGGTTAAGTCACCATCACCAGTTTTCACAAACGGGTTACGGACGGACAGACAGACATACCTTATATGGCTTGGCGGCCATTTTGGTCATGTGACCTGGACCCCATGAGCAAATTTTGTTTTCCCCCGTCCCATAGAGGCTTCATATGAAATTTGATTTCAATCGGCCCAACGGTTTCCAAGGAGAAGCAGTTCGAAAATTTTCACATTTTTCGCCTCGGCGAGGCTATACTAAATGGAATGTAATATTTCGCAAGTTCATTGGTTAGATCTCATTGATATCTATCAGTATGCCAAAAATTGTTTAAATATTCCAAGCGGTTAAGTCACTATCACCAATTTTCACAAACGGGTTACGGACGGACCCAAAGAAGGTCAAGGTCAACCCAGGGTCACCATTTTAGCAATTTATGATGGGCCTACGTCCCAGATGCTATTTATCAAGTTTCGTGGAAATCTGCCCAGTGGTTCTGGAGAAGACTATTTATGAAGGGTTTTTACCATATATGGCTTGGCGGCCATTTTGGTCATGCGACCGCTACCCCATGAGCAAATTTTGGTTTCCCTATCCCATAGAGGCTCCATATGAAATTTGACTTAAATCGGCCCAACGGTTTCCGAGGAGAAGCAGTTCAAAAATTTTCACATTTTTGCCTCAACGAGGCTATACTAAATGGAATGTAATATTTCGCAAGCTCATTGGTTAGATCTCATTGATATCTATCAGTATGCCAAAAATTGTTTAAATATTCCAAGCGGTTAAGTCACTATCACCAGTTTTCACAAACGGGTTACGGACGGACAGACAGACAGACCATATATGGCTTGGCGGCCATTTTGGTCATGTGACCTGGACCCCATGAGCAAATTTTGGTTTTCCCCATCCTATAGAGGCTCCATATGAAATTTGACTTCAATCGGCCCAACGGTTTCCGAGGAGAAGCAGTTCAAAAATTTTCACATTTTTCGCCTCGGCGAGGCTATACTAAATGGAATGTAATATTTCGCAAGCTCATTGGTTAGATCTCATTGATATCTATCAGTATGCCAAAAATTGTTTAAATATTCCAAGCGGTTAAGTCACTATCACCAATTTTCACAAACGGGTTATGGACGGACGCACAGACTGACAGGCTGACAGAATGACAGACTGACAGAATGACATGGTGATTTTAGGGCACTCTTAGAAATCAACCGACTTCAGTCGGTTTCTTTTTCTGTGGGTCGTGCAATATCAGTATTTTTCGGATGAAAAAGGCTCCTTATCTGGAGCTATGAGATCGAGTTGAATTTCAGCAGAGGGGTTCACAACATATGCATTTGATTGTCTGGGTCAAAATGCACCAAAACTCAATATGAAATCATGAGGAAGTTACTGTAAAGTGTGGGCTTGAGCATTTTCTTTCCAAAAATAGCTTGGGTGTGTGCATATAGGAGCATGTGTGGTAAAATGGGTGAATACGGTATGTCGTAGGTATTTCTTAGAATCGCTTCTAACTAGTACCCACAACATACACCACAACCTCATTATAACACTGTTCATTATAACAGTTTTAGATATAACAATGTTTCAAGATGGATCCCAAAATATATAGGTTATATAGAAAAATGACAATAAATGGTCATTTTTCTATATAATCTTTACATTTTTGTTTGGATATAACACGGTTGTTTAACTAACACGATTTCTGCTTTGGACTCCACTAAGTGTTATAAAGAGGTTGTGGTGTATGTTTCTAACAGAGAATAAGGCAAATTATCCCCTAAATTCCAGTATTTTGAACAAACAGTGTAGACCAAAAATATTCACTGCATCTTGTGGCATCTGATCTGGGTCTACACTGTTTGCCAATGTCCCAGTTTGATATACCAGTGAAGTCCAGCATTTTTCTGATAACCGTTATTTTACACAGCAATCTGATGTCACAGGGACAAAAATAGTGTGGCAATAAATAACGGTTTTGTTTATTTGTTTGAATTGAGGTTTAACATCCCCATCAACACTATAGGTCATTTTGGAGATGTTGCTTCCAAATTTGGTGGACTTTTACCCGACATTGAGATGAAATGACATCTCAAGCCCTGACCCCCGATGAAACAAATAGGGTTTATAAGTATGGACGGTCCAACATTCACACTGCTTTGCCTGGGCAGGCTTAGATCCTCTAAGCGCTTTACCAGTACTCATGTGCGGGTCGGTTTGAGCTCTGCGTGGAAGCATCATGCAGCCCATCTATTTCTTCAAGCCCTGATGGGCGGGGACAAGTCCATTTGTAATATAAGGGGAGTCAGGCCTATTTTTTCGTTAGGGGCTTCCCGCATACAATGGGTTAACCCACTGCTTCACAATGAAAGAAGATCTGCTATCACAGAACCAGCAATTTACTTCACAAAAATGACTATTTCTTAAGACAGTTTTCCAGTAATTATTGTTATAATTAATATTACTACAGAACACAGTGGCAGTTAATGATTATTATTACTGTTATTGACTTTCATGATATATGTCGGAACTGTGACTTTAGACTTGCATGCTTAACAAAGCCTCAGATCAGCTAGTACATTTGTGAAGTCCAATCATAGGCATTGATGTGCTTTATATGAATATCCACTGACTAAAAACTTCTTAATCCTTGTCCCGCTGAACATGACAACCCCTACCTTTGCAAACAGTGTAGATCCTGATCAGATGGCTTCTGAAGAAGCCATCTGATCAGGATCTACACTGTTTGTCATGCAGTTTGTGCAATGAACAAAATCACATCATATCAAATAATTTGATTGGTAGATAGTCAGAAATGGGTGCGGTTGAACTAATTTATTCAGCAGGATAAGGGTTAAGGAGTGAGAACCTATATCCTGGCTAAATGGACGAACCTTAACGGCATGTACATATCCAAAAAACATGTCTGTTCATTTTGGGTTTAATGGCCTGGTCAACACTATCTAAGTCATATTGAGTCGGTCAGTTTACCTAACCACATTTTTCCTGGGCAGGGTTATACTCAAGTCATAAACCAGTCTAGTGCACAATCATTTGCAAGAAACTGACAACTGCCCTTCTAGAATCAGTGGAAGGGGAGAATGATTGTAGTGGAAAAGATTTCATGATCAATCATCATGAAAGAATGTTGCATCTGTGCAGGAATAGAAACCGCCACCTGATATCCAGGCAGATGCCCATGTGACTGAGCTACTGAGACCAACCGAAAAGAAATAACATAAATTTCCTAAAAATTCAGACACCTTGAGGACTTCCAATTCTGTGAGACTTTCACCCTACATTGAGATAAAATGACACCTCAAGCCTTGCTGCTCATAGAAACCAAAAGCTTATATGCATTGGATGGTCTGACTCACACCATTTTGCCTAGGCAGGCTTAGTCCTTCTAAGTAGTTTACCAGTACTCATATTTTGTCAGTTTCAGCTCTGCTTGGAAGCACCATGCAGCCCAATCTATTTCTCAAAGCCCTGATGTGTGGGGCGAGTATTTTCACTTGTAGCAGGCCACATGAATACTTGTAGCAGGTCACATGAATGTACCTATTGTGAGTGAGTGTGTTTCAGTTTTACATCCCACTAACAGCTAAGGTCATACGGAGATGGGACCTCAGTTTAAAGACTGATCCAAAAGTCTAACATACCTATTGTATCCTGGTCAGTCTGATCTGCGGGCAAAACTTCATATGTCCAGCTATAATCCTGAGACCACCGTCGAAAACATCTTGTATAAAAACCTCTCATGGAAGTACACATCTCTCGGACCATTTCCACATAATTGTCTAAATTTGTGTACACAGTAAATGAGGACATCTCAGAACCAGCAACTGATAGAAAGTGTGGTCTTCCTGACAGCTTGGATTCAAATAACATCCCCAGGTGAGATCTCGAGAGATTATCGAAGTGTGTCTGCATATGTTCTTCTAAAATCTCCATTTTCAGTTTTGTTGAGCTCAGACTGGGCACACGCATCAACTGTACGTCTGGTCGCTTTGACAGGCATGTGTAGCTGTAATCTGAGGGAGAAGTTGTGAGAACCAGTCTACACTGTGGTGGAAGTGGGAGGGGAATCCAGTCAAATTTCTTTACCTGAAAGTATGGGCATGAACATATCTAAACCATATACAGCTACATAAATTCCTGGAGCAGACGGCAATCTAATCCTTTTTTTTAAATAATTTTTCACAGCAAACAAGGCTTGACATTACATGGCAGATTCACATGTAATGCCAGGCCTTATTTTCACTGAGAAATAAGAAAAATACACTTTGAAAATGCTGTCTGCTAGTCTTGATTAGCAGTTGGAGGGTTAATATTGGTTTAAACAATATTTATTAGAATAAATTAGAATAAATTCACATGTAAACATTGCATAATAGTATATGGTACAGGATTTGATAAAAAGCTAGAAGCTCTCCATTCTTCGTAATACCACAGGTTTGCTAGTCATAACATGTTTGGTTTTAGCAGTATTTCATTGCCAGCTGAATTGCATAAAATTATCAGTATATTTCTGGGTTTTAAAGCCCTTTCGAGATTATTTCACTTTTTACAAGCTGATTCTTACTCAGAGGTGGGCAAAAACCTGGTAACCGGGGAAAAGACATCTGACCTTTTTGGTTTTAGTTATTTGCCCTTTCAAGATTATTTCACTCATAATGAGCCAATCAACAATCTGAGATGTATGAAAACTGGAGTACCTGGAGAAAAACCACCTGCACTTCAAGTGCAGAACTTGGCATCTCATACTGTGTGACCAGAGCTAGGCTCAGACCCACAGCAATGAGTCAGCACGCTTAACAATTAGGTCACAAAGGCCGTTAAGAAACTATGGTCCAAGCTGTGACCATATGCAAAAGCTACTCACACTTTTTCAGCAAAGATATTGGCACATTTGGCCTATCAAATGATCAAAGTTTTAACAATTCGTTAACTGACGACGTCATTAGTTTTGAACAAATAGGCCAAGATCTGCATCTTTCATTTTGGAAATGGTAAACACAGGTTTTATCAAGCTGTGGCTCAAAATCTCAATAATCAAAAAAGTACCACTTGTGGGCTGAGGCCAATAGTTCCACCAAGGTCATTAACTCCGTCCAAGAGAAGTACACATGGTCCGAGAGATAAAGCTGCATGAAAGCATCCACAAAGCTCCTTAAATGTTATTGAGTCTTCATCAGGGTCAGGATTCATGTCTGTGTCTGGAAATACCAAAAAAATACATCTATAAGTCTTTAACCCCTATCTGGCAAAAATAATTAATTTACCCACACCCATTTCTGCAAAGATAAAGAAGCTTTATTTAACGTTGCATATCTGAAACAAATAACATAAACTATCTTGAGCTTTTATTGCGACAAACAAAGTATCCTTTAACAAATAATTACTTACCTGCTTTCATTTATCTTCCTAGGACTACCCCTGATAATGCGAGCGTCAGTCAAGGGAGCACCTAGTACTATTTTTTACGCCTTTGGTATGGCGCGGCCAGGGATCGAACCTGCGACTTCCCATTCCCGAAGCGGACTCTCTACCACTGAGCTATCAGGTTCTGTCTTTGAACCAATCAGATTATTTGATGTAATTTAATCCTGGAAATTCACTATCAGAATGTCAAACAGTGTAGATCCTGATCAGATGGCTGATCTGGATCTACACTGTTTATAAAAGGTAGGGGTTGTTGTGAACGGCAGGATAAGAGTTAATTCTTAATTTCACTGACCAAAATGCCCAGGTCTGATGGCCTTTACAATACGGCATTAATTTGCAGTGTTCTCTAAGACTTCCTTGATGGTTGCAAAGAATATTTTTTTATATATAAAACAAATGATGAATGAGTATTTCATTAAACTCAGCTGAGCAGATGGTTCATATGAGATGTGAAGTCATATTTTCACGAAAAAAATAATTTTAAAAATTAGACGACCATCTGCTCAGGATTTGTTTGTATTGGTGTATAATGGCCCAGTCAACACTATTTTAGGTAATTTTTGAGCTGGTCAGTTTACCTATCCACACTTATCCTGGGCAGGCTTATACCTAAGTGGTTAACCGATACAGTGCACATTCTTTTGCCAGAAACCGACAACTGCCCTTCTTGAATCAGCAGAAGGGAGAGAATGGCCATAGAAAAAATTTCATGATCAATCTCCACCAAAGAATGTTGCCAACCTCAGCAGGTAATGAACCCGCATCCTCCTGATCACCAGTCAGACGCGCATCTGACCGAGCTACCGAGCATCTGCCTGCTGAAGAATTTTCTTAAGTTTTTGAAGGGATAAGAGTAGACACTCCATTTTACAGAAAAACACATTTTATGAAAATTGTCTTCTTATAAAAAAATGAAGGGAATTTCCCTTACACAATGCATATAAAGAGAGTATAAAAAATACATCACCTTCTTTTAAATACTCTTCTCTCAACCCTGCTATGCAGCGGTGCATAAAAGTTGCCACATCTCTACTCCTGCCACTAGAACCCACAAAGTGGCTGATGACCTTGACCTCTGGATTTTCAAGGTCAAATTGCTTGACCCAGTTAGCAACCAAAGATGACTTGCCAAATCCTCTGTCACTCTTGACAACCATTACTGATTTGTTCTTCACAACCACTTCTGGTCTGAAACAGACATCATTTTTAACCTATAAGCTACTATCACAACTGTTCCTGACCTCATTCTTAACCCTTTTTGTACCAAATGGAATCTTCCTCCTTATATATAGCAGGAGTTCATTTCAAAATTTAGGGGTGTCAGGTTGTGTTTTCATCAAAATTTATTTGGAAAATGACTGAATTTTTAGCAAACAGTGTAGGCCTTGATCAGACGCCACATTCTGCGCGTCTGATCTGGGCCTGCACTGTTTGCCAGGGTACGGGTCCATTTTGGAGTTTCTGGTACAAAATGGGTTAACCCATAAAATGCCAATCACGACAATTGCCGTCTGCTTTGCCGTCTGCCAGTTACTTTAAATGTCAATTTTGCAAACAGTGTGGACCCATATCAGACTGCTCCCCTCCAAAAACCGTGTCGGTGACTTCTCTTGTCGGTGAATTGTCTTGTTCCCTTAAAAATGTTGGAGCAAAAAGAAAAATTCTATGAGGTTTTGGATAAGTACTGTTTCACACAAGTGGGGTTCAGAGGGTTTTTCATTACCCGGACCTGTTAACATGATGTATGATATACATGTATGGTACAATCTCTTTTCCATATCATGATCTGACTCATTTAAGATTTGCTGTAATGTTACCAATTCTATGCCCTGAAGTCCCAATTAACCTTCCTTTGTACAGGGAAAATACTTGTAAGGTGAGGATCAGTTTTCTAATTTCTGCTCTAAAACATATGTAATCTTAGGCAAAAATCTATGTTTTAGAGCAGAAATAAGAAAAAAAGTGAGAAAAATCTATGTATGAGTAGACAATAACATTAGTTGATGATAGAAGATAACTTTGTCTAATGAATTTGTTCTTGCCAAATACATTTTATGACCAAAAAAATTCAAAAGAATTATTTTTTCTCAGAATGGATTTTTATATTCCTTTTGCTTCTTACAACATCAAACACATTATTTTGAGGATGGCTACAGGGTTAGATGTATCCAGCTATACATTATTCATAGAATAACCAGTTTCTTATTTGGCCTAAACAGCTTAGCCAGATCAGGCATCTGCCCAGCCAAATAGGAATTCTTATTTGGACTAAACAGAGTTTAGCCAGATCCGGAATCTGGCTAAACTAAATATTAATTTAGACAGATCCGGAATCTGCCTAGGCCAAATAAGAATTCCTATTTGGCCTAGCAAGATTCCGAATCTGGCTAAATTCCTATTTGGACTATGACATATATCTGAAATTCAAACGGGAAGGGTCTAAAGTAACCAATTTAAAAGTGTGGCCGGGTAAGGGGCAAAAATGATTTTAGCTATCGGCTAGTCATGTTATCTTACTGTTTTCTCAGCATGTTTGTGATTGAGTAGGTCCTGTATCTATGAATGGGTTCTTCTGGCTCCAGAAATGGTTCATCGAGAACGGCAGAACAAAACTCGGATAGTTCCTCTTCCTGGGACCGTAACTCTGGGTAGGTCACCAATACGTGTCGACGGCTCTCTGCAAACACTTCATGGTACACCCATTCTCTGTACTCCTCTGTTTCTGTTTAAATAAACATAAACCTTTTTATCATATGACGTCACGTCTGAGAGTGTAATAATGCCATGTAATAAATTCGATAATCCACTAGTGGATTATATATGTAAACTATTTAGATACGCCCCATAACGTTAGGTGTATGATGTCCTTAACGACGTCACATTTACTAACAGCGGAATATTGACATTTATGTTAAACAATCATGAATAAAATACGTTTCAAATGCCATATGATAAATAGAATCTTGCATTCATGCTCATGTATTATTGAATTTATTAAACTTGTTGAAGAAAAGGGATAAAATGCTCGGCAAAGCCTTGCATTTTCACTCTTTTCCTCAACTTGTTTGATCCCTGCAAAAGTGGCAAGAAATATGTTCTTTCCAAGAATCACTTTCCAAGAAACATACTTAAGAACTATGATCCCAGCAAAAGTGTCTCAAAAATTGAGAATTTGTTCACTTTCCTAGCAGCTTACCTAAGAATCATGATTCCTGCATAAAGGACTTGTTCACTTTCCAAGCAGCTTACTTAAGAATCATGATTCCTGCAGAAGTGGCTAGAAATATGGAGGACTTGTTCACTTTCCAAGCAACTTACCGTTACCTAAGAATCATGATTCCTGCAAAAGTGGCTAGAAATATGGAGAATTCATTCACTTTCCAAGCAACTTACCTAAGAATTCTGATCCCTGCAAAAGTGGTGGATACAGCTGGTTGATAATTGTTAACCAGTCCTCGAATACATGTTGTCCAAGTTCTTCCTTCGTCTTGAAATATTTTACTGGAAGACCTTTGTTCACTATTCTCTGTTTGAGATCACGGATGTTGAGGTCTGCATATTCATTTTCAGGTTTATACACTTTCAGCAATGAGTCTTCTTCTTCTGGTGAAAGACCTAAAATTTATATGACAAACTTTCTTTTTATCCCTTGCTCCAAGTTGAGGGGGAGTGATTAATGAGGATATTTAACCCTTATCTTGCTGAATATTCATCTAAGCCACACCCATTTCTGTCTATCAACCAATCAAATTACTTGATGTAATTTGTTGCTACAAATTCATAAACTGAATGCCAAACAGTGTAGATCCTGATCAGATGGCTTCTTCAGAAGCCATCTAATCTGGATCTACACTGTTTTCAAAGATAGGGGTTGTCACGAACAGCACGATAAGGGTTAAGAGTAGCATAATGATCCTTAGTATTGGGACAGACAGACCTAAAAAAAAAAACAGCGCAGACCCAGATCAGACCTCTCTAGCAGTCTGATCAGGATCTACACTGTTTGCCATTCTGTCTGCATGTTTTGGATTCCTTGCTGGATCATGAAACAAATTTGTTAAAATTTTAGAAGAATAACAGCAAGTTGTCAAGGAGTCCAAATTTTTAGGATTTTTACCATATTTTATATGGGTGTGAGGGGTGGATAGAAAAATACATCCTGAGTGTTACTAATCGGCATCGCTTGCCAAGTGATGCCAGACAGTGATCCCGAGGGATGTATTTTTCTATCTACCCCTCACACTCATATAAGATTCTTTTCATTTTTGAGAATGGAATTTTTATATTGCAGTCACTTCTATTGTCAATGTCCACCATATTTTGATGAAATAATACGACCTTTTTGACCTCAATGTATGTGCAGTGACATCAAACTTAAAGACCGCCTATGTAACTTCCTATTCAACCAGTTCACATCAAACACATGAAATTTTTTTATTCATATCCTATCCCTAGGTAGGTCAAATCCAGGTGTGTAAGAAATAATTTTCCGTATTTTTCTGTTAGAAATATTTGTTATGGGTACTTGTTAGAATCGCCTCGAGTCTCCAGATACGGTGCTCAGAGACAGCACCAAATGTTGTGTCCTCAAGCAAGACATTTTATCCTCCTTGTACCAGTACTCATCCAGGACACTGTCATAAATTTTGTTGAAAATTTTCCAAGTTTTATGTGGAGAAAAAGCAATGAAATATGCAGACTCTGTACTTTAACCTTTACCCTGCTGTAGGCGACAAGCCCTATCTTTGCAAACAGTGTAGATCCAGATCAGATGGCTTCTGAAGAAGCCATCTGATCAGGATCTACACAGTTTGACATTCAGTTTATGAATATGTAGAAATAAGCTGCATCAAGTAATCTGATTGGTTCAAAGTCAGAAATGAGTGTGGCTTAATTGAATATTCAGCAGGTTAAAGGTTAATAAACAGTGTAGCTCCAGATGAGACAGCTCATTATGAGCCATCTCATCTAGCTACATGTATTTTCACTAAACTCCAAATTTACTAGAAAGGACGACTCAATATTCAAAAATGGAATAGTCTATATAAGAAACACTGTGGTGAAAGTGTTAACCCTTGTCCTGCTCAGTATTCATATATGCCACACCCACTACTGATTATCAACCAATCAGATTAACTGTAGCAAATTATTACAACAAATTCACAATCTGAATGACAAACAATGTAGATCCTGATCAGATGGCTTCTTCAGATCTGGATCTACATTGTTTCAAAGAAAAGGCATATCCGGGCTCAGCAGAACAAGGGTTAACATTGCAGTGGTTATTTGGGTAAACAATGCAGAAAATCACCTTTCAAGAGGGCATCCAGATGTTCTGGTTGTCTATAGTAGAAATGACAGAATCTGTTGTCACTGAGAAACGCTGCTTGTATGATCTCCAACTCCGGAACACTGCAATTCTGATGCATTTCTTTGAGCACCCAGGAGTAACCAGCAGACGCAGCAACAAAGTAGTTTTTATCCAACCAGGGAGCATCCTCTGACAAGTCTTCAATCTTCTTGGGTAATTTTGGTGAGTCCTGGGGTCTGTAAGGTCCATATGTCTCCCCTAAGAGACATATGAAGAAAGGAGAGCACTTTGTGATGTAATCCAGACAAATGCGTAGCAAATGTCCTGAATCCGTCTGCAACCCATCTGGCTCCCATTGGATATCCAGTGGTGAAAATACGGAACCTCTAGTACGACAAACTTCATGAAGTTTTGGGAATATGTTCTCTGCTAGATATTCCCTTTCTGCATTAAAGTCAAGCGGTGTTGAGCAGACGTATGGGCAGACTGGTTTGTACAATCTGAATTTCTGAGTTGGAAGTTGATGAACCAGTCCATTGTCATCACTGTCATAGCCAAACTGGACCATTCTACCTTCAAAGTAACCAGTCTTCCTTTGACTGGCTCTGCAACCCAGATTGTTTAGATCTCATCTGTAAGTAAAAAAAGATAATATATGATTACTTACTGTCCTCAGAAAAAAGCTCAAAGCACCAACAGCACTGGTGCTGTTGGTGCTTTGAGCTTTTTTCTGAGCTCAAAGCACCTACAGCACCAGTGGGTCAACTGTCTCTGAGCGTAGACTGGAAAAATGATCCTGAATGGTGACATTTCATTTAACCCTTACATTCCTCTACTGTAAGCAAACAGTGTAGACCCTGATCAGATGCAGTATTCTGCGGCATCTGACCCTTAAATTCCTGTGCAAACAGTTTTGAATCAGATCAGATGGCATGTTCTGCAGTGTCTGATCTAGGTCTACATTGTTTGCCTAACCTAACACATGATTCCAGTCCAGATTATCGATAACACTACATACAGTATTTAAAAACACCGACCTCACAGCAAAAAGAATAATGCAGCCATTTTCTATAAATAACCATTACCTGGATTTTCTCCAAATCATTGAGTCATTTGGACAGCAGCGCTGGAGCTTTAGTGCTTAGTAACTTTGGAATGATTGACAAACAATAGACCTAAGAAGTGCATCAATTTAACCAGGGCCTGACAAATCCAAGTTTCAACCACTTGCCCGGCAATCCTGAGCATCTTCAGAATGGCTTGGAATTTCAATATTCCATATATATTCCATACATTTTCTGGGAAAGTGAAACAAACTAGAAATGTGTCCAGACGACACAGATGCCCCCGCCAAGGGCCCCGCCTCACCCCGAAAATCCATGTTGCAACAAAATTTTCTAAGTGTGTGACCTTGTCATCAGGAACATTTGTGAGAAGTTATATTGAAATTGGTGAAAAAATGTAAGCGCTAGAGCAATGACAAAGTTTTTCTACAAATAGCCACAGTGACCTTGACCTTGAAAGTCAAACTCGTTCGAGGTATTGTCATAAGGAACAGTTGTGTGAAGTTATTTTGAAACCAGTGAAGAAATGCAGACGCTAGAGCGATGACAAAGTTTTTCTAAAAATAGCCACAGTAACCTTGACCTTGAAAGTCAAACTCGTTCGAGGTATTTTCATAAGGAACATTTGTGTGAAGTTATATTGAAATCAGTGAAGAAATATAGACGCTAGAACTATGTTGTGCGCGGGGATAATTAAAAATTTTCAAGTCTGTGACCTTGACCTTGAGCTCATGGGCATGGGTGGGGGTATAGCTGAATAAAATGGACAGGTATCTAACATCATATCAAATATCAACTCAATCCATCGCACGATTTGGAAAATATCAACTCTTAAAATATCTAATTAAAAATTTCTAAGTCTGTGACCTTGACCTTGAAGCCATAGGCATGAGTGGGGGTATTGCCAAATAAACATTTGGTCCTGTCATCATAGCATACATAAGCCAAATCCATAATATAGTTTGGAAAATGTGAGATATTTAAAATCTTTCACATTAAAATTGTCTAAGTCTGTGACCTTGACCTTGAGGTCATAGGCATGGGTGGGGGTATTGCTGAATAAAACATTGTACCTATATCTATCATCATATGAACCAAAGCCATCATAAAAGTTCAGGTTCTACCAGGTACAAATACCTTAACTGGAGTCTTTAACATGGGAAATTTCTAAGTCCATGACCTTGACCTTGAGGCCATGGGCATGGGTGGGGGTATCGCTGAATAAAACTTTGGTCCTATATCTATAATCATACCAAATATGAACCAATTCCATGAAATGGTTTGGAAAATATGAGTTCTAAAATGTTCAAGTCTACCTGTTACAAAAACCTTAACCTGAGTCTTTAACATTGAAAATTTCTAAGTCTGTGACCTTGACTTTGAGTTCACAGGCATGGGTGGGGGTATTGCTTATTAAAACTTTGGACCTATATCTATCATCATACCAAAGATGAACCAGTTCCATCAAATGGTTAGGAAAATATGAGTTCTAAAATTTCAGGCTCTACCTGTTACAAAAACTTTAACCTGAGGTTACAGGATCACGTACGTACGTACACACATACGTACAGACGGACGTACACATGTACGCACCTACGCAAGTATGCACGTATGGAAAACCGAAAAACTATATGCCCCCGGCATCATATGATGCAGGGGCATAAAAATAGCTTGCCCAGCCAAAATTTGGACTTGACCCGGGCAGCTTGGCAATGGATTTTCAGGCCCTGATTTAAACCCTTAGTCACCAGTAAAATTTGCAGGCCACATATTCTATTTTTCTGCCTAATACATGTAGATGTTTCAATGTAATGTCCAGCCTTACTTGCTCTGAAAAATTATGGAAAAGAAAAAAACCCAGATCTTATTCCCAAAACTTCATGAAGTTACAGCCCCCGCCTAGAGCTTCAAGACTGGAAGAAGTTTCAGGACATTTTTCATTTTCAGAGAGAAGTTTTGGTTCAAATTTGTTTTTTTCCCTAAATTGTTCCTTGCATGAAAACTTCTCCCTTAGCTCAAAACAGGCAAAGTTTAAGAAAACTAGAAATTGTGTTTGTGAAACACTATGCCCCCAACCATATGCTTGTCCCTAAATGGGACAGTAAACAGTACCCTATGAACATTTGCAGTAAATATAAACCTGTCAAATATTAACAGATTTTAAACAAAAGTTATTCAGGTCATCTATGCCTTAGTAGCAAACAGACTGCCAAATATCATGAGCCTAGCTCAAGTGGTTCTCCAGTTATTTTGTTCACAAATTTTCCCTAAAGCCAAAATGTATAAGTCCAAAAAGGGGCATAACTCCATTAAATATTGTCAGAATTTCGTCAAAAGTTAATCAGGTCATCTACACATTAGACCCAAACTGTATGCCATATAACATGAGCCTAGCTCAAGCAGTTCTCTAGATATTTTGTTCACAAGTCAAAAGTTAATCAGGTTATCTACACCTTAGACTCAAACTGTACACCAAATATCATGAGCCAAACTCGAGTGGTTCTCCAGATATTTTGTTCACAAGGTTTCCCCATAGCCACAATGCATAAGTCCGAAAAGGGGCATGACTCTGTTAAAAATTTTCGGAATTTTTCCAAAAGTTAATCAGGTAATCTACACATTAGACCCAAACTGTATGCCAAATATCATGAGCCTAGCTCAAGCGGTTCTCCAGATATTTTGTTCACAAGGTTTCCCTATAGCCACAATGCATAAGTCCAAAAAGGGGCATAACTCCATTAAATATTTTCGTAATTTCGTCAAAAGTTAATCAGGTCATCTAAACATTAGACCCAAACTGTATGCCAAATATCATGAGCCTAGCTCAAGCAGTTCTCTAGATATTTTGTTCACAAGGTTTCCCTATTGCCATGATGTGTTTAGTCCGAAAAGGGGTATAGCTTGGTCGGAATTTCGTCAAAAGTTAATCAGGTTATCTACACCTTAGACTCAAACTGAATACCAAATATCATGAGCCAAACTCAAGTGGTTCTCCAGATATTTTGTTCACAAGGTTTCCCCATAGCCACAAAGCATAAGTCCAAAAAGGGGGGTAACTCCGTTAAAAGTTTTCAGAATTTCGTCAAAAGTTAATCAGGTCATCTACACCTTAGACCCAAATAGTCTACTAAATACATGTATCATCAGCCTAGTTCAGACCGTTCTCCATATATTTTGCTCACAAGGTTTCCCCATAGCCATATAATGCGTAAGTCCGAAAAAGAGCGTAACTCCATTAAATATTTTTGGAATTTCATTAAAAGTCAATCTGGTCATCTATACCTTAGACCAAAACTGTCTACTAAATATCATGAGCCTAGCTGAAGCAGTTCTCCAGATATTTTGCTCACAAGGTTTCCCCATTGCCACAATGCATAAGTCCGAAAAGGGGCGTTACTCCATTAAATATTTTCGAAATTTCATCATAAGTTAATCAGGTCATCTGCACATAAGACTCAAATTCTCTACTAAATATCATGAGCCTAGCTCAAACGGTTCTTCAGATATTTTGTTCACAAGGTTTCCCCATAGCCGCAATGCGTTAGTCCGAAAAGGGGCATTTCTCCATTAAATATTTTCAGAATTTCGTCAAAAGTTACTCAGGCCACCTACACCTTAGACCCAAACTGTTTACTAAATATCATGAGCCTAGCTCAAGTGGTTCTCCAGATATCTTGCTCACAAGGTTTCCCCATAGCCACAATGCATAAGTTCGAAAAGGGGCGTAACTCTGCAAAGACAAGTCCGGCGAAAAAAAAAAAATATGAGTCCGCTTATTTTTCATGCACATTCCATATATGAAATTTCGAGATCCTAGCTCAAACCATTCTTGCGTTTCCTACATGGTGAAAGCGTAACGGACAGACTGACAGACAGACAGACAGACAGACAGATGGACAAGACAGAACCAATATGCCCCATCAACTTCTTCGAAGTTGGGGGCACAATAGGAGACTTTTTCCTAAATGGTCCTGAAATTAACACAAAAAATTTCATCTTTGAAATCCTCCAACCAGTCAAGATATATTTTAACTCTTATCATGCTGTTCACGACAACCCCTATCTTTGGAAACAGTGTAGATCCAGATCAGATGGCTTCTGAAGAAGCCATCTGATCAGGATCTACACTGTTTGGCATTCAGTTTATGAATTTGTAGGAATAAATTATGTGAAGAAATCTGATTGGTTCAAAGTCAAAAATGGGTATGGCTTAACTGAATATTCAGCAAGAGAAGGGTTAAGTACAACAGGAAGAGTACTGGTAAACGCTTTCACAGCAGAAAAGCCTTTGGTCTATTATACGAGTCTCATGCAAAGAGGAAAATCTGAGAGATCAGACTGTGCAGATCCAAGCATTCATTGGCCATGCATGTTATATAGCAGATTTTCTTATGGCACAGCTCATATATACATGCACTCACCCTTGACCTGCTGAATAGATTAATTTGGCCACACCCATTTTGGCAGAAAAGGGTGTGGCTAAATTTAATTTATTCAGCAGGACAAAGGACTCACCCTTGTCCTGCTGAATAAATTAAATTTGGCCACACCCATTTTGGCAAGAAATGGGTGTGGCTAAATTTAATTTATTCAGCAGGATAAAGGTTAAGAAGATTGGTGATATCTTCAAGGGAGGCAATGCTTACTTGTGTCATCTTTATAAATAGGGATCTACTTGCTCCTTAGCAGAAAATTGTATTCTTTAACCCCTTTTGTACCAAATGGAATCTTCCACCTTATATATAGCAGAAGTCCATTTCCAAATTTAGGGGTGTCTGCTTGTTTTTCCTTCAAAATTTGTCAGGAAAATGGTTTGACTTTTCGCAAACAGTGTAGGCCCTGATCAGATGCCACATTCTGTGGCATCTGATCTGGGCCTGCACTGTTTGCCAATTACCCATTTTGGGGTTTCCGGTACAAAAATGGGTTAAAAGCAGGCCCTTTTTCAGAGGGTTTTACCAATCACATTTTTTCAGCAAGTATAAGTGTCATACTAAAATTTGATCAAAGTTTTAACAAAATTGATAGTTTTGATTAACTGGGTCCTGTAATTTATGCATTCATATACATTTGTATACATTAAACAAATTTAATGTTCATTAAAAAAACATTAACAAATATTGACATACTTGACGGGTAATGGCTATCGGTTCATCAGCATAAAGGTATTGTAAAATGGAATGAGTATAGTGACAAACATCAATATCTAAATTATCCATTTTCAGTTTACCATAGCACCTCCAAATACATGTGAGAAAGTTCAGTTGACCAACTAGGGTTAACCCTTATCTTGCTGTTCACGACAACCCCTGTCTTTGCAAACAGTGTAGATCCAGATCAGATGGCTTCTGAAGAAGCCATCTGATCAGGATCTACACTGTTTGGCATTAAGTTTATGGATTTGTAGCATTAAATTACATCAAGTAATTTGATTGGTTGATAGGCCGAAATGGGTGTGGCTTAAATGAATATTCAGCAAGATAAGGGTTAACTCTTCTCAGTTCTGATGTCAAGAATGTGTTCTTATCCCTTCTCTTGCTGAATATTCATTTAAGCCACACCCATTTCTTTTTATCAACCAATCAAATTACTTGATGTAATTTATTGCTACAAATTCATAAACTGAATGCCAAACAGTGTAGATCCTGATCAGATGGCTTCTTCAGAAGCCATCTGATCTGGATCTGCACTGTTTCCAAAGATAGGGGTTGTCGTGAACAGCATGATAGGAGTTAACAAATGTCAATCGAGTTGACCCTCGAGTACATCGAAAGTTTGTTTTGTTTTGTTTGATTTGAGGTTTAACGTCCCCGTCAACACTGTAAAGGTCATTTTGGAGGCGCTGCTTCCAATACTGTGGGACTTTTAGCCCTGTCGCCCAATGAAACCAATAGGGTTTATTAGCATGGATGGTCTGCCTTGCACGCGGTTCCTGGACAGGCTTAGATCTTCTAAGCGGTTTACCAGTACTAGTGTGCGGGCCGGATTCAGCTCTGCGTGGAAGCATCATGCAGCGCATATATTTCTTGAAGCCCCTATGGGCTGGGGCCCAGTAAATCGAAAGTATATACAACATGGCGAACACAAATGGCATGCTCAATCTATTCATCTTCAGTCGACTGTTACAGTAAATAACATGTTTTCAAGTTGGATGTGATTTTTGCAACAATTGCCAGTAAATGCAGAGCCAAAATTTCTAATGATTGGCATATGTACAGGAGTTTGAAATAATTGAATTTTGGATTGCGATTACTGTCCTCCACTGTCCGCCATGTTTGTTGTTGTTATTACTCTTCCAACTCTCATACCAAGCTGGGTTGAACTCGAGTTAACTCTAGTAGTCCCAATATTCCTACTCCATGTGTTTTTCTGTAACTCAGTTAACTCTAGTAGGTCAAATGATTTCGCTCATTGACTGTGTTGGGTGGCCCCCACCCATAAGGGATTGAAGAAATATATGGGCTGCATGACACTTCCATGCAGAGCTGAATCCGGCCCGCAGACTAGTACTGGTAAAACGCTTAGAGGATCTAAGCCTGTCCAGGAACTGCGGTGCGAGGCGGACCGTCCATGCTAATAAACCCTATTGGTTTCATTGGGCGACAGGGCTTGAGATGTCATTTCATCTCAATGTCGGGTAAAGTCCCACAAAATTGGAAGCAATGTCTCCAAAATGACCTTTACAGTGTTGACGGGGATGTAAAACCTCAATTCAAACAAACAAAACTGTGTTGGGGTTTAAAGAAACACCCCTTGTAGGTCATTTGGTGTTGTCTCCCAGTAAGCCAATGTCTATTGTACGTACCATTCACCCAAGATACACTTTGTCTCACCCGACCACCTACACAGAATGCAGTATGTGATCAAGGTCTACACTTTTTTCTTACAGTACAGTAATTTAAGGGTTAAATGGAACAGTTCAGAACCCTTTCAGGACCATTTTTCATAGCAACAGATAAGATAACTGAAGGATAGCTTTGGTCAATTTTCCATAAAAACCTATGTTGTGGGTATTCATTAGAACCGCCTCCCCGAGGCAGTTCTAATGACTACCCACAACATAGGTTTATATGGAGAAATAAGGAAAACTATCCTTCAATTATCACAAAATACTACCTTATCTGTTGCTAAGAATTTTTTCAACCTACACTCAGAGACAATGGCCCCACCAGTGCTGTCAGTGCTTTGATTTTATACTATGCATACAATTAAACTTTATACTGTTGGGGTCCAAAACAGAAGCCATTTTAGTTGAAACAACCACATTATAGCAAAACAAAAAGGAACAGATTATATAAAACAAGCAGCATAAAGCAGGGCAATATACATCATCTCATTTTGCATGTGATAGGACATCTTGCTCTCATAAACATTGCCATGAAGTTTTATCAAGATATTCTATAACATTACCTAGTTATGGATAGTCTGAAAAAATCTTATCAAAGATGAGTAACTCTGAAACTGAGCAAGGGAGAGTAATCATTTTTGTATGGGATTCAAGGTCTTGACATTGAACACATCTCTGTAAGTTTCATCAAGATTTTCTAAAATATTTATGGTTACCTAGTTATGGTGAATACAAGGATAGTTTCATATGTTTGAATTGTTGTTTAACCCTTTTTGTACCAAATGGAATCTTCCTCCTTATGTATAGCTGGAGCTCATTTCAAAATTTAGGGGTGTCAGGTTGCATTTTCTTCAAAATTTATTTCGAAAATGACTGAACTTTTAGCAAACAGTGGAGGCCCTGATCGGATGCCGCGTTTTGCTGCGTATGATCTGGGCCTGCGCTGTTTGCCACCTACCTGTTTTGGGGTACCCGGTACTAAATGGGTTAACATCCCTGTCAACACTACTTAGGTCATTTTGGAGACACTGCTTCCAATTTTGTGGGACTTTTACCATGCAGAGCTGAAATGACTGCACACAAGTACTGGAAAACTACTTAGAATTCTAAGCCAGTCTGTGGTCAAAATCCGATCACTGGTTTAGGAGGAGTTGTCGTTTGATGAAATTGTTTACGGATGCATGAACTCACGACGGACAAAAAGTGATCCCAAAAGCTCACCTCGTCACTACATGACGCTGAGCTAAAAAACAGGACAAAATTAAGGTAGCTCAATGCCAGTGTGACTGATGCCCGACACTGCCTAATACTGTCCAGTTTAGGGCAGTAATTGGTATTTGGTGAGCTTAAGAACAAACAAACAACATTCTCAGACGGATAAAAACAAGTGGCCGGTCAATCCTATCAAATGCAATACCATATTGTATACAAAAGCATATACCATTTATAAGACAAGTCTAAAATCTAAAAATATTCAAACAACTGTAAAAAGAAGGCAGTTAATATAATACATGTTTTGTTTGTTTGATTTGGGGTTTTATGTCCCCGTCAACACTCTAAAGGTCATTTTGGAGACGTTGTTTCCAATTTTGTGAGACTTTTACCCGACATTGAGATGAAATGACATCTCAAGCCTTGCCGCCCAATGAAACCGACTCGCACAGCTTTGCCTGGGCAGGCTTAGATTCTCTAAGCGGTTTACCAGTACTCATGTGTGGGTCGGGTTCAGCTCTGCTTGGAAGCATCATGCAGCCCATCTATTTCTTCAAGCCCCGATGGGCGGGAAATATAATACATGTAGGTAAGCTGTGAAAAAGATAACTCGAACCACTTTGGGATCATAAAAATTTATTCAACACAGCGGTAGTTCGAGCCACTGAGGGTTACTGCCAGGAGGCATAACGAGATACTTTTGAACATCTTTTAGATGTTCTGTAATGAAAATGTATGCTGTGTGTACTCATTAGAATCGCCTCACAGAGGTGATTCTAATGAGTACATACAGCATACATTTGCAGGATAAAAGACTAACATCTTCTTAATTACCCCCCACTATTGCTTGTGAAGAGGATTTCCCTAGGGACTCAAGAGGGAGTTCGACTCAGCCATGGTAAACAAGCCATCGGTGTTCAAGCCATCGAAGTTCTACTGTATATTTAAATTTGACATTTCATACAAAAAATATATATATAAATATATATTTGATGTATCAAATAGCTCTTAACACACTGACGACTCGCTCACCATGGCCTAAATAGTGTTGACCGGGATGTTAAACTTCAAAACAAAACCAAAAACAAAGCCAAGTGAGTGAGCTAAAAAAATATAACATTTGAAAATGTCCACACAATTACTCTTTATCAAATTCAATGTAGTTCAATTCCACAATGTTGAATTCAAATAAAGCCCTGATGTTATAGAAACTTTTTTACATGCTCAACTCATTTGAGCATGAATTTTTTTTTTATAGCCCCCGCCCATCGGGGCTTGGAGAACTAGATGGGCTGCATGATGCTTCCACGCAGAGCTGAAACCAACCCGCACACCAGTACTGGTAAACCCCCTTTGAGGATCTAAGCCTGCCCAGGCAAAACGGTGTGAGTTGGACCGTCCATGCTTATAAACACTATTGGTTTCATTGGGCGGCAGGGCTTGAGATGTCATTTCATCTCAATGTCGGGTAAAAGTTCCACAAAATTTGAAGCAACATCTCCAAAATGACCTCTACAGTGTTGACGGGGAAGTTAAACCTCAAATCAAACAAACAAATCCACAATGTTGAATTCAAATAAGACCCTGATGTTATAGAAACTTTTTACACGCTCATCTCATTTGAGCATGAAATTTTTAATGTGAAAATAGTGTAACAGTAGAATTCCTATATTAAGACCATTTTGGGACTATTCAAAAGTGGTCTTTAAGACCACTTTTGAACAGTCCCAAAGGTGGTCTCTTAAAAGAGGACACTGAGTGTAAAATCTGTTAAGATTGAACCGCTGAAACCTAATCAACCTGCATTTAAAAGCAGAATAAGACCTAATTTTAGCTGATCTTAACCCTTGACCTGCTGAATATTTATATATGCCACACCCACTACTGATTATCACCAATCAGATTACTTTATGCAAATCATTGCAACAAATTCATGAACTGAATGACAATGAAGATCCTGGTCAGATGGCTTCTTCAGAAGCCATCTGATCTGGATATGCATTGTTTGAAAGATCAGACATATCCAAGCTCAGCAGAACAAGGGTTAATATTGGAATTTTACTGAAAAATGAATAGCAAATAAATGTGACCTTTGTCTTCACGACATCATCAGAGATCATTACTTGTCCTGTTCATAAATTTTAGAATGGCATTTTGAACTTAATGAGCAGGACAAATCTTATGCTCAAGTGAGCTGAGCATGAAAAAATGTTTTATCAGTTACCCCCTATATAAATTGCAATGTAATACCTTGACCTCTTAAAGGTATGCTATCTCAGGAGAAGTGAGCTTTATCAGGTCAGTGTGACATTGCACTTTTATGAATGAACCCAGGAATTCACCGGACTACTGGAAAAAATGGCAAGAATGTTATTATTGCTGGAAAATTTGAAAAAATTACTTTACAAAAATGTCATAGGAAAAATTATGGTCAGCTGAAACTAAATATATCGACTGATTATTGTGCACCCAAATGTTGCGACGCACTGAGGGCAATCGATAACTGATCGTAAATTGCAAATTACTAGTAAGAGTGTACAAATGGATAAAATGATAAATATAATACCATATTCATGTCATCCGATATCAAGTTTATCAGGCTCGGCTTCGAGAACCCGTGTAGAATCGCTTGGTGAGCCTCACGATTCTACAAGCTTTCTCAAAGCCTTGCCTGATAAACTTGATATCAGAAGACATGAATCTGGTATTCTTTATATATAATCCAATGGCAAGATATCCACAAGTGTCAAACTATCAAATTCAACTTTTCCATCTAACAAATTCAACAAAATCTTTGTTGGATAACCTGTCAACATAATCAATCTTGTTGAATTTGATAGTGCAACCAAATCTCTTTATGACACTATTCTTGGTGTCAATAAAAGCTGAGACCATGTCAGTCAAACAATAGTGGTTTGGGTTTTTTGGTTTTACGGCCCTTTCAAGATTATTTCAAGCCAATCATTAATCAGGTGGGTAAAAACCAGAGTACCCACAGAAAAAACAACTGACCTTCCATAGCAGAACTTGGCATCTCACATAAGGCCCGAGCAGGGCACGAACCACAGTGGTGACAGACCCGATGAATAAGAGTCAGTGCTCTTATGCATTAGGTCACTTAGGCCCTAAACAATTGTGGTAACTCCAGACTAAATCATACATGTACACAACAACCTCTTTATAACTGAGCCCCGCCAAGCAAATTTGTGTCTTCGAGCATTCCGTCAGGACAAATTTTAACTGCGCATGCCCAGCCATTCAGAGGGGCCAGGGATATGGCTTTCTGTCTGAAGGTTCCTCTTGATTTACTGCTTGTATGAGCAAGCAGCGAAGGTTCTGGCGAGACTGCGCGGATGCGCAGGCTCGCCTGAACCTTCGCTGCTCGCATAAGCGATCAGTACAAAAATCGCTTGACGGGGGCCCAACTAAAGCTGGCATGATTAATCGGATGATCGATTATTCCATCAATAAATTCCACAAAAATGATTATCATTACTGATTTGCTTGCAATCGATTATTTGATAAGTACAATTTACTACCCAAAGTTGTACCTAAAATAGCTGTATGAGTGGCAAACAGTCCAGACCCAGATGTAGAATGCAGCATCTCATCTGGGTCTACACTGTTTGCTCAGGCCTGTCTGTTCAAATACATATGGCAAGGTACAGCATATGGTAGGAATCATGCTCAGACAAAGCAAGACAGATAAAATTATGACCCAATCTTCAGTGATTACTAATTGAATAGCGATCGCAATGACAGGAATGATAATCGATTATCTTTTCAGCTCCGATTAGCGAGCCCTATTTATAACTTTAGTTTGACTGAATATAAATTAAGATTGATCTTCCAAAAATGTATAGATTATATAATAAAATAACCATTGATAGTCATGTTAGTTTAAAAAAACAATTATGGTATATATCCAAACAAAAATGGATAGATTATATAGAGTGAGTGAGTGTTCGAGTTTTACGTCCCACCAACAGCTAAGGTCATACGGAGATGGGACCTCGGTTTAAGTAAAAGACTCATCCGAAAGTCTGGAGAAGCGCGGGATCGATCCTGCGATCCCTGGTTTACAAGGCGAGTAGCGTAACCACTACACCACAGGGGCTTCTATAGACTATACATGTGTATAAAAAATGACCATTTATGGAACTTTGTTACATCCAAAATCCTGTTGTCAGCCTCGATAGCCCAGTGGTTAGCGTGTTCAACTCATAATCGAGAGGTTGTGCGTTCGAGTCTGGACCCGGTATCAATGTGTGTCTTTGGGCAAGACACGTAATGACACTGCCTCACTCCACCCAGGTGTAAATGGGTAGCAGTGGTGTAATAGTCACTGCCTCTCTCGTGCGTGTGTGAAAACATCCGGAATGAGTGTTCTAGAGCGATTAAATACATGTAAGCTTGAAGCTTCCATCACAATCAAACTAAAATAAATTAGTATTAAACAAAATCCTGTTATAATGAAGTGCTATGATTTAGACAAAGATTGGCCTTAAAAAACAAACAAACAAAAAGCAAACTTACAAGTGATCTTATTTATCCAGCTTAGGAGCTGCAGTATTATGACCAACTTTCAATGGCAAAACCATGTAATATATTGACAAACACCTATTAAATTAAGTAGAAATCGATAGGGGAGGGAAAAGAATAGTTACAGTAATGATCCTAATTATTGGGACAGATAAGCCTAACCAAACAGTGCAGACCCAGATCAGACTGAAGAAGCAGTCTGATCAGGGTCTACACTGTTTGCCATTCCATTTGCACCTTTTTGACTCCTTGCAAGATCGTGAAGCAAAAATTAATTTGTTTAAATTTTAGGAGATTTACAGCAAGTCCTCAACATGCTCAAGGCGGCCAAATTTTTAGGATTTTTACAATACTATAAAAAAAACTTTGGATAGCCAATTACTGTATCTGCCACTTCCATTTTGTGTTATTAACAGATAAGACACGATGTTCAACTGAGGTAATGGCCAAGTATGACTGACTCAGTATATGAAGATAGATAGATGTTTGTTTTCCGAATTGCCATGTGATGATGAGCGTAAAGAAAGCGAAGGTTGCAAGTCATTCTATTCATGTGTCACTTTATATCGGTACCTGCTGGTCTGGGACACGACCGAGCCTGATAACCCTTATTTATTCACAGTTCGACACAGCGCAATAAAATCATATATTATCGTCAGCATAATGCCTATATGAAATGCAACAGTAAAATGTATTCATCTTTTAAAACATTTTTATCCAGAAACTAGACAAAAGTGCCCAGTGGGGCACGTATACCCCCGGCCAGTGCCATCACCTCAGCTGAAAATAGCAATGTCAAAAGCTTCTTTGCATATACAGGCCATATTCCATAGAATGGCCATTTTCAAGATTCAAAGGGCAATAACTCTGAAAGAAGGTAAGCAAGAGTTATGGTTCATGGTGTTCAACATTCATGTGGAGTTTCATGAAAATATGTCAAGCCGTTTAAAAGTAATGGAGAAGACACGAAGATGTTAGCAGACACATAATTTGCAATCTTCAAAGGGAAATAATTTGTAATGTATGCAAACAAGAGTTATGGTTCTTGTGTACTGCCCATTCTATTATCTTGCTTTACATTTGTTTGAAGTTTTATGAAATTATCTCAAACGGTTTTAAAGTTACACAGCGGACACAAGTGTATGGTAAAACTCGTAATATTCAAAGGGCAATAACTCTGAAAGTAGGAAAGCAAGAGTTACGGTTCATGTGTTCTGCACATCGTCTCATGGTGTTTAACATTTATGTGAAGTTTCATGAAAATATATCAAGCGGTTGAAAAGTTATTGAGCGGATACGAAAATGCAAGTTAAAACATACAAAGGGCAACTAGATCGCGCAGTCGATGGCACGCCATCGCAAATCCCCACGTTTTGACCTCTTCCAGGGACCCCTGGGGGCTGGTCCAAAAATTAATGTGCTCTTGCAGAAGCCATTCATGTAAGTAACTCACACACCAAATTTGGTTGAATTCCAATTAACGGTATAGGAGGAGATAGCCGGACAGACAGACGGACAGACGGACGGAGGCAATAACAATATCCCCACTTTTCTTCAAAAAACGTGGGGATAATAACTGTGAAAGTAGAAAAGCAAGAGTTACGGTTCATGTGTTCTGCACATCTTCTCATGGTGTTTAACATTTATGTGAAGTTTCATGAAAATATATCAAGCGGTTGGAAAGTTATGGAGCAGACACGAAAATGCAAGTTAAAACATACAAAGGGCAATAACTGTGACAGAAGAAAAGCAAGAGTTACGTTTCATGTGTTCTGCACGTCGTCTCATGGTGTTTAACATTTATGTGAAGTTTCATGAAAATATATCAAGCGGTTGAAAAGTTATGGAGCGGACAAGAAAATGCAAGTTAAAACATACAAAGGGCAATAACTGTGAAAGTAGAAAAGCAAGAGTTATGGTTCATGTGTTCTGCACGTCGTCTCATGGTGTTTAACATTTATGTGAAGTTTCATGAAAATATATCAAGCGGTTGAAAAGTTATGGAGCAGACACGAAAATGCAAGTTAAAACATACAAAGGGCAATAACTGTGAAAGTAGAAAAGCAAAAGTTACGGTTCATGTGTTCTGCAAGTCGTCTTATGGTGTTTAACATTTATGTGAAGTTTCATGAAAATATGTCAAGCGGTTCAAAAGTTATGGAGCAGACACGAAAATGTTAACAGACACACACACGCACACACAAACACACACAGACACACAGAAAATACGAAAACTATATACCCCCATGGCATACTGCGTATGCCGGGGGTATAACAAACGAAATGTATTAGTAAAAAAAAGTGTGGCCTGCATGCTCTATTAGTTATTACTGCTATCCATTCAAGTACCTGATAATATTAGCGCCCTATCGGTTGCGTCAGTGTCTTTGAACTTAACAGTGCTCAGCATGACTAGCGGTGCATAAGAAAAGCTACTTTGCGTCCCTGTGAGGTATTTTTCGGGCCCTACGCTAGTGAAATTGTTTCACAAACATATTTTTGTTCTTACGCAAACATTGAATTACATTATATAAAATTTCCGATAAAATACAGAACATGCCGAAAGTACCGGTATGGCTAAAAAGTACCCCGGTACGTACCGCCGGAAGAAAATACCACGGTTTACTGTGCACCTGTTTTACCGCACACCCCTAGTTACAGGTCTACATGGTTGAAAGGGCCATTTGATACAACCACATGTTCCTAATGCCAACTTTGGACATGTTTGGTGAAAATTATTAGGGACATGCACAACTCCCTTAACCCACTGTATGCTAGGGGACTCTTCCATTGCTATATGTTGGACAAGTCTTTTTGTCATGTTTTTATTCTATTTTGTTTGCAAATCATGCAGGTCCAGATCAGACGCCGCATTCTGCGTTTTTAGGGGTTTCCCGCACACAATGGTAACCCTTGTCCTGTTGAAAGTCAATAAATTAATTTAGCCACGTCCATTTCTGACTATCAGCTAATCAAATTACTTGATATAATGTACTTGATATAATGTATTCATACAAATTTGCAAACTGAATGACAAAGTGTAGATCAGATCAGATGGTTTCTACAGATCTCGATCTACACTGTTTGAAAAGGAAGGATTTTCATGTTCAGTGGGATATGTGTTAATACACACAATGCAGCAATGTTCCTCTATGTCAAAAACTCAACTGAGGAAATTTTTTCTTTCTTTCTTTACATACTGCCATATGCCCCCGCGGACATTCTAGGCAGATGTATATAGAACATATACTCCAGTTTGCAGGATGAAAGCATACACAGTAATCATGTAAATATGGTAGGATTCTTTAACCTGCACAGGGGATGGTTCTCCCTGCACAGGGCCCCGAAGGACAGCGCACTTTATGACATTCATTCCTGCAAATGATGCCAATGGAGCATGTTCGGACACCGAAATTTAATCGCAGCTGCCGGGAATAGAACCCGGGACCTCTAGCATCAGAGGCAAGTGCACTAATCACTGAGCTATCCCGCTCCACGCTTCTTGCTTGTACAAGTATATATAAAAGACATTTGAATAGTTATGAAAAGGACAAATAACATTCTCTTCTGATCTCAGACTCTACTGCATGACAAATCATCATAATATCTATTATATATCAATGAGCATGAAACATTCCATGCTGAATCCAGTTAAGCATGAAAAAAGCTTTAAAAACTTGGAACCATGTTTACAAGGTATTTTTTTTCAAGACTGGGTTTGGCCAATTTGATTGACTGACTGTCATTATGAAAACACGCCTATTCAAATACATTGTAAATATTACCTCCCAAAAAATAAACTCTTCAGATTAAAAAATGAGATATTTTTACTAGAGTAAGCCTTACCCTCATAAAGTGTAAGCCCTCCGAACGTTGTTTGTTTCCTAGCTTCCTAGTGAAGCCAAGTCCTGAGAAGTTTTATCGGAGTGTTGCTCTATTGCAATCCTGCACTCCTGATTTCCATCATCCGGTTGCGTTCTGTTACTTAATTTCCAAAGGGTGAACCAAAGAATCAAGACCATAGGAAGCAGGGAGACCTTCATTTCAGTATAATACTGGGCAACATTGAGTCAAACAATAATACCATATAAAGAGCGATGTACCCAAATACAGTAATGACTTGTAATGTGGAATAATGATGCGTAATGATGCCTAAAAGGGCATAATGATGCGTTATGTAGCATATTTTCTGAATTTATAAATATTCTAGAACAGATAAAACCTTTTTCCCGCATCCTGATACCCACATTCAGTATCCCCAATTACTAAACACCCAGTGAGGTTTTCGCGATTCATAGTGGAGATCAACATAGGGTGTGTGATGCTAAAATTGTGTCGAGAGCCAAATTATTATGAAAATTTATCTTCTATCTATCTTCAAATACAGTTTGGTCCACGCAGAGCTGAATCTGACCACACACAAGTACTGGTAAACTGCTTAAAGGATCTAAGTCTGCCCAGGCAAAGCAGTGCGAGTCAGACCGCCCATATGCTTATAAACCCTACTGGTTTCATTGGGCACTAGGGCTTGAGATGTCATTTCATCTCAATGCCGGGTAAAAGTCCCACAAAACTGGAAGCAATGTCTCCAAAATGACCTATACAGTGCTGGAGGGAGGTTAAACCACAAATCAAACAAACAAACTAATCTTCAAATACAGAGCCAGTCATCTTCTAGAGTTGCTTTTGGTAAAAATAATCAGAGTTGCATGACATATGGACCCCTGCCTGTGTGAAGAATGGCACAAAACAATGTCTAAATTTAACATAAATACATGAAGTGCAATATATCCACATCTTAAGTCTGAATTACCAGAATCTTTCTTTTTTTCTTTCTACTTATACTGCGATCAGATCAGAATCAGAATTGTCAGTGGTGACATGTCAAATGACATTCATAAACCAGGATCTGTGATGGGAAGTTAGTCCCTAGCTCTCATCGATCAGTTACATCTGACCATTACTCGCAGGTGTACATTACATACACACCAGGTTTTGCAGGATGAAAGCCTACACAGTAATCATGAAATTACAGTATGGGTCTTTTATATCCTGTCCAGGGCATGACTCTCTTTGCACGTGGGGGCTCCAGTTAACGTCCCGATCCGAAGGACGGTGCACCTAATGACATTCATCCCTGCAAATGATGCCAATAGAGCGTGTTCAGACACCGAAATTTTTTATCACCGATGCCGAGAATCGAACCTAGTACCTCTAGCATCAGAGGCAAGTGCACTAACCACTGAGCTATCATGCTCCATGTGAATCAGAATCAGAAATGTTACTGGTGACACTTCAAATGACATTCATACCCCAGGTCCTGTTATGTGGAATGTTAGTCCCTAGCTCTAACTAAAGAGGTAAACTTAGCTATACAACCATTAGCACCTTCAGCTATTGAAATAATCAAATCTGGAAGGGCATTCCAATCTCTAATGGAGGCCAAAGGGCTGAGAGTGACTGCTGGAAAGACAAAGATCATGATCTGTGGTACTGGTGTGGACCTCCTGCAGAGTACAGGCTAGTTCCAATGCGCTGTATGTCCCAAAGGAGTGGGCAGCAACAGTATCTTTTGTAATGGTTGCAAGTTCTGCACGCCCCTTAGATGGCAGCCACAGAGGGAAGTCCAAGTCGGATCCGACAAGCTGCAGGTTGAAGCTTCCTTTTCCTAACCTAGGTGATATGCACTCAGCAGCAGGTGGTTGCGACCTTTCAACCACATCACGTGTGAAAACAGCCTGGAAGAAATTCAAGAGGTTGCTACCAGGTCCCTCTTCCTGCCACTTCTCGTTCAAGACACGCGGCCATGTGTACAGCTCTTGCGTGAGGAGCACAATGCTCCCTGCCAGTGAGACATGGCCATTGACAAAGCCAAACCTCCAACGTCTTCAGCGGAAAGACAGGGCAATGATCAGACAGATCTGCCATACCCTAACGTTGATGTAGCATGAATTGCTTTCTCTAATTAATATTGTTAAATTGTCGTTCAATCAAAACTGTTTGCCACACACCATTTTGGACATAAAACTGATCCTTTTTCGTATAAATTTGGATGTTAATTATACATGCTTTAATCTTATTTCCGTCTGTTAAATAAAGCACATCGACTACATTTTGGTATGATGGTGGATAGTTTTATAATGCTTTTTAGGCAACAAAATGTGCGATAAAATGTCAGAGGAGGCTGGTTCTATATCATTTAATATTTCAAAAACACAAATTAACTAGGATCCGTTAATTTTTTGAGGTATCAGAATCAGAAATGTTACACATGACACGTCAAATGACATTCATACACCAGGACCTGTGATATGGGAAGTTAGTCCCTAGCTCTAACCAAAGAGGTAAAATTAGCTGCACAATCCTCAGCACCTTCAGCCATCGAAATAATCGAATCGGGAAGGGCATTCCAATCTTCAATGGTTCGGGGGATTCTTTATAAATGTCAGTTCTTGCAGTAAGGGTCTGAAATGTTATTGAATGGTGCCTTCTACAGTGCCTAGCTGGGGGAACAAGGTCATCTGTTGGGATGCTGGCAGCACCCTTTAGACCGTTGTATAAGTGTATGAGCCTACTGTCTCTTCTCCTTTTCTCGAGAGACTCCCATCTTAATTTTCCTAGAATTCCAGTCATGCTCCCAGTCTCAAAACAGTAATTTCCTGTTAAAAATCTAGCAGCTCTATTCTGAACATTTTCAATTTCTTCATTAAGGACCACTCCGCTTGGGTCCCAGATGCTACTACCATATTCCAAGATTGGGAGAACAAGTCCCCTATATGCTGTCTCTTTCACATCCTGAGGACACTGATGAAGATTTCGCCTCAGGAAACCAAGTGTTCTATTAGCCTTTGTACACATGTTGCTAATGTGTGTATTCCATCTCAAATCGTGAGTGATTGTCACACCAAGGTATTTAATTTAATTCACATTTTCGAGGACCGGGTAGAAAGGAGTTTAATTACACAATAAACATTCAAAATTCTCATTGACACAATACGGCAACAGTCATGTTTAGCCAACCAGATAAAAGAGCTACTCTACAGGGGAGGTAATTGGCGCATGTGCAGTGAAGTGTAAACATAGTCACATGTCAAAACATTGGATCCATGTATATGATTCGAGGAATGGCAACAAGTCCAGTCACACCTCCATGAGTCACAGGTTGAGCTGTAACCTGTGACGTCCAATAAATGGGACGGCCCCCGCCCATCGGGGCTTGAAGAAATATATGGGCTGCATGATGCTTCCACGCAGAGCTGAATCCGACCCACACACGAGTACTGGTAAACCGCTTAGAGGATCTAAGCCTGCCCAGGCAAAGCGGTGTGCACGAGTCGGACCATCCATGCTTATAAACCCTATTGGTTTCATTGGGCGACAGGGCTTGAGATGTCATTTCACCTCAATGCCGGGTAAAAGTCTCACAAAATTGAAAGTACCGTCTCCAAAATTACCTTTACAGTGTTGACGGGGACGTTAAACCTCAAATCAAACAAATAAATGGGATGCAGGCATACAGTGAAGACCTAGATTGGCCACCACAAAAACGGCCAGGCATTTTCAGGCATAAACTGTTCATCTTTATGCCACATTACGCATCATTACGCAACATCCCTTACTGGGGAAAGTATAATTTAAGGACTTTTACTGGAGGACCAGAGGACTGAGGACCAGGGGTATAATTTGAGGACCAAATACAGGAGAACCAGTGTTTTAATCAGCCATATAATGGCTATGATACCGGTAATTGAAGATAATTACCGTATTCGCACTAATTACCGCACATGCTCCTATAAGCGCACACCAAAGCTATTTTTGAAAAGGAAATGCATAAGCTCACACTTTACAGTAACCTCCCCATGGAAGCTCTCACAGTAAATCTATAAAAACTTACCTTATTTCTTCAACAGTGAAGGCAATGCTTTAGTATCCTTTTCCATCCCATTAAATATCAGTATGCATCATCTCGGAAGCTATTGTTTTTGCATCGAGTGTGCGCTAATTAGGTAGATTTTTCACTGTGATTTTTGACACGATTTTGAAAAAAACTAAGTGTTCAGTGCGGTAATTAGGGCGAATAGGGTACTGTTTATTGAAAATGACACCTGCTGGTATGGTATATCACCTCCTGGGCATATATACAGAATAAAAGGAAAAAAGAAATATTAAAATAAAATAAATAAAAGGAAAAACAAATTATTATGCTCAGGAAATTTTTCACCATAGAATTTTATGAAATATATTTTTGGCATCTTGCTACTCTGATAAAAATGTTTAGTTGAAATTAGAATTTCTGTACTTTCTATATACTTGATATTATCTCTGTTTTTTTTTGTTTTTTTTTAATTCACAAGCTGCATGATGAACAGTGAAGATCCTGATCAGATGACATCTTGTTACTCTTTTAAAATGTTCACTTGAAATGAGAATTTGTCTACAGTAAGTACTACCAATAAACTTATATAATTTAATTCACAAACTACATGATGAACAGTGAAGATACTGATCAGATGGTTTATCTAGAGCTACACTATTTGCAAATGTAGGTCTTGTTTAGCGGGATAAGTGAAAAAAAAAATAATTAAAAGGAAAACATGCCATAAGGAAATTTTTCACCATATAAATAAATGAAATATTGTTTGTTTGTATTGGAGTTTAATGGCCCAGTCAACACTATTTTAGATCATTTTTGAGCCGGTCAGTTCACTTATCCACACTTTTCCTGAGCAGGCGTATACGTAAGTGGTTAACCAGTACAGTGCACATTCTTTTGCCAGAAACTGACAACTACCCTTCTTGAATCAGCGGAAGGGAGAGAATGAACGAAGAAAAGATTTCATGATCAATCCCTACAAAAGAAAAGAAAGTTGCCGACCCTGGCAGTAAATGTTATATATTTCAGGCATCTTGTTACTCTTTTAAAAAAATATGTTCAGTTCTAATGGAAATTTCTCTACTAGGAAATAAAAACAAAAACAAACATTTATTTATTTATTTAATTTTTTGTAGGACAATTTGGCCAAATTAATTTGTCCTAGTGAATTTATTTACCTATTTTTTTTTTTGCCACAAAGACACACTACATGCAAGTTCAGACCATCTACAATTAGCTAATGTTAGGAAATATATTCATGTAACAAACAGTGTAGCAGACTACCAACTCCCAAGTATTGCATTCAGAGCTGTATATGAAAATAAAAAAACAAAAAAACTTTTAATCTTATATCTTAAGCACCAAGCAGATGGCATTCAATTTTTTTTTCTTTGTTTGTTTTCAGAGAACAACATTTCCATAGGACTCATATATGAAAAATGCAAACCAAGATTTTCTTTGAGAAGTAAAGAAAAGGGCTTGATATTGAAATAGTTGTGATTGGCAGTTTAATGGTTGTATTTGTAGGTGGGGCTTATCCTATTGTAGGTGGGGCAAAGTTACATATTATAACCAATGGCTGTAAGCCTATGATTAGGTTGACATTTTGCAAATGATTGAAAGTCTTCATTTTTAAAATGTGTTGTTAGATCTTTCAGAAGGATTTTTTTCTAATTATTTTGGGTGTTAACCCTTTTTGAACCAAATGGAATCTTCCTCTTCATTTATGGCAGGAATCCATTTTGAAATGTAGGGGTGACAGGTTGTGTTATCTTCAAAATTTATTCAGAGAATAGCTAAACCTTTTGCAAATAGTGTAAGCCCTGATCTGGGCCTACAATGTTTGCCAATGTACCCATTTTGGGGTTTCTGGTACCAAATGGGTTAATTAGGACATTTTATTATTATGTTGAGCTGAAAACTGAAAAAAAAAACCCTATCCTTCCATTGCAGTACTCACACAGGACCTATAAATAAGCATTTATTTATTTAATTATTTAATAAATTATTTTTATTTATTTTTTTATTATTAATTTATTTATTTTATTTTATTGTTTATTTCTTTTATTGTGTAACAATCAAGAACTAGAATCGCGCAGTCGATGGCACGCCATCGCATATCCCCACGCTTTTTTAAAGATACGCCACTATGTAAGTTCTCAATTGCAACTCCCACCCAATCTTGGGATCAAAATTCCGAAAGTGTCATGCACTCCTCAGACCAAAGACCAATCAGTTCCCAAAGTTTCATGTTTCTATCTGAAACCGCGTAGGAGGGTTATCCAGTAATCGTTAAAAAGGGGGTTATGGGGGTGAAAATCCAAGTTTTTGACCTCTGGTGACCTCAAACCTGACCCTAGAGGTCAAAATTTGATTTTTATGTATTCTACTCATTATGCCATTCGATTTGATATGTCACACGACAAGGTTCTGAAAACTTTGATTTTTTACCCCCGGGGCACACCACCCCTGGCCTGGCCCCTAGGGGTAGGATAAAAATTCCGAAAGTGTCATGCACTCCTCAGACCAAAGACCTATCAGTTCCCAAAGTTTCATGTTTCTATCTGAAACGGCGTAGGAGGAGTTATCCGGTAATCGTTAAAAAGGGGGTTTATGGGGGTGAATATCCAAGTTTTTGACCTCTGGTGACCTCAAACCTGACCCTAGGAGTCAAATATTGATTGTTATGTCTACTCATTATGCCGTTCGATTTGATATGTCACACGACCAGGTTCTGAAAACTTTCATTTTTTACCCCCGGGACACACCACCCCCTGGCCTGACCCCTAGGGGTAGGATTAAAATTCCGAAAGTGTCATGCACTCCTCAGACCAAAGACCTATCAGTTCCCAAAGTTTTAAGTTTGTAGCTGTAAAAGTGTGGGAGGAGTTGTCCGGTAAGACGGACGTACGTACGGACGACGGAGATAATTACAATATCCCCACTTTTTCTTCGAAAAGCCTGGGGATAAAAAATGAACCTGGGGAAAAAAGATCTCAGTTCTGGGCATTTCAATAACTCACCCAAGTGACAGTGTGGCAACAGGTCCACAAAATGAAAACCACTCCCACCCCATAAAAAACACCTTATAGAGAAAACTAGGGTTTACAGGGGCATACATCATCTTTCTTATTACTGCTCCAAGAAGTAGGTTGTGTGTGCTAGTTAGAAACACCTCAATGAGGCAGCAATCTATGTTTGCATTATAAATAATAAAAATATCAAAGATTTTCACCCCCCCCCCACCAAAAAAATAGCCATTTTGGAGATGTGGAAAAATGCACTATGACACATGTGTGTGTTATTACAAACTTAAGACTGACATTTTCCGTTTTATTGGTGACATTCTTCTCATTTTGTCTGCGAGCTTCTCATTTCGTCTGCAAGCATAGAATGTGTGTGCTCATTAGACAAAGGTGGTTCTAACAAATGTATCTCACAAGTACCCAAATCATGGAGTGGTTTTGAGCAAGAAACCAATACTACGAGCATAGTCGCATAGTTAAGATGATTTTTTTTTACTTTTTTTTTTTCAAACATAATTTGTGGATGCTCAGTCTGCCACATAAACTTAGGCGGTTCTTACAAACACAGAAAATACATGTATATGTTTGTGAGCAAAAATAATGAAAACAATGTGAACCCATTTTTCTTGGTAATAATTGAGCATTACAACAATGCTCATTACATGAACTTTTTTCTCTGAAGTTGAGTAAAAACCTACTATCATAATTGCCTGTATTCAATTCAAATTCAATGTAAGCGTCTGTAGTCCACTTTAGAAAATATGAGTGAAAGGGTCTCATTGGGCGATTCTTATGAGCAACCACAATATAAATAAGTTTTTGAGCAAAAATAAGGAAACTGATGTTTCCCTGTATAAACCCCATTTTTCTCAGTAAAAAGTGTGGTTAATAAGGGTGTTCATTACATCCACTTAAGAAACTAGTAGGTAGAATTGTAGCAAACTGGACAGCTATTGTCTTCAATATATTTAGTACACCTCCGATTAACGATCAGCTCAGTATGAGTGAAATAATATTGAAAGGGCCATAACCCCCTACCCAAAACCTTTTAGTATAGCAGGAGCTGCTTTTGTTGAAATTTGTGTGAGATAATCAGCATCAATGTAGTACCATGTCCATGCAATTGTAAGTTTTGTTATTTAAACTCACTTCAGTGAAATACCAGTGGGTATTTATCAATAAGTGCCTCAGTGAAGTGGTCCTAACGATTATACACAATTTATGAAGCAGAAAGTTCATCTTGCAGTTTGTTCACTTAACATATAGATTATATCAAGTATGTAGAAAACAGAGAAATTCTAATTTCAACTAAACATTTTAAATAAGAATAACAAGATACCAAAAATTTATTTCATATAATTCTATGGTGAAAAATTTCTGAGTATAAAACAGTGTAGCTCCATATAACTCATCTGATCAGGATTTTCACTGTTCATCTTGCAGTCTGTGAATTTAACAGGTAGATTATATCAAGCATATAGAAAGTAGAGAATTCTAATTTCAACAAAACATTTTTAAAAGAGTATCAAGATGCCAAAAATCATCATATTTACAACTATACTATTTTATTTTAAAATTTCTTTTTTCTTTTTTTTCTGTATAAATGCCCATGAGGTGATATACCATACCAGCAGGTGTCATTTTCAATAAACAGTAATTATCTTCAATTATCATAGCCATTATATGGCTGATTAAATCAGCACTGGTACTCCTGTATTTGGTCCTAAAATTATACCCCTGGTCCTCTACAGGACTTGGTCCTCATTAATTCTGGTGTATGAATGTCATTTGACGTGTCACCAGTAATAATTCTAATTCTCAATTCCTCCAGTAAAAGTCCTCAAATTATACCTTCTGTTTAGGCAGACCCGATAGTCATTTCATCACAGTGTATGAGGTTTAGAAGTATCGGAAGAAATAAAAAGAGCTCGTGCACACTCAACTACCGGCACTCTCGCCTCTGTGCTGGTCCGGCACTCTAGACACTACTTTTCCGAATACCACGAGAATTTTTATACCACGATTTCCAGTTGGTTTGATAGATTAGTGAGACCTGAAAAAAGGCGATATTGTGTTAAAAAAACAGATGAATATGTATCGACACGCAAAATAAACACCCTGAAAGTATTAAACAATATTTCAACTTACTAGCGGCTACATGTAGTCTTTCAAACGGCTGCCAAATTAGTGAAAATATCAAAAGAATACATTTCTATCTGGGAAAATTGACATCTCCATGTAAACTTTCAAAACTTCCGGAATCCTCAACGGAAGCAGGTGGATGCTGCATTGTGGGAGAATTTAGCCATGTAACTTGCATAGCAAGATATCGACCAATCAACAAAGGCCAAGTAAATCGGGATTGTCGACAAGCTGGGGAACGTTAATTGGCTGAAAATGAGATCGTGTTTACATTTCATTGGACAATTCTTGACCGGCTGGGGAATCCCTCTACAGGTATCCTCTGATCTAGAGGCTGAAAGACTGAAGCTGAACTGCTTTTAATCCAATATTCCAGTGTCACCTGCCTCTTGTCCGTGCAAGGAGCGTGACTTGCAGCTAAGATGAAGAAAACGCTACTCATTTGTTGTTTTGTTGGAATTATTCTTATTTCTGGTAGGTAGAATTTGTGAGAAAAAGAGAGCAACTTACCGGCATGTCATGTCATTTTGGTCATTTTTCTGCTTTTTTTTTCCAGCATGGCTATGAATGTTGTAATAATAATATTTATAAAATTCTTATTTGCTGATTGTATCATGAGTCTTTAAGTAGGCAAATAGGGGATCCCTAACAGACGCCGACAACATTTCCAAAATGACATATACGGTGTTGACGGGCTAGCCCATCGGTGTCACCAGTAACAATTCTGATCGGATGCTTCCACGCAGAGCTGAAATGTACTGGTAAACCCCATAGAGGATCTAAGCCTGCCCAGGCACTGCGGTCCGAGTCTGCCTGTCCATGCTTATAAACCCTATTGGTTTCATTGGGCAACAGGGGTTGAGATGTCATTTCATCAAAGTGTCTGGTAAAAGGCCCACAAAATTGGAAGCAACATATCCAAAATGACCTTTACAGTGTTGATGGGGACATTAAACTTCAAATCGAACCAACAAAAGTGTTGACTGAGATGTTAAGCCCCAATTGGCGGGCACGTTAAACCTCAAAGCTTGGCCCCCGTCCATCGAGGCTTGAGGGGTACAGACTAAGCACTTTGCTTTAGGCGCCCAGTCTGCCTTAAGGACTATACAAAATGGCTGACAACCTGTATTGAAAATTTGACAAGTGTGAAGATGAAAATTGTTTTACAAAGAAATTATGACTAATAGGAATTTTTTGGTGATTAATTCCATGAAAGCATAACATTTTGGCTTTATGTAGCTCTATTGCTACTAACATTTAGTTTTCAAAAGGCAAAAACAATAAGGATGAAAATTGTCAAATTTCAAACGTCACTGCAGAGCTGTCATTTCATCCAATGTTTCTTTTCAGCACAAATCAGTCCTTTGTATAACCTCTCCTAACAAAACCTACCAATGATTTTCAAAAATTCTTTCCCATTACAAAATTGACCAAATTTTCATCTTGCCACCTCCATGCACTTGAAGTTGAAGAAACATGGCTGCTCTTGAGCACATGGTGAAAACATGTAAACAAAAAGAAAGTAGTTCCTTCTATTTACTGAGGTCTGAATTGGTCATAACCTCTTTGAGAGTTTGTTTGAACTGAGGTTTAATGCCCCATCCGCACTATTGAGGTTATTCTGGTGATGATGCTTCCAATTTTGTGGGAGTTTACCCGACATTTGAGATGAAATGACATCTCAAGCCCTGCCACCCAATGAAACCAAAATGTTCTATTCATTGGAGGGTTTGACTTACACCACTTTGCCTGTGCAGGCTTTGTTCTTCTAAGTGGTATACCAGTACTCGTACAATGTGTGGTCAGCATCAGCTCTGCGTGGAAGCACCATGCAGCCTGATGTATTACTCCAAGCCCCGATCATCGGGGCCCCAACCTCTGGAGAGTAAAAAATGTACTGTTTTCATTCTTTACCTATTGTGTACAAAATCGAATCTTCCACTTCACAGGCACGGTAGAGGGTAGAGTTTTTTCCTCTATGAAACAAGTGCCTGTGTTCCACTTTATATAATAGCTCAAGTCTATTTTTTAAAATTTAGGAATGCCAGGTTGTGTTTCTCTTCAAAATGTATTTAAAAAATGGTTGAACTTTATGCAAACAGTGTAGGCCCTGATCAGATGCTGCATTATGCTCTCCTTCTTTTATGTGATGTGAGTTTCCACACTGTTACTGACTTTATCCTGTGGATCATAAACAAACTTTCATGGAGACTGACTGTGAAATTTTTTCTACTCTCATTCTATCAATTCATCCGATTCAAGAAGGGCAGTTGCCATTTTCTTATATAAAATTACTTTGCACTGACTAACAGCTTATGTACAAGCCAGCTCAGAAAAAGTTAATCGTCCCCCATCTGAAGGAATTAGGATGTTGCCTCTGGTGCAAGAAGCCCCCATCCCTGGTTTGATCCCCAAAAGCGGTAAATATCGTGTCCGATCATGCTCCACTGGCATCATTAGCAGGGATGAATGCCACATAGTGCACTGTCCTTCGGATCAGAATGTTAACTGGAAGCCCTCTATGCAAGACCCCCATGCAGGTTAAACAATCCCTACTGTAATTACATGACTGTGTACGCTTTCATCCTGCAATCCTGGAGTATATGTAAATCTGTTGCGAGTAATGGTCAAAGATGACAGACCGATCACATTATCAGTAGAACAAGATGTGTTTGTGAAACACTGATGCCCCCGGACAGCGCCAATGTTAATGTTTTTAAAAATTTTGAAAAAAATAGGTCAAAGGTCAAGTTCAAGGTCACGAGATCAAAAATTATGGTACCACTGGAAAGGTCTTGTGATAAGGTATACACATGTGAAATATGAATGCTCTATCTATTACCATTCAAAAGTTATGCCCAATGTTAAAGTTTTTGCAGACGGACAAACGGACAAACAGACAAACGGACAAACAGACGGACAGACCAAAAACTATATGCCCCCGAATCTCTTAGATTCCGGGGGCATAAAAAAAACAGTTTACCATGACACAATGCAACCACCATACATAATAATAAATTTCCTTGTTCAAGAACCGTGGCTAATTTTCAAAGGAAGTTTTCCAGAAACAGTTTAAATAAAGAAATATTCCGGTCTACAAAATATATCGATAAATGCTGTTTTTATCTGTTTTAATGTTGCTTTTCATTTTTATAAAATTTGTCACGTGACAACAAATCTTCAGTTTCTGTTTACACTGCTAAAATACGCGGTTTCCATCTTCATTTCCAAAAACCATAGTGTGTGACATGGCTACCGGTGTGGAATTCGAAAAACTAAAATGATATCCCTATTACCGCAAAACTGATTTCATGATCGATGCCAAAAACACTTACAAATACGAAGAAAACGTTATTGCTTCTGTCTGCTACATGTGTGTTTTGTTCGCCATTTATATTCTGCTGGATCCCGGGTGCTTTGATTCGACCCATTTTATGACAATGACGCTTTCTAGTGCCGAAAACCAGTCCGAGAGAAAGCGGATACAACCGCATTACCATTTAATGGAAGTTACTTACGCAAAAAAGTAAAACATAAAACCAGTCATAATGCCGAAAAAGGTGGTCGTAAATCATTTTGCTATAACTGAACTTAAAGAGCTTTATTAAATTGTAATTATCGTATGGTATTCATCAAGTTTTATCCCGTTTTTTAATACATGCGCAATAACACAAATCAGCTGAAACAGTGATGAGGTCGTCAGGAAAGTGACAGAGAAACTCTGTTGTAAACAAACCGAAGTCAATATTTTCAAAGACGTTTAAAACACCTGAAGTAAAATGACATGAAGATCAGGTTGATGATTCTGCAAAGCCATTGATTAAGCAATTGCAAGATGTAACTGTCATCATCCGATCTCGAGTGACAGGGAAATACTTGGGGTTTGAAGTTCACTCAATTCAGGGTAAGAATTTTGTCGAAATCCAAGATGGCGATGAAATTTACCATGTGGTATTCGGTGAAATTTTCACAAAAGTGCTTAAAAATGTAGAAAGTAAGAAAATTATGCCTCGTCTTTGCTACTTCCGAGTACATAACAACTGAAAATGATAATATTTTAAGGGTGAGTGCTCCTGCCTTGCCGGTATCCTTGTTTGAAAATTTAGGGGATTTTGCCTCATTTTGGACAATAAATCTTCGTCTAGTGGTCTTATAGGACCATTATTTGGTCTCAAACTGTAGTTGTTGAATTTGCTTTACATAATGTATTTGCTTTTTGAACTTATATTGCAACCCACAGTGCTGGGTAACAATTTGGAAAATCTTAGTTTATTTTGCATTGCAGTCTAGATGTGTGATTACTATATACCTTAAGGTATATGCAAATGTCAACCAGACACGTGAGCTAAAATTTACGGTTGTTTATAATGTAGACAAGTTTCTAGAAAAGCAACTCATAATGTTCCAAATTATATGAATAATTATAAAATATGCTTATTAAAAAGTGTATTTCTGTTTTTAGAAGAAAAATAATAAATTACTTTATTAGAAAATTACCTTTCAAAATGGTCAATTTTTGAACATCGGTTTCTCCATTGTCCTTCCTCGGAAACATTCAGTTTTTACATTAACCTAAAGTATATTCCATGTCCTAGCAAGGACGAGAAGTAGTTTTTCCAAAATCTTCCACAATAACAATATATCCATTCTTTTAAACACCCATCGAACGGTCATTTTGACAGCCATTACTGTATACATGGTTGGTAAATTCTCCAGATAAAACAGGGGTATAAACATGCTATTCGTGGGTAAAAATATCCTGCACAACGGATTTTATTCTAACTATTTTTATGCCTAGATCATGATTTCCTTTATTCTTCTGTTAAGTTGGTAAATATTATTATGCATTAAATAAATACAAGAGGGGAAAATTGTTTGATTTGTCCAAAAGCCATAATAACGATTTGACAGAATTTTTATTATCGCTACGCTTATTTACCCCAGTGCTAAATTTAATTCGTGCGTCATACTGTGTACATGGATGACAATGTATAGTGAACTCTACATGTTGATAGGGGTTCTATCGGCATGGATATAATGTTATAATGCCAGTTTTTGGAAAAATCACGTCTCATCGTTGCTAGTACACACACTAAAGTATATTTTGGTGTAAAAATGGTATGTTTCTAATGAAGGACAATGGAGAAACATACGTTGAAAAATGGACCATTTTTAAATGTAATTTTCTTACAAAGTGAATATTTATTTTTTTCTTCCAACAACAAAAATACATTTTTTAATATGCATGTTTTATATTTATTCTTTTAATTTGGAACATCATTGGTTGTTTTTCTAGAAATATGTCAACATGCTAAACACCCATGAATTTTAGCCCACATGCCAGGAAGACATTTTCATAGTCCTTAAATCCAATTTTACATTGTAAGTTAAATACAAATTTTTATTCAAATCTTCGGCACCCAGACAAAAATCTGGGCACCTGTCAGTCTGTGTCGCTGTAGATGGGCTGTGTGATGCTTCCAGAAATGAAACTGACCCTACACAAGTACTGGTAAACCGCTTAGTGGATCTAACTAATCATCTTAGCCTGCCCAGGCAAGGCGTTGTGAGTTGGACTGTCCTTGCTTATAAACCCTATTGGTTTCATTGGGCGACAAGACTTGAGATGGCATTTCATCTCGAGGTCGGGTAAAAGTCCCTTAAAAATTGGAAGCAACGTCTCCAGAAAAAAGTCTGATTCCAACATGACCTATACTGTGTTGACAGGGACGTTGAACCCTCAAATTGAAATGAAGAAAAAAAATCCCATACCACATGTCCTGGTATATATGCGTCATTTGACGTGTCACCAGTAACAATTCTGATTCATTTCTTTTTGCAGTGGACGGATGGGGGAAAGGGGAAGGACTTTATCTCTAATTAATCTATGTTGGTCACTGGTTTTAGGCAAAATTGGCATGTGCAGCTCTAGTTGCTCATTAGAACTGCAACTGTTCTTAAGTTTTAGAAAATATTCTCAACCAAATTACAAGAAGGAAATGTTTAATGTTTGTCAAGTCCACGAGGTCTAGCAATGTGGTCACCCATCCAGGTACTAACAGCAATATCTGTTGCTTCATGAAAAAGCCAATCATTCAATCAGCATGGCTAAAAGAGCCGGCTCCTACTGCAAGGCTCGGCTCCTACAGCAAGGCTGAAGGAATGCTAACTTTACATTTCTCCCCATCATCTCTTGACTTCTTCTTGAAGTGACACATGCCTCTTTGGGCAAGCCCTAGGGTGCAGTCTATGCAACAAACCAGAGGCACGGTTTCCATTCCACCACTGCCACCAATGAAGCATTTGCTGGGTCATCCACAAAGGCGAGCGACACAGTCACCTTTCCAGCGACTGTGATATCCATTGCCAGAGCTCTCACTAGAATTTTGAAAACAGGATTCCAGGAATCCTTCCTGGTAAAAAGTAGGATTCACAGATAAAAAGTTGGATTCCCACATAAAAAAGTTGGAGTTCTGATCTTGATCGCGCATAGAACATAGATAAAAACTTCTTATTATCAGGCTACACGTCCATATGAAAAACTATACTTTCATGGTTCCCAAACTCTTTTTTTCTGATAAATGCATTTAATAACTTCGTTCCAAACATGTAGAGTGTGGGTACTAGTTAGAAATATTTCACTGATGTGTCTACCCCCCCCCCCCCCCCCCTCCACCCCCAATGCAGTTGCTCAGATTTATTCTCACACTTCTAGTCAAATAATGCCACATAAAAATAAGGTTGTATTAGGATAACAGCAGATATAATGTAAACCCAGATCAGAAAAGCAGCATTCTATTTAGCTATATTTGTGCTTTCAAATTCGTACGTATATGTACCTGACAGTAGCTCAATTATTTTTAATTGGTGTAAACAAATACATAGGGGAAGCATCCTAAGTTCCTAACCACGTCTGACTTCCTGTAATTGTTAAAAATGATTGTATTTTGAAGAATTACATACATTTTTGTCACCAGTAAACGTCGAAACACACTTTGACCGAGCGATAAAAAGTACGATCGTGTAGTCGCGAAAATACATGACATTGGTAATTCGTCAATTATAACGTCTTCGCCGTAACCCTGGTTTAACTAAACGTGATATTTTACCGACTCATGCTAATCCGTTGATGATATGAGCTTACATCAATTAGTAAACTATTTAATTGTAATCCGTAATAACACGGGGATTAGCGCGGCGAGATTAAACAGGTACAATCATTTCTAACACGTGCCGCAAACCGACCACTTTCCAATATCGTCTCTCCCACTGACAGGTGCGAAAGTACCTGTCAATATAAGTCACGCCTACTGATTTGTGGCACGTGCGCTTTCAACATAAAAAGCGGCGCCGCATTTGATCTTTTATTGGTATTGCATAAGCGGCCTAAATTAGCTTCTGAATTTACCGCTTCTGTAATTTTGGACGCGTGTCGCAATAAAAACATGCGTACACAAGAATCGCCGGTTGTGAATTTTACGCGTACAACGGCAAAAGTTGGCGTAAAATACGCAGAATCCTGCGTTTCCGAGAGCTCTGATTGCTTAACCCTTAACCTGCTGAATATTTATATATGCCACACCCACTACTGATTATCAACCAATTAGATTACTTCATGCAAATTATTACAGCAAATTCATTAGCTGAATGACAATGAAGTTCTTCAGAAGCCATCTGATCTGGATCTTCATTGTTTGAAAGATGAGACATATCCTGGCTCAGCAGGGCAAGGGTTAACTTCATCAAAAAGTCAATCGCTCGATGAGCAATTAAAATAGCCACAACACGGGCCTCCGTGGCCTAGTGGTTAAGAGCGCTGACTCTTGATCATTAGGTCTCTCAACGCTGTGGTTCGAGCCTCGCTCGGGTCACATGTGAGACGCCAAGTTCTGCAACGGAAGGTCAGGTGGTTTTTCTCCGGGTACTCCGGTTTTCGTCCACCTCTGATTAACGATCGGCTCAATATGAGTGAAATAATCTTGAAAGGGCCGTAAAACCAAAACGAAAAAAAAAAAAAATAGCCACAACAGATTTCTGAAAAATAATTAGCCCTTAAGATGCCAAGAAAAACTGCATCTGAGAATCTGCTTGTCGTCTGCTGAATCTTCTTGCAAGCTTTTTAGAAATATTTTTAGCTCACCTGACCGAAGGTCATGGTGAGCTTTTGTGACTATGAGATGTCCGGCGTCGTCATGCGTCCCTAAACTTTTCTCGTTAACACTCTAGAGGCCACAGTTTTGATCCAATCATCATCAAACTTGGTCAGAATGATCATCTTGACAATATGTCGGTCAAGGTCAAATATGGGTCATGTCCGGTCAAAAAGTAGGTCACCACGTCAAATCAAAGGAAACCTTGTTAACACTCTAGAGGCCACAGTTTTGGTCCAATCATCCTCAAACTTGCTCAGAATGATCATCCTGACAGTATCTTGGTCAAGTATGAATATGGGTCATGTGTGATCAACAAGTAGGTCAGTAGGTTAACCCATAGAAAAACCATGTTAACACTCCGGAGGCCACAGTTTGGGTCCAATCATCTTCAAACTTGCTCAGAATGATCATCCTGACAATATCTCAGTCGAGTTCAAATATGGGTCATGTCGGGTCAAAAAGTAGGTCAGTAGGTCAAATCATAGAAAAATCTTGTTTGGAGGCCACAGATTTGGTCCAATCATCCTCTAACTTGCTCAGAATGATCATCCTGACAATATCTCGGTCATGTTCGAATATGGGTCATGTTGGTTCAAAAAGTAGGTCAGTAGGTCAGATCATAGAAAAACCTTGTTAACACTCTAGAGGCCCCAGTTTTGGTCCAATCATCCTCAAACTTGCTTAGAATGATCATCCTAACAATATCTCAGTAAAGTTCGAATATGGGTCATGTGGGGTCAAAAAGTAGGTCAGTAGGTCAAACCGTAGAAAAACCTTGTTACACTCTAGAGGCCACAGTTTTGGTCGAATCATCATCAAACTTGCTCAGAATGATCATCCCTGCAATATCTAGGTCAAGCTCGAATATGGGTCATATGGGGTCAAAAGTAGGTCAAATCATAGAAAAACCTTGTTTACACTCTAGAGACTGCAATTTTAGTCTAATTATCATCAAACTTGCTCAGAATGATCAGCTTGACAATATCTAGGTCAAGTTCGAATATAGGTCATATCGGGGTCAGAAAGTAGGTCAAATTGTAGAACACACTAGAGACCACAGTTTTCGTCTGATCATCAAACTTGCTCAGAATGATCATCTTGGCAATAGGGCTGACTATCGATGCCAATTTTGACTATCGTGATAGTATTGCTATCGTGGAAACTACTATCACGATACTATCACTATCGTGGCATACTATCACGATACTATCGTGATACTATCGGGTACACTTATAAATGATTCATAGATGTTATATCACTCACATAAAATGGCTAAGAGTGACAGAACGAGTTAGGAAAATTCCAATGGCCTAAAATTGTATGTTTATTGTGTGTTTCAATATCAGCATTCATTCCCTCGTGGCTATTCCAGAAAAAACATCATGGGGAGACGGCTCTTTATATATATACCCACCACCGCCTAAAAAAAGTTTGCTGCTTCCAGTATATATGCCTGTAAGTGATGGTTATCATAGCTTTAATACCTTTGCAGTGTTTGAGATTTTCTGCTTGTGGAAACTGACACATGCTGACCGTTCTTCGATTCTTTGATGTTTGCCACCTGTGTTAAATTAATCTGTGGATTAACCCGATTATTACATAGTATTACGTAATCACAGCACGCTATTTTAGCACCTCTTTAAGGGCGACATGAATCTAACAAACTGCATTAAAACTTTAACTTATAGAAGTAAAGCAATTATCAAGTCGGTTTTTTCATTTAGCAATATGTACAGGGCTAGACCTAGGCTCTCTGACTCTGTGGACATTTAGTCCTTGCACACAAGACAGCTAAGACAAGCAGCAATAATAAAACAAAGTTTTCATGTAATAAAATTTGGCCGTTTTGACATGTTATTTTTTCTGGAATATCCCTCTATTATAATACAAAGACAACCAAAAATAGAATCAGAAATACCCACGAAAAATAAAAACGCCAATTTGTCCCAGGTTGTCCAGTGTCCACCATCAAAACGTCCAGAATCACCTTAAGAAAGTTCTTGATAGACGGAGACCTAAGGCCTCGCGCTGCACGTTTTTTTCCCCTACAGGATGACGACAGGAAAATAAAACTTTGTCTGCTTAAATATTCCCAAAAGAATTCAATCCCAATCGGCCAGGCCAGCCGACTGATGACATCATCATTGATGCATTTGTGCATACTTGCCGACTTATCTGAGTCTATCTTGTACTCGCATGCACATTCTGTGCATTTTTCGAGAAATGCATTTCTAATGAGACCACAAAAGTGCGGTTTAATAGTCTGGTCCTTATGCGCAAAAAGAGTCACATATACAACAAGTTAAACTGCATTATACCGTCATTTATTACGCATTTATTTACCATATTAATAAGTCAGCACACAGCAAAAACAAACATTTCTTCATACAAAAGATCAGCTTGTGCATCTTGCAAATGACTTCGAAACTGAACAGGGAAATGGCTTTGTCCCAGAAGTTATACTACGCAAGGATAGTACAAACAGCAAACATTTATATATGACTGCGCAGGCTGATATGAGCCTTCACATGTCGCACAGGTTTCACTGTCATGTTGTCAAAAAGTTGCATGCAACAAACGCGTGATCAAACTATCATTGACGTTTTGTGATTGAAAAACGCGGGAAAATTTCTGACTGCCTCAACTGCACGTGCAAAAATGACGGCGGGAAATTCATCGCCGCGAGAAATTCACCACACGGCAAAAAACTATGATACACATGTGCGACCAGCGAAGACTCAGATCATCGTGCACATATGTGAAGGCTTATCAGTCTGTCCTGATTACAGCTGAATGGATATCCTAAGCAAAAATACTTGCGTAATTACACAACAGTACAGGTATATTTTCAAAGTATATTCAAGAAAAAAAAAAAAAAAAACAATCGAAACTATCGATAGTTGAGTGAACTATCGGCGATAGCTATCGATAGTCCAAAGTACTATCGATGCATTGCTATCGAGGCAGTCCCTATCGCGATGCATCGAACTATCGATGCATCGTTACACCCCTACTTGGCAATGTCTCGGTCAAGTTTGAATACAGGGCATGTCGGGTAAAAAAGTAGGTCAGTAGGTCAAATCATAGAAAAACCTGAACACTCTAGAGGCCACAGTTTTGGTCTGTTCGTAATCAGACTTGCTTAGAATGATAATTTGACAATATCTCGGTTAATTTCGAATATGGGTCATGTCCGGTCAATAAGTAGGTCAGATCATAGAAAAACCTTGTGAACACACTAGAGGCCCCAGTTTTGGACAGATCATCATCAAAATTGCTCAAAATGATCATCTTGACAATATCTGGATCAAGTTTGAATATGGATCGTGTTGGTTCAAAAAGTAGGTCAGCAGGTCAAATCATAGAAAAACGTTGTGAACACTCCGAGGCCAAAGCTTTAGTCCAATCATCATAAAACTTGCCCAGAATCATCATCTGGACAATATCTCAGTTAAGCTCAAATATAGGTCATGTCAAATCAAAAAGAAGATCACTAGGTTATTTTGTCATAAACTTTTAACCGTTTGAGATAGAGCCTTCATATTTGGCATGTAGGTTCCTGGTGACAAGGGCCTCCCACTCATATACAGATATTTGACCTGTGACCTACTTTATCATAACTTTTGAACCATATGAGACAGAGCCTTCATATTTGGCATGTGTGTCTGTTGTGACAAGGCTTTCCTGGCCATTCAAAAATTTTGACCCATCACCTAGACCTTTGACCTACTTTGTCATAACTTTTTAAGCATTTGAGATAGTCTTCATATTTGGCATGTAGGTTCCTTGCGAAAAGGGTTTCCTATTCATACATAAAATGTGACCTTTACCTTGACATTTGACCTACTTTATCATAACTTTTGAACCATTTGAGATTGTGCCATCATATTTGGCATGTATGTTCCTTGTGAAAAGATCTTTCCACCAATACAAAAATTTTGTCTTATGACCTTGACCTTTGATCTACTTTGACCATTTGAGATAGAGCCTTCATATTTGGCATGTAGTTTCCTTGTGTCATACAGAAATGACTTGTGTAGAGCCTTCATCTTTGTCATGTATGTTCCTTGTGGCAACGACTTTCACCCACACAAAAATTTTGGCCTGTGACCTTGACCTTCTTTCTCATAACTTTTGAACCATTTAAGATAGAGCCTTCATATTTGGCATGTAGGGTCCTTGTGACAGGGCTTCTCAACCATGCAAAATTTTTTACCTTGACCTTTGATGGTTTTTTTTTTTCATAACTTTTGTATCATTTAAGGTAGAGCCTTCATATTTGGCATGTATGTTCCTTGTGAAAAGGTCTTCCAATCCATGCAAAAAAAATTGAGCTGTGACCTTGACCTTGATCTGTGACCTACTAATCATAACTTTATAACCATTTGAGATAGAGCCTTCATATTTGGCATGTATATTCCTTGTGACAATGGCCTCACATCCATACAAAAAGTTTGATCTGTGACCTTGACCTTTGACTTACTTTATCATAACTTTTGAACCATTTGAGATAGAGCCTTCATATTTGGCCTGTATTTTCCTTCTGACAAAGCACCTTGCTGTATTACCACCATTTCATTGCTACAGTGTGGATCAGGTGAGCAATCCAGGGCCATCATGGCCCTCTTGTTTGGTATCAGCGGCAAGATGGATGCCTCTGCAAAGGAAAAACACACATGGAAAAGAAAAGCTTCATTGGCTCAAAGTATTACAATAAACGTTATTGTATGTCAACTTTTGATCACCCATCGAATACCTTGAAACCCTTACGAATAAAATTGAAATCTTACGATTTTTTTTTCATGGGATCTTACTATTTTCCGTCTCGAGGGGTAGGCAAGTCTGGATACCTGCCGGTGTCGGCAACATTCCTTGTGTGGATTGAGCATGAAATCTTTTCTACAGTCATTCTCTCCCTTCGGCTGGTTCAAGAAGGGCAGTTGTCAGTTTCTGGCGAAAGACTGTGCACTGTATTGGTGAACCGCTTACATGTAAGCCTGTCCAGGCAAAGTGTGGATATGAAACTGCCCGGCTCAAAAATGATCTAAAATGGTGTTGAATGGGCCATTAAACCCAATACAAACAAACAAAATCGATTTGCTCCTTCAAATTTATTAAACAAATCGAAGTCATTATTGAAGGTTGCTTAGTGCTTTGTATGCACTTAAGTTTAACCCTTTTTGTACCAAATGGAATCTTCCTCCTTATATATAGCAGGTTTTCATTTCGCAATTTAGGGGTGACAGGTTGTGTTATCTTTAAAATTTATTTGGAAAATAGCTGTACTTTTAGCAAACAGTGCAGGCCCAGATCAGACGCCACAGAACATGGCGTCTGATCTGGGCCTGCACTGTTTGCCATGGTACCCGTTTTGGGGTTTCGGTACGAAATGGGCTAAAACATTCTTCACCATTTTATGATGTACCAGGTAAGCATATCAAACCAATTGTTCTGGTGTGAATTCAGATGTTATCTTGATGCCTGTTATTGCTTTCAGTCCTGTAGACAGGTACTTACATTAAAGGAGTAGGTGCAAAATGTGATCAGGATCTACACTGTTTACCATTCTATTAATGGTTTTCACTAAAACCAATAGTGGCAACAAAAATCAAAGATTTGATGAGTCCAGTTTCAGAAGTGAGTGTAAAATGGTTAATTTTTATCCTGCTGAAAAAATTAATTTTGCCACATCCATTGATATAATGTATTCATTCAGATTCACAAACTTCATGACAGATGGCTTCTGATGAATGTCGGGTAAAAGTCCCACAAAATTGGAAGCAACATCTCCAAAATGACCTTTATAGTGTTGGCGGGGACATTAAGCCTCAAATCAAACAAACAAACAAAACAAGTATAGTTTTGCAATGTTCAACAGGAAAGGGTTAACAATATGTGTGTTGTCACAAATGTGTCATTGGACTTTTGGGGTTGTGTCATGGTAAGAAACAAATCGTCCTGATCAGCTAACACAAGTCTTGAGATTTTACAGAAACTAGAATTCATAGGCGCAGATAAGAGGGGTATCATCATATTATTTTTATGTCCCCCCACCCGAAAGGGAGGGGGACATATTGGTTTTGGTGCGGATCCTGTCGGCGTTGGCGTTGCCTCTTGTCTGCACTCTATCTCCTGAATGGATGGATGGATTTTGATTAAACTTACACAGATACACCATTGGGAGGGGGAAAAGTACTGATTAGATTTTGGTGACCTTGACCTAATTTTCAAGGTCACAGGACTGAAACCATTGTCAAATTTTAGACCAAAAAAGCTTGTCTGCACTCTAACTGAACCAATGGAAGGATTTGGTTCATACTTGATACATTATATCAGTGGGATGGTCTTAAGAACTGATTAGCTTTTGGTGACCTTGACCTAATTTACAAGGTCACAACGGGAGTTAGACTTTTAAAAATTGGCTGGTCTGCACTCTTTCTCCTGAACCAGTGGATGAATTTTGATCAAACTTGGTACATTATATCAGTGGGCTGGTCTTAAGAACTGATTAGATGTTGGTGACCTTGACCTAATTTTCAAGGTCACCACGGGACTTAGACTGTTGAAAATTGCCTTGTCTGCACTCTATCTCCTGAACCAGTGGATGGATTTGGTTCAAACTAGGTACATTATATCAGTGGGCTGATCTTAAGAACTGATTAGATTTTGATGACCTTGACCTAATTTTCAAGGTCACAGGGCTGAAATAATGAGTGTGGTGGGGGGACATCTGTTTTCTTAGAAAACAATTCTAGTTCTTATTTCTGCACGAAAACCTATGTTGTGGGTACTCATTAGAACCGCCTCACCTAGGCGCTTCTGATGAGTACCCACAGCATATATTTTCATGCAGAAATAAATATTTTTCTTGTTTCTGCATGAAAATGTATGTTGTGGGTACTCGTTAGAACCGCCTCACTGAGGTGCTTCTGTTGAGTACCCACAGCATAATTATGTTTTTGTGCAGAAATAAGAAACATACATGTATCAGTACTTTTCGGATGAAAAAGCCCCTTGTCTGCAGCCATGTTCAGATGTATTGTTTTTGCTACATTGTACCAGCGAGTCCCACTTCTGATACTCATAATTTCTGGTAGGGACTCACAGGGCTAGATAATTCCACTCATTTGCTCCCCATGACGAGTAAAAATTTTGGAGGATGAGGAAATCTTTGTTTTGTGTAGTTCCTTTGAAAATGTATACAATGGGTTAAAGATAATAGTGCTTCGGACTCGTAATTCTGTCATGGGACTGGTATAAAATGTAGAATAGGGACAAAGCGAGAAATATTTTGAAATACTGTAAATCAGGGTATGCTGCTATCCAAACAGCAAAAAACTTAATATGCTGATCAGACTACATGGATCGAATCAGACTGCGGTGGGTGTGTGTGTGTGTGTGTGTCTGGGGGGGGGGGTAGCAGTCGCACAGGCAGATCTCAACTTTTGTTGTTCGCAAATGGCAGAATTAGGTATTTCTGCGACATGGCTCAGATGATTCACACTTGTTCCTCAGTTGTCTTGAAATTTTGGCAGCAGTTCTAGCTGTTATATAAATGTATCTAGCAACATTCACCTCATCTTGTGAGCACAGGTAAATGAAAATACCTTGGATGATATGCTAATATATGTAGTAGTTTCTCCTTGTCAGAACTAACACAAAGTGTACCCAGGGGTGCTTCTAATAGGTACCTATCGTACATTTTTTGCTCTGAAATGTATTTGAGCTATAGCTGGCCTCACAATGCCGTATACATTTTGATTTACAACACTCCTCCCCATTTTTCAACCATTTGTGACATTTTGTGTTGCACAATTTCATATTAATCTTGTCTAGATATGCACATGTACCACATACCGTGTTCCAGCAAGTGTTTAAGAAAGTTTTACAGTAAAGTTCTTAATAGATTTTGTGTACAATGTACATGCACACATAAAATGCGCGATGATACAAGTAATAGATTAATTTTGCTAGCAAAACCCATGCAAGACACTGGTGAGTTGCTTTCGAGTCCCTCGTAATTTATTCACAAAAGTGCAAGGGGTATTGCAACAATAAACATTTAACCCATTCAGTACCAGAAACCAATAAAGGGGTTGCAGGCCCAGATCAGACGCCGCAAAATGCGGCGTCTGATCAGGGCTACACTGTTTGCAAAAAGTTAAGCCATTTTCCAAATCAATTTTGAAATGGACCCCTGCTGTATATAAGGAGGAAAATTCCATTTGGTTCGAAAAGGGTTGATACAGTAATTTTGCACCGGACAATGGACCAAATGAACCAGCTGAAGCCGTCTAATCACCAGATTGCAATTCATCTCTCCAAACGTTTTCTTCACAAGTGAAAGTTCTTGCCCTTTAAGAGCGAGTGTGTGTTTGAGTTTTACATCCCACCAGCAGCTAAGGTCATACAGAGATGAGTTCTCAGTTTAAAGACTCATCCGAAAGTCTGGAGAAGCCCAGGAGCTTATCCACTACACCACAGATGATTCTATACTGACGTCAAAAAGAAACGCTTCAGTGACCTATGATAGGGTGTATTTCATCAACTAAAACAAAGATTCAAAAAATTCATTTAAATCAGTGTAGGGTTATAAAGACTCGACATGACAATCCACAATCCACAAATCGTTCAATTTTGTGAAAACTCGGCTTGGTTATCAACAGCCAAACACAGGCACTCTCTAAAAAAGTCAGTATCGAGTGTGGCCACCTCGTCTCGCAATCACTGCATCCAGTCTCCTTCTCATGGAACCGCAAAGGTTTCTCAGAAGTGCCCACTCTTCCCGAAGTGCAGCAGTCAACTCCCGGGCGTTTCTTGGCTGACGTTGACGTTTACGGAGCCGTCGCTGCAGAGCGTCCCACATGTGCTCTATAGGGTTACAGTCCGGAGAATATGCCGGCCAGGGCAGGACATTAATGTTATTGGTCACCAGAAAGTCTCTCGTAACACATGCCACATGAGGGCGAGCATTATCATGCTGGAATGTTAGACCTTGACGTTGCCGAAACAAGGGTCGAATCACAGGTCTGAGCATTCGGTCAACATATTGCCTAGCATTCAAGTTTCCGTTCACAATCATGAGGTCCGATTTGAAGTTGTGGTTAATTGCCGCCCAAACCATCACACCGCCACCGCCGAAGCGGTTATGCTCGAAAACACAGTTGTCAGCGTAACGTTCATAACGACGTCAATAAATCCTTATGCGTCCGTCGGCGGTAGAAAGGTTAAAGCGTGACTCCTCACTAAACACTACGTTGCGCCAGTTGCGTCCACGGTTGTTTCTTGCCCAATTCAGGCGATTAAGACGGTGACGTCGAGTCAATATGGCACCACGGTAAGGTCTACGGCAGCTTATTCCCCGGTCCCTCAGCCGATTTCGCACAGCATTACGACTTATTGGTCGACCACGATTGCCAACAACGGTATCTGCTGTAGATTGCGCCGTCAAATACCGATCACGTAGGTGACGTTGTCGTATGAAGTTGTCCTGTCTCACAGACGTCACACACGGCGCACCAGAACGAGGCCTATCTGCTAGACTCCCTGTGACGTTTACACGTTGAACCAATCGAACTACAATCGATCGCGCCACATTGAAATGCCTAGCAACGTAATCTTGTGAACGTCCACTTTCCAACATGCCTAAAGCTCGCACACGATCTTCGTTACTTAGCCTTGGCATTTCCAAAATGAAGAAGTTTTCAATTTGCCTTTGAATTCCTGGTTTGAAAGCAACTAACAAATCGATGTGCAAATGTGTTGGACCGAAAAGTCATGTATAGTGGTCGCACGGACTACCCGGGTAAATGGTCACGCCACCCATGTATGGGAGAATACAGGTTATCGAACCGAGACATTTCTGGTTCAGCGATTGCAGAACAAACTAAAACTATGGTGGACAATATTTACCTTGTGGTTCGACATCAAACAAAAACGTTACAGCCTGTTTTCGCTGATGCGTTTCTTTTTGACGTCAGTGTACTTGCTTTAACCCTTATCTTGCTGTTCACGACAACCCGTATCTTTTGGAAACAGTGTAGATCGGGATCAGGATCTGCACTGTGACATTCAATTAATGAATTTGTAGGAATAAATTACATCAAGTGATCTGATTGGTTCAAAGACAGAAACGGGTATGGCTAAACTGAATATTCAGCAAGAGAAGGGTTAAGAAGTCCAAGAAATGTCATGCGAATTTGGTGTCACAATTCCCATGGTATGAACCGATACTGATCACGTCATGCATGATATTTGTGACACTTGCAAAATCTTGATGAGTAACAAGACTCAAGCAAGAAACTTTAGTGTTCCTATTCCATGCATACTACTGGCAAACTTTTTTCAATAAAGATCACAAAAGGATTAATTATTATTGCAAAATGTGTGATAGATTCAAGCCTTAGGTGATATTGTGAATGCTTCCTTCTGTCTGTCTGTCCATCCGTCCATCATGCTATCACCATACCCACTGGCCGGAATGCGACCAAATTTGTCATGAGGGCGTGCGAGAGCAGCATTATTATACCCCCGGCATACGAAGTATGTGGGTGTATATAGTTTTCGTCCTGCTGTCCGTCCATTTGTGTGTCCGTCTGTCCGTCCGTCCGTTAACATTATGGTTAAAGATTTGCGTCAAAGTTTCTAAGAGATTGTATCTTCTGAACCCTTTGATAGATTTAGTTAAAACTTACACTGAAGTTACATACTGGTCCAAAGATTTCACTGATACATGTCCCATCCCCAAAAGTGACCTTCACATTTGGTTAAAGTTTTATGACAAAGTTTATAGATGCTTGTATGCACAAATTCAGTTGATACTGTACTTGCATCAATGTTGCATACCAGCCCAAACATTACATGATGTATGTCCCTTCCCCTACCTGCGGTGACCATGACCTCAAGATCACAGACTTAGATATTTTACATTTAGTTAAAGTTTTATGACAAAGTTTATAGATGGCAGTATGTTCTAAACTCTACTACAAATTTAATTGATATTTGTATGGATGTTTCATACCAGTCCAACAATTTCGTTGATGCATACGCCTACATGCTGCTTCAGTTTCATTGATGCTCCCAACCTTTCAGTAACTTTGATGTCCTCACTCCCTTGGTCCATTTAGAAATTTTATGTTTGATTTAGCTTTTACAAGCACATTTATAGATGCTTATAGCTTCTTAACTTCTTCATTTAAACAAAATACAAGCTCCAAAGATATACTAGAATACTGTCGATGGCGCGCCATCGCAAATCCCCACGCTTTCTACAGAGGGGCCAAGTACCGAAAACCCCTCACCCTGGGCCCTAATTTGACCCAGGGTCAAAATATTACATCTATTATATTCTACTAATCATGCCCTTCAATTTGATATGCCACATGACTATGTTCCGAAAAACTTAAATTTTGACCCTTTGACCCCTCCCACAGGGCCCCAATCTGACCCCAGGGTCAAAATTTTACTTGTATTGTATTCTACTAAGCACCCCCTTCAATTTGATGTTCCATATGACTATTTTCTGTAAAATTTGAATTTTGACCCCCTGACCCCCCAAGTCGGACCCCTTGGGCATGACCCAGGGGTCGCAGCCAAAATCCCGTTCAGTATGTGTAACATATATCATTAATCATTACTTATGCAAAGTTTGGTTTCAAAATCTATAAAATTGACTTTGAAATTGAATTTAATTGATATTTGACCTTTTGACCCCTCCCCAAGGCACACACCCTCATCATGTAAGGAAGCTGTTTACCAAATTTGGTAACATTCCGACCAGTGGTTAAGGAGGAGATAGCGTGACAGACGGACGGAGGCGTTCACAATATCCCCGAACGCTTTTTTAAAAGCGTGTGGATAATCAGAGGGTGGTGCTGGCCGGGGGTATATGTGACCCACTGGTCGCTTTCTCTAGTATTTTGGTGCGCCGGGGCCATGTCCCACCCTTTCCACTTTAGAAAAGGCCTAATATCTGAGAAACTGTTAAGATCCCTACCCCTAGTGAGTGAGCTTCATCTAGTGGACCTCTATCAAGATTGTTTAAATTATAGCCCTGAGGCCAAAAATGCCCCCACCCCGTGGCCATTTGGTTTTACACAGGCTTAGGTAGGGAATATCTCTGAAACCCCAAGGCCCAGGTCTTTGATATTTGGTGTGTAGCTTCATATACTAGTAGACCTTTGCCATGATTGTTCAAATTATAGCCTTGGTTGATATTTGGTATGAAGCTTCACCTTTTAGGACCTCCCTCAACATTATACACATTATAGCCCTGGGGTCAATAATGGCCCTCCCCGGGGCCCACTTGTTACTCTTTGGATCAGGTGAGCGACCCAGGGCCATCATGGCCCTCTTGTTATTTGTTTACACCATTTGATAAGCTTGTTTTTAGGACTTCTGGGTGTCCAAATATTTAGAGTAAATACAGCAATGTCTGATGGCATTTCATATAATATGTAATTAATGTATCATGAGACATCTTTTTTATTTGATGACAGGCTGTTTCACATGGGTAGTTTTTCAATAAACACGTGGCAAACTCTCAGTGCTTGTTGACTTGTGTCACAGGCATGTGGGTGTTCCTGCTTTAGAAAGTTATGTTGAGGGTAACTTCATAGAATCGCCTCTTCGATGCAATTATAACAAGTACCGCGACGAGTTTGAAACATTTTTTTTTTCCTTTGAGAATTACAGCAAGTACTCGAGGTATCCAAACTTTAAGGATTTTATGGTACCCACAAAGTATGGTTTAATGGAAAAATAAGAAAATTTGTCCCAATATTACCGGTCAAATACCCTCACATTTGGGTCACATTTTACTGATCATGGGTGGGTCATATTCGGCCGATCATGTTATCCACACATGAAACTTTCAAATTCAGCGTTTCCAAAATACATGTATTCATCAATTTGGTTTGAGAAAAAGGAAAGGTCAAGCAGTATGTCCATGATCAATCCCCAGGCTTTTCGAAGGAAAAGTGGGGATATTGTACGGTAATCGTCTTCGTTGTCTGTCTGTCCATACGTCCGTCCGTCTTACCAGATTACTCCTCCAGGGATTTTCCTAGTGCAACTTTGGGGCCGGTAATCGGCCCCTATTTTTCCCAATTTAGAGACAGATATTCCCAAATTTTATGACAACTTTCCCAATTTCTGATGTTGTGCTACATTTCATGAAAAATTGAACCAAAATTGACAAAGTTACAGCTGAATTAAATTCCCAACTATAAATATTAGCGGGCTGTTTTTCCCAAACCCAGTGGCCCCTGGACCCTGATTCTGAAGGGTAGGAAAATCCCTGTCCTCTTAGACCTTTAGAGACCTTGAGAACATATAGATCTTTGGTCAGGGTAGTGCATGACACTACCACCCCTTTGGGTGTGCTCAGGGACATGGCCTTAGGTGTGTGTCAGAACATGGTCATGTAATATATCAAATTGAACGGCATGTAACAATCAAAACTTGACCCCAATGTGGAGGTCACCAGAGGTTAACTCTTATCATGCTGTTCACGACAACCCATATCTTTGGAAACAGTGTAGTTCCAGATCAGATGGCTTCTGAAGAAGCCATCTGATCAGGATCTACACTGTTTGACATTTAGTTTATGGCTTTGTAAGCATAAATTACATCAAGCAATCTGATTGGTTCAAAGTCAGAAGTGGGTGTGGCTAAACTGAATATTCAGCAAGAGAAGGTTTAAAAAACAACAAAAAAAGCATACCCCCTCCCTAATGATCTCCAGATCACTCCTCCTAGACCGTTAAGGATAGAATCTTAACCCTTGTCCTGCTGAATATTCATATATGCCACTCCCACTACCGATTATCAACCAATCAGATTATTTGATGCAAATGATTGCAACAAATTCACAATCTGACTGGCAAACAATGTAGATCCTGATCAGATGGCTTCGTCAGAAGCCATCTGATCTGGATCTACATTGTTTCAAAGAAAAGGCATATCCGGGATCAGCAGGACAAGGGTTAAAACCTGGGGAACTGATAGATCTTTGGTCTGGGGAGTGCATGGCATTTTCTGAATTTTGATCCCACCCATGGGGGTGGGGCCGTGGGGAGGGGCCCTGGGTGTCAAAAATCGGTTTTCAGAACATGGTCATGTAACATCGGGGATATTTTTGGCCCATTATATTGATGGACCCTAAAAATGGGCCAAGGACCCATCTCCCATTCATTTACATGAAAAAATCAAAATTTTGATGGGCCTTTTGGAATTTTCATGGGCCTTTTGGAAAACTTGATGGGCCCAAGAATCCACACCTTATGATAAAATAACATCAAATTTGAATAGCTTATATATGAGGCCCAAACAAAAATAAATCAGATTCAGTCTGTAACATATATATATAGTGTTCTAAAAAATCTGGCCCATCCCAGAAATATCCCTGAGTTACATATCAAATAGAATAGAAGCATGAGGATATGTGATGGCCTGCCATTGACTGCACAATACCAGTTTTTCTGACAGTCAGATTTGACAGGACTTTTGTCCTAACACCAAGTGAAAAGGGATCTTTAAGCCTGTGAGCTTAGGGAATTCAGGATGCAGGAACATAACTCTTTTTGTACCAAATAGCTCGAGTCCATTTCAAAATTTAGGGTTGTCAGGATGTGTTTTCTTCAAAATGTATTTGGAAACTGGCTGAACATTTTGCAATCAGTGTAGGCCCTGATCACATTCTGTGGCGTCTGATCTGGGCCTGCACTGTTTACCAACAACTCGTTTTGGGATTTTCGGTTCAAAATGGGTCAAGGCATTTGAAGATGTTGCATACAGAGGAGAAAGCAAAAAAGGAAAAAAGTGAATTTGTTCGTTTGTTTGAATTGTGAAGAATTCTGGAGAAGTTGCTTCCAGATCTGTGGGATTTTTACCTGAAATTGAAATTGAGATGAAAGAGAAAAGAACATCTCAAACCCTACCGCCCAAACAAATCAATGGGGTTTATATGCAGGGACATCTCAAGCCCTGCTGCCCAGTGAAACCAACAGAGTTCATATACATGGGGATCGATCCCTGGCTTCTCCAAACTTTCGGATGAGTCTTTAAACCGAGGTCCTGTCTCCGTATGACCTTAGCGTAAAACTCAAACACTCACTCACTCACTCATATACATGGAAGGTCTGAGTCGCATCACTTTGCCTGGGCAGTCTTGAACTTTCTAAGTGGTTTACCAGTACCCATGAGCGGTCAATATGGACTCTGCATGGAAGCACCATTTAGCTACATGTATTACTCCAAGACCCAGTGAGCGGGTGCCCAAAAATGAATTTGCCCAGGGAATTTGTCCAAATAGTAAGAGGAAAAAAATCCACTGATCAGGCATAATCCAAGTGCATGATTATAAATCACACAAAATTTTAACCCTTTTCCTGCACAATAAAAACAATCTAGCCACACCCATTTCTGTCTATCCACCAATCAAATTACTTGATATATACAATATATTTGTTCATATCACACTGCATAACTAAGTGTAGATCCTGATCAGATGGCTTCTTCAGAAGCCATCTGATCTAGATCTACACTGTTTGCAAAGGTATGGGTTGTCATGTTCAGCAGGATGAGGTTTAAGCCTCTAATATTTTTGCTAGAAAAGAAGAAAATAAAATGATGTAAATGTCATCTGCTGGTGATGTACTTAGTGCCATAAGCATAAACATACTGGCTGCAGTAGCAGCCAAACATTGTAGTTGTTGAATTAAATGCGTATTTTTGTAATTAGCTACCTTTCGGTTAATGACCTTCATAAAGAACTTACAATCATGTGGTTATATTAACCCTTAAGACGCCCAGAAAAACTACATCTCAAAAATGTCATCTCCTTACCGTTATGAGGTCTGCTGAATTTTTTTGCAAACTTTTTAACAATATTTTTGCAAACTGACAAACATTGTGGACCCAGATCAGACTGCTCCTGCAGGAGCAGTCAAATCTGGGACCACACTGTTTGCAAAAAATTACTTTTAAGGTAACCAGCAGAAGGCAAAGCAGACAACAATTGTCGTGATTGGCATTTTATGGGTTCATGCATTGAAGACTGGCTGTAAGTGCCAGGTCCTACATGCATTTGTTCAAATCTAATTATAATTTCTTTCAGTGAGTATAGAATAAAGCTTTTGTTTGTTTGACTTGAGGTTTAACGTCCCCATCCACACTATAGGTTATTTTAGAGACGTTGCTTCCAATTTTGTGGGACTTTACCTGGCATTGATTTGAAATGACATCTCAAGCCCTGCCGCCCATTGAAAACCAATAGGGTTTATATGCTTAGATGGTCCGACAGGCACCACTTTTCCTGGGCAGGCTTAGAACCTCTAAGCTGTTTACTAGTACCCCTGTGTGGTCGGTTTCAGCTGTGCGTGGAAGCATCATGCAGCCCATCTATTTCTTCAGGCCCATATGGGTGGGGGGTTAGAATAAAGCTTAACTCTTATCATGCTGTTCACGACAACCCCTATCTTTGCAAACAGTGTAGATCCAGATCACATGGCTTCTGAAGAAGCCATCTGATCAGGATCTACACTGTTTGGCATTCATTTTATGAATTTGTAACAATAAATTACATCAAGTAATTTGATTTGTTGATAGACAGAAATGGGTGTGGCTTAAATGAATATTCAGCAAGATAAGGTTTAACCGTTGTCCTTGGAACCAGAATATTCATTCTTGATGGAAATGTATTTAGAAAATGGATCAGATACTGCATTCTGCTGCATCTGATCTGGGCCTGCACTGTTTGCTAGTGACCTATTTTTAGGGTTTCCCGTATTAAATGGGTTCAGAGTACTGTGCGTAGCTCCAGATATTGCACCTTTTTCATCCAAAAAGTACAGATATTTTTTTTTTTTTCTGCACAAAAATGTATGTTGTGGGTTCTAATTACATATAGAGATACCTCGGTTAATGAGTACCCACAACATGGCTTTATGCAGAAATAAGAACCCCTCTAATCTAGGGCAATGAGCTGCACATGTAGCTCCCCATTAACCTGAAAGACAAAAATATTTTGGAACAATTGCAGCCCCTTAACTTAAGATACCGAGAAAGTCTGTTTATGTCATCTGCTGAAGCTTGCAAATGTTTTGAAAATATTTTTACACACAGGCAAACGGTATGGATGCAGATCAGACTGCTCTTACAGGATCAGTCTGATCTGGGTCCACACTGTTTGCAAAAAAAAAGTCTGTTAAGGTAAGTAACTGGCAGATGACAATTGTCGTGATTGATATTTATGGGTTACGGCATATCCGTCCTCCTAACTCTTATCCTGCTGAGCCACAACCGTCTATGATTTTGAACCAATCAGATTACTTGATGTACAAATTCAAAAACAATGTCAAACAGTGTAGATCCTGATCAGATGGCTTCTTCAGAAGCCATCTGATCTGGATCTACACTGTTTGCAAAGATAGAGGCTGTCGTGAACAGCAGGATAAGGGCTAGTAAACAAAAAAACAGCACCTGTTTTTGATTATGTTTTTATCCTATAGATGATGGTTTTTCTACATGCGTAATTAGCTAGTGACATCAATATTCTCGTTTTCTTTGTGCCAAGTTCTGCATAGTCTGCAACTGTCTTTGGCAAGACTGATACACTGCACTTTTTGTAGCTCACCTGAACAGCTGTTTCTTTGACACTCACTTTGGCATAAGGTTGGTGCCAGCAACCACAGAATTTTAATTTGTTACATTTTCCAGGCATGCTGACCTCACATTTTCGTGGTTACATTTTTTCATGAGCTGGCTGAAATATGGATCTTAATGATCCTAAGTATTGGGACAGGTGTGTCTAAACAAACAGTGCAAACCCAGATCAGACTGCTCTTTAAGGAGCAGTCTGATCAGGGTATACACTGTTTGCCATTCTGCCTGCACCCTTTGGACTCCTTGCTGAATCTTGAAAGAAATTTGACTTACAGCAAGTCCTCAAGGTGTCCAGATTTTTAGGGTTTTTAACAGAAATTGCAGCCTTTTTGCGTCAGAGTGTCCCCTCCTATTAAGACTTAATAGATAGCTTTTATTGGGCTTTTAGTTGGGGAAATACATGGGCTGCATGATGCTTCCACGCAGAGCTAAAACCCACCCGCACACGAGTACTGGTAAACCGCTTAGAGGAACTAAGCCTGCCCAGGCAAAACATTGTGAGTTGGCCCGTCCATGCTTATAAACCCTGTTTCATTGGGCGGCAGGGCTTGAGACGTCATTTCATCTCAGTGTCGGGTAAAAGTCCCACAAAATTGGAAGCAACGTCTCCAAAAGGACCTTAACAGTGTTGACAGGAACGTTAAACCTCAAATCAAACAAATACAAATGATTTTTGATGACTTTTTCAGCTGTCCGGGCAGAAGATGAGGAGGTCCAAGTGGAAGAAGATATTGGTAAAAGTCGAGACGCTTCCAGAACAGATGACGAGGCAGTGCAAAGGTCAGTTCATAGCATTTTTAGGGTAAAATACAGAGGACCCTCGTTTTAACGACAGCATTTGTTCCCTATTATTGTGCCGTTATAAAGAATTTGCTGTTAAAAAGAATCCCAATCAGGAGTATGATGGGTATTAAAAGACCTTGTGCCCATTATTACTCCAAGAAATTGGCCCCTGCCCATCGGGGCTTGAAGAAATAGATGGGCTGCAAAGCGGTGCGAGTAGGTCCATCCATGCTTATAAACCGTATTGGTTTCTTTGGGCAGCAAGGCTTGAGATGTCATTTCATCTCAATGTCGGGTAAAAGTCCCAAAAAATTGGATGCAACGTCTCAAAAATGACCTTAACAGTGTTGACAGGGACGTTAAACGTCAAATCAAACAAAATTAGTTTTCAGAACGTTTTATGCCCATCAGACTATTCTAGTGAAATGTCAAGCCGTAAAAATAAGAAAAAAATATTTTGAAATCTGATAATTAACTAGTCATGTTTGTGCTTTATGGATTTTGCAATTTTATCCAAACCCCCCAAAATTGTCTCCTTTCAGTGTTTTTTTTTTCACATTTTTGGGACTGGTACCGGTACCGGTGGAATTGGGAAAATTTTCTTCTCAAATTGGGAAAAATAGCGTCGTTTTTACTCAAATTGGGAAAAAGGGTGTTATTTTAATAAGTATGAAAACTTGCCGCGCTAAAGGTGGTTTCCAGACGGAAGAGTTACATATTGGACTTACCTACGACTTTGAACTTACCCGAATTTCGGCAAATCGTTGCAATAGTACGCGAATTATGTCAATAGCCGTTTCTTCAAAGGGACGTTACTTCGGATTTCCGGAAGGTAAACAATACGAGCGATAAAACAACCGATTTCTCGCGACGAAAAAGAGAGAGAAAAAAAAGGATGCTGCATCATGATTTTGGGAATTTTTAACCTTTGAATTGGGAAAAAAACATACTTTTGGCGATTGGGAACGGGTCCGTTTTCCGGACCCGGTTTTATAGGGAAAAAAAACACTGCCTTTCCAAAATGCAGGCAGTGTCTTGCAGATGTATTTATTTGCTTTTATGTGAGAGACAGATGGCTGCAGTTGTTTCAAGAATCAAAGAAACTATGATTATTTGCAATGTCTTATGACTGCAAATGATTCTTGGCACTGTATGTTGGCACTCTAGTCGTTATAATAGATCTGATATGATAGCATTATTGATGCCAGCATTATAGCTCTAGACTGTAGGTAATGAGGATTGTTTGTTTGATTTGAGATTTAACGTTGTTGTCAACACTGTATAGGTCATTTTGGAGACGTTGCTTCCAAATTGTTGGGCTTTTACTTGACATTGAGATGAAATGACATCTCAAACCCTGTCGCCCAATGAAACCAATAGGGTCTATAAGCATGGATGGTTTGGGTGACACCGCTTTACCTGGGCAGGCTTAGATCCTCTAAGCGGATCACCAGTACTTGTGTGCAGTCAGATTTCAGCTCTGAGTGGAAGCATCATGCAGCCCATCCACTTCTTCAAGCCCCGATGGGCGGGTAATGAAGATAATTATGCCCCCGCCTATTCGGAGAATAGTGGAAGGGCATTAAGTTTTATCCCTGTCCGTCCGTCCATCCGGACATCGTGTCCGGGCCATAACTCCTAAACCGTATGGAATATATTCATGAAACTTAAAAGGTGCATTCATCACACTGGGACGATGTATCATTATTAAGGAAGACAACTCTTGCATTTTTGGTTTTTGGATTATCTGCCCTTGACTTAGTACCATATAGTAAACCGTGTCTTTGCCATAACTCCTAAACCGTATGGAATATATTCATGAAACTTCACAGGTACATTCATCACACTGAGACGATGTGTCATGAACAAGGAAGACAACTCTTGCATTTTATACCCCCGGCATACGAAGTATGCAATGGGGGTATATAGTTTTTGTCTTTTCCGTCTGTCTGTGTGTCCGTAAACAATTATTTTGTGTCAAAGATATCTCAGGAACTGCTTCACATAGAAACTTGAAATTTTGCACACATGATCAGTATGACTACTTGTATTGTGGGAAAGAAAATAAGGGCCAAGGGGTCAGGCCTTTTAGAGTTATTTCCCTTTGTAGTTCTTGTTTCAGCTGAGGCGATGGCCCTGGCCGGGGGTATACGTGCCCCACTGGGCACTTTGTCTAGTTGGTATTTGGATTATCTGCCCTTGACTTAGTACCATATAGTAAACCGTGTCTTTGCCATAACTCCTAAACCGTATGGAATATATTCATGAAACTTCACAGGTGCATTCATCACACTGAGACGATGTGTCATGAACAAGGAAGACAACTCTTGCATTTTTGGTTTTTGGATTATCTGCCCTTGACTTAGTACCATATAGTAAACCGTGTCCGGCCATAACTCCTAAACCGTATGGAATATATTCATGAAACTTCACAGGTGCATTCATCACACTGAGACCATGTGTCATGAACAAGGAAGACAACTCTTGCATTTTTGGTTTTTGGATTATCTGCCCTTGATGCATATATTTTATGATTGATTTGAAGTACATTTGTAATATTTTTTATGAATGGCATTTGGCGTGGGCATCCGTGTCCTATGGACGTTTTTTCTAGTTTTGGGATTATTTTCTTCATTTCATCATAATAACATACCTTGTGGATACTTGTTAGAATCGCCTCGTTCCCACAACGTACGTTTGTATCAAGAAATATCGAAAGTTATCCTTGGCTTTTCTCAATACTTCTCTATTCATTAAGCTAGCCCAGGAAAAGTGTGGTAATAGGTAAACTCAACTGCTTGATATGGTCTAAAGTGTTAACTGGGCCATTAACCCTTATCTTGCTGTTCAGGACAACCCCTATCTTTGCAAACAGTGTAGATCCTGATCAGATGGCTTCTGAAGAAGCCATCTGATCAGGAACTACACTGCTTGGCATTCCGTTTATGAATTTGTAGCAATAAATTACATCAAGTAATTTGATTGGTTGATAGACAGAGATGGGTGTGGCTTAAATGAATATTCAGCAAGATAAGGGTTAAATTGCAGACAAACCAAACTTTGCAGTTGTAAGAAACTTTCTGTATACTTTATGATATGATATTTTGTTCTCATTGTCTGGATTTTGATTCCAGCTGTGTCTGCTATTTCACACAAGTAGTGCATTTATGCCCTTGATGTAAGCTTTGACATTCAGAGCTTAGCCTTGACCTTGACATTGGTACAAACTTTGACATGAACATTCATTGGTTTCATTCTCACATCATTTTGCTGGGTAACATAAAATATTTAAGGGTCCGGTTTTACACAGAGTATGTGTTCCCAAACAAGAGTTCCTTCAACTTGCCCCCCCCCCCCCCCCCCCCCCCCCCCCAAAAAAAAAAAATGTCTTGTTTCCATAAACCCTACCAATACCAACCCTACTTTTTTGGACCTACTTAAACTTTTTTTAACCCTTGACCTGCTGAATATTTATACATGTATATTCCACACCCACTACTGATTATCAACCAATCAGATTACTTGATGCAAATTATTGCACCAAATTCATGAGCTGAATGACAAACAATTAAGTTCCTGATCAGATGGCTTCTTCTGATCTGGATCTTCATTGTTTGAAAGGTAAGGCATAGCCGGGCTCAGCAGGACCAGGGTTAAGACAGATCTGAGAAATTTTCATCTATTTTTAGGTATTTTTGGAGACCCCCTTCTTCCTGAAAGAATATCAATCAATCAACCCTTTGCTTGATAAATTACTCTCTGACCTATCTGTACTCATCCCCTGAGACTCATTTATTGCCCTGCTGGCCATAATTTACCTGCCAGTGCCCAAGTTGTAAAATGTGATGTAAGGAAACCTTGAATGCAATCTGGTCATGTGATCAGCAGTGGCAAATTCAAATTTCTTTATATTAAAAGTCTGGCGTATGATGCTCATTACTGGTGATGGCTCTTTTGGAAAAAACAAATAGGGCTCCACAAAGAACGAAAAACAGAAAGCGGCTTAGTGACGGGACAGTGAAAGTGTATGAATATGAAACACACAGAAGACAACTGGATATGTCATTCAAATATAAATCTGAAAAAGTAAATTTTGAGTCAAAGCTGGAATCTGTAAAACTCAGAATGGGAGGGAAACTTTGTATTAAGGATATTATAAATAATCTGCTGGACCAGTATTTGTGCCACCAAGTTGAAGATTATCAAAGGTAACAAGTGCTATTGAGTAACAGATACAATGTAACCTTGGTATTTTGGGATAATTTAAGGACAGTTTTTTGTTATTTCTCCATATAAGCCTATGTTGTGGGTATTCATTAGAACCGCCTCTCCGAGGCGGTTCTAATGAATACCCACAACATAGGTTTTTATGGAGAATTGACCAAAACTATCCTTCAATTATCACAAAATACTTACCTGCTACTTGCTACAGAGAAACAGATAAGGTGAAACTTTGCTAGGGATTCCAGATTAATTTCTTCCTAGTTCTTTTTAGAAATATATGTTAAGGGTACCTGTTACAAATGCCTCAATGAGGCAATTCTAGCAGTACCTATAATATGTGTTTTCATGAAGGTGCAAGAAAATAATATTCAGAAGTTGTCGGCAAAAGTTTCTCTTTCTGTAGATAAAATTCCTGTATAATATTAAGACCACCTTTGGGACTGTTCAAAAGTGGTCTTTTAAGACCAGTTTTGAACAGTTCCAAAGGTGGTATCTGAGCAGAGGACACTGTATCAGTATGCAGAAAACTGAAAGAAAGAATAAATGTAACTTTCTAAATAAGCTTTTTAAAGCAGAATTAGTCTCAATTTTTGGTGGTCTTAACCCATTTTGTACTGGAAACCCCATAACGGGTACCCTGACAAACAGTGCAGGCCCAGATCAGACACCGCAGAATGCTGACACCCCTAAATTTTGAAATGGACCCCTATATATAAGGGGGAAGATTCCATTTGGTACAAAAAGGGTTAATAGCAGAATTTTTGTGTATGTATGCAATACTGTCAGGTAGTCAGAAGTGGTTAGACTTGCTGGAAACACCAGGTGTAATAATTTGCACATGATATTATCAGTATGCTGAAGGTGCCACTACGCAGTGTTGATCCGACACTTACATGTATCAGTGTCGCTTGTGATTTCACCATCCATGGAGAACAGGGGGTGCATTTGACAAACATAGTTGGATGTTTGGGACTTGTGGTCAGGAGGTTCAAGTTCACATCCGAATCAGAACTGTTACTGGTGAAACGTCAAATGACATACACCCGGCCTCCGCCCATCGGGGCTTGAAGAAATATATGGGCTGCACGATGCTTCCACGCAGAGCTGAAACTGGCCCGCGCACAAGTACTGGTAAACCGTTTAGAGGATCTAAGCCTGCCCAGGCACAGCGGTGCAAGAAGGTCTGTCCATGCTTATAAACCCTATTGGTTTCATTGGGTGACAGGGCTTGAGATGTCATTCCATCTCAATGTCGGGTAAAAGTCCCATAAAATTGGAAGCAACGTCTCCAAAAAGACCTTTACAGTGTTGAAGGGGACGTTAAACCTCCAATCAAACAAACAAACATTCATACACCACTTCCCACTGGGCCTGGCAATAATCTTTTATGATGATTTCGGTTGATCCAAGAAGCACAGAATGTGGACTGTACTGCTTATCTGCTTAAGTCTTTCCAAAAGATAATGGTTTTACATCCCACTAACAGCTAAGGTCATACAGAGACTGGACCTCAGTTTAAAGAGTTAGGTAAACGGACCAGCTTTATATGACTTAACCCTTATCTTGCTGTTTACGACAACCCCTATCTTTGCAAACAGTGTAGATCCAGATCAGATGGCTTCTGAAGAAGCCATCTGATCAGGATCTACACTGTTTGACGTTCAGTTTATGAATTTGTAGGAATTATTTACATCAAGTAGCCTGATTGGTTCAAAGTTAGAAATGGGTGTGGCTAAACTGAATATTCAGCAAGAGAAGGGTTAAAATACTGTTGACAGGCAAAGCAGTAAAACAAAATAAAATCCAGTGTAGACCTACTAAATGGCCCCCACCCATCTAGGCTTCGAGAAATAGATTAGGCTGCATGGTGGTTCCATGTAGTGCTTTAACTGGCCTTACATGAATACTGTAAAACCCTTTACAAGGACTAGGCCAGTCCAGGCAAAGTGGTGCAAGTCAGACCTTCCAGTTTATAAAAGCCGGATTGATTTGGCAGCAGGGTTCGAGAAGTCATTTCATCTCAATGTCGGGTAAAAGTCCCACAAAATTGGAAGCAGCTTCTCCCAAATGACCTAAATAGTGTTGATGGGGATGTTAAACCTCAATTCAAAGAAACAATAGACCTGCTTAATGTCCTTAACTGCAAATTAGTTAAAAAAAAAAAAAAGCAAAAACGAAAAAAAAAAAAAAAATAAGATGTGTTTGTTAAACACTGATGTCCACGGACAGCGCATGTTAAATATGAAAGCAGTACCACTAAGCAGTCGAAAGGTATGGCCATTGTTCAAGTCTTAAAAAAGTAGGTCAAGGTCAAAAAGGTAAACAATTATTGGATTGTTGGAAAAGAACCCTTTTGGTACCAAATGGAATCTTCCTTCTTATATAAAGCAGGAGTCATTTCAAAATTAAGGGGTGTCAGATTGTGTTTTCTTCAAAGTGTCTGAACTTTCTGCACACAGTGTAGACCCTGATCAGATGCTACCTTTTAACCCTTGTCCTGCAGAGCACCATTCCCAGTGCAGATCCAGATCATTTGGCTTCTGAAGAAGCCATTTGATCAGGATCTACACTTTTTGTCATTGGGTTTGTGAATTTGAACATATACATTATATCAAGTAATTTGATTGGCTGATAATTAGAAATGAATGTTGAAATTGAGGTGTTTCTAATGAATACCCACATCATAGGTTTATATGGAGAGACAAAGGAGATTATCTTTCAGTTATCACCAAATGCCCCGGCCCCCGCCCATCGGGGCTTGAAGAAATAGATGGGCTGCTTCCCCGCAGAGCTGAAACCGAGCATGGAGTACTGGTAAACCGCTTAGAGGATCGAAGCCTGCCCAGGCAAAGCCTATTGATTTCATTGGGCTTGAGATGTCATTTCATCTCAAGGTCGGGTACAAATCCCACAAAACTGGAAGCAATGTCTCCAGAATGACCTTTACAGTGTACCCGCCCCGATAGCTCAGTTGGTAGAGTGTCCGCTCCGGGGAACGGGAGGTCACGGGTTCGATCCCGGGCCGCAACATACCAAAGTTGTTAAGAATTGTACTAGATGCTCCTCGCTTGGCACTCAGATTTACGGGGTAGAGCTAGGACTGGTCGACCCAGTGTCAGGATAATGTGACTGGGTGTGTTATCATGGAATGTGTCTGGGACATGATACTTCAGTGAGACAGCACTATAAAAGTGAGCATTGATTTCCCTGTCACAACCAGACACCCTCGTGATATGACTGAAAAATTGTTGAAAGCGACATTAAACCCGAATTCACACACACACACACACACACACACACACACACACACACACACACACACACACACACACACACACACACACACACACACACGCACACACCTTTACAGTGTTGACGGGGACGTTAAACCTCAAATCAAACAAAACAAAACATAGGTTTATATGGAGAAACAAAGAAGATTATCCTTCAGTTATCACCAAATGCCCATCATAGATCTGTTCCTACTACCTGACTGTAGCTGATGCCTTGTAAAAGACATTAAGAATGATAAATATCTTAGGTACAAGATATATTGTACAAGATATATTGCTGTACATTTCTGGAATGGCAGAAGCATTAAGTAGAGAGAGAATTTGACATTTCAGTCAGACTTTCCTCAAGTCATTTTGTCGCATCCGCTTTAAGCATGCTATAGGGGTCTTGAGTTTTTGTCCATCTGTTCGTTCCCTTCCCCAAGAACTGTAAGAGCTTCATTAATGATACTTGGTGCCCACTTGCATGTAGGGATTGCAGCTTTAATGCAAGCATAATTGTTTGACCTTGACCTTCATTTCCGGGTTCGCTGGCTTTGTATGCTTGTACTGGTAACCCCTTAACAGGATTCCCTAAACAGGATACTGGCAAACAGTGCAGGCTCAGATAAGATGCCGCAGGATGTGGCATCTGATCAGGGCCTACACTGTTTACAAAAAGTTCAGCCATTGCAAGCATCCATATGCCCCCGCCCGTCTGGGCTTGAAGAAATAGATGGGCTGCATGATGCTTCCATGCAGAGCTGAAACTGACTGCCAAAAAGTACTAGCAAACTGCTGAGAAGATCTAAGCCTGCCCAGGCAAAGGGGTGCGAGTTGGATCATCCATGCTTATAAACCCTATTGGTTTCATTGGGCCACAGGGCTTGAGATGTCATTTCATCTCAGTGCTGGGTAGAAGTCTCAGAAAATTGGAAGCAACGTCTCCAAAATGACCTATACAGTGTTGACAGGGACCTTAAACCTCGAACCAAACAAACAAAAGCAAGCATCCATATTTGACCTTGACCATGTTGACCTACTTTTCATGGTTTACTGACTTAGTGATCACCCTATTTTTCAAGTCCATTTCTTAAGAACTGTAAGAGCTTCATTAATGATCCATGGTATAAACTTGCATGCATCTAGGGATTGCAACTAAAATGCAAACATCCATATTTGACCTTGACCTATATTTCATGGTTTGGTGTTTCGAGTACTATTGCATCAATCCTGGATTATACCATAATGTACAAGTCTAAGAGTCTCATTAATGATACTTGGTACACACATCCATCTTGTGATGGCAACTTCAATGCAAGCATCCGTTATTGATTTGCAGGCCCAGATCAGATGCTGCAGAATGAAGGGTCTGATCAGGGTCTACAGTTTCTTTTGCAAAAGAGGGGAAAAATGAGAAGGGCTGCTGATCAATGAAATAATAATTTTATTTGTGATGAGTTTCAAGGTGGTAGAAAATGCCAGAAGTTTATTGGTGATAAATCAATCTTTTTTTTCTTCTCCAGAATGTATATCAGTAGTTGAAGATAGTTAGGAGAAAATATTTTTTATGGTTCTGTAGAATATATGTTGTTAACCCATTGTATGTGGGTGGTGGGGGGAACCCCTAAATGGGTACCTTGGCAAACAGTGCAGGCCCAGATCAGATGCCGCAAAATGTGGCGTCTGATCAGGGCCCGCACTATTTGCTAATAGAATTTTCCATCAAAAATGCAGACTTGCCTACCCTTACGATTTGGTCGTAAGGCTTACTATTTTCATGCCCAAATTATGACCTTACGACTAGGAGTGTAACGATGCATCGGACCATCGATGCATTGCGATAGGCACTGGGCCGATAGTACTGCATCGATGGTAAAGTCAAACATCGATAACTATTGCCGATAGTGTTTTGAACTATCGATAGTTTCGATAGTTTTCTATATCACAAGTTTTTCAGATAATTATCGAAGTTGTTTTCATTCTTAAATATATTCTTTATTACGACCTGCGTCTTGTACCCGGTCAAGCATCAAACTGTATATTGTCTTAATTGTAATCCAATAATCTCCTGTGCCAGTGGGAGTCAACGTATGCTTGCAACGGCTGCTTGTCGCGAGATAAGGGCAATGAAATTACTGCCAAATCATGATTTGGCGGTAGCCTACAGGTACACGGTGTTTATGCATCCTATTTGTTATGGATTATCCACTTAACACCAAATGTCGGTATAGAGTCAGTACCCTGAATATTCCTTCATTGAACTGGTAAATTTACAGCTTTCTGAAGCGCATTTTAACAGTAAACACTTTAATGTTAATTGAGTTCGAAATAATTGACCACATATTTTGATTCGCTAATCTGCAAGCTGTCTGTAAGCTAGTGATATGAAAAGCGATAATTAATGCGTGTTTACACAGTGGTATTTATTATCAAAGGGTGCCGCCCGCATTAGCACGTGAAGCATGGAAAGTCCGCATGTGTCATTACCGCTTCAAAAGGTGCAAAAAATTGTTCTGGTTGATGTTTTAGAGGATTCTTATTTTTGACAATAGCAGACATCAAACGAAATGAAATACGTGTCGTCGTGCAAAGATCGTTTATAATTTGGACATCCAGACAATGTCTGTACAGCCGAGGAATTAATTTTAAATCTTGGGACATCGTGCATTCAAAATATGCACAGGACAATACAGCACTAGAAAACAATTAAAGAAAATAAAAACGTGGTTCGATTTTCTGTTTATTTGTATTGCTAAAAGATTTGACCAAACAACAAAAGAAATATACAAATGATTTTTGGAAAATCAATGCACAATAAAAATGATGGGCAATTAGATCAGTTGGCAGATGCAATAATGTCGGGGATGACATTATAAGGCATGTTCGGCACGGTACTGATGACGTCATCGGTCGGCCGGGGCTGATTTGGATTTAAAAATTTGTTAGCCCCGATTTCAATGGTGTTCCGTTTAACAAACGCATGCGATCGATTGTGTACCGAAACACTGAGACTTATATTAAAATTTCATCAGATTTTCTGCCAGAAGATTCAAATCTATCTTCCTGTTTCACAGGTCCTGGTGTATGAATGTCATTTGACGTGTCACCGGAAACAATTCTGATTCTGAATCGTGTGCATTGCCGACCTAGTTTCTCAGATATCTACTACCATTTTTAATGGGGCGTATTTCTTTCATAAAATGTGACAGCTAAACTGTTGTGGATAGAGAACGGAACTTTGGACAATTCCTGGATTATCCTCGGATGTATTATTTAAGTGTGAGACTTTTCCCACCAAGCGTCTTCTATTTTGGCGCCAAAACATAACCATGCACGAGACAGTAGAATAGTCTGTTTCATATTTACATGCATACATCTACTGTTAGATGTAGCCAATCCTCTTAGGCCCGGAGCGATTTGACTGTGGATTAAATTTTATGATAGAGACATAACCTGATCTTATTTTCACACCTTGTCATGCGAAACGTTGTAGGCTTAACGATAGCGCCGGCGGCTTGTGTTTTCAGTGTAATTTAGTAGAACAGACTGATCCGTGACAAATTCGGTCGGCGTTTATAACACGATTCGGTTAACTAACACGGTTGGTTGGACCCGAAGTTCTGTGTTATAACGAGCTTGAGGTGTATTTAGTCACTTTATCATGTCTGAAGTTGTTTTTGAAGACAAGCAAAGATTTCATTGCCTTCGTGAAGAGCTTACATTTATTTTGATTAAGAAACTGATGTTACATGTACATTCTCATTGTGAAATGATAAATGTACTTGGCTGGAATCTTCTTGGCTACTTCGTATAGGTTAGAAGTCATGAAGAGATTTCTTCACAAGTAAGAATCTGCGAAGCGAAGCGTAGCAGATTCTTACTGTGAAGAAATCTCTTTATGACTTCTAACTGGCTTAGACTGCTGTCAATTTTCTTGAATTATGTCCACTGATGGTCTCTTGAGATTACATTAATTATGCTCAAAACTTTATTGTACTCTCATCCATTCACTTAGTTGCTCTTCACTGAGAAGCTACCATAAGAAGGTGTCTTTTTATTTTCATTTTTTTTTTATTAATTTGAACTTGAAGAAAAAAATGCCAGACGGGAGACACGGTCTGGATTTCAAGAGTTTGAAATAGGCCTATCATCAGCAACATTTTTTCTGTTCCTGCGAAGAATAGTAAAACAGGAGTTTATAGGTTGTTCATCAATCGGATGGTTGTTGTCGGGTATGAAATTTGTTTTATTTTGAATTTTTGACTTAGTCTCACTCACAAGCTCTGGTCTGGTATATTTGTTGTGTATGATAAGAGTTTTGTTAAAACAAGAAAAAAAGTGTTGCTGTTCTGACAAACTGTAGCCTCCCTTGGAAGTGTACTCATTTTGTACCGGAAACACCTGAACGGCTAATTGGCAAACAGTGCAGGCCCAGACTAGACGCCACAGAACACGGTCTCTGATCAGGGCCTACACTTTTTGCAAAAAGTTCAGCCAATTTGCAAACTTTGAAGAAAACAGAACCTGACAACTCTAATTTTAAAATGAACCTGTGCTATATATAAGGTGGACGATTCCATTTGGTACAAAAGGAATAAAGAAGTAAACCTGTTTGTTTTGTTGTTTTTTTGTTGTTGTTTTTTTCATTTATTGTGAGACTTTGGCTATGCATGCTTTGTATTGACTCTCCTACTTCTTTTGAACTGTCAGTTTGTCAATTTCTGCTAATTTCGTTTTGATATTCCAGAAAAAAGATAGACCATAGATAATTCATTGGACATTAAAATCATCTTGCTTGATTTCTCTGTCAGGTACAGGGTGAAGTTTTATTGCTTTTCAGTCACTCAGGAGCATCTGGGCTGATTAATGTGTTAAGAATTCTTCTTAATGGTTAAGAACCTTTCTTAATCATTAAGAAGGTCTCTTCACAATATAGTCAGCAGCAGAAATGACTTCTGATTGGCTGAAATAGAAGAAACGTCCCAAACTGCAGTCTAATAATAAAATGAGTTTCCCGGCTCTTCCAGGAGAATTTAAATTTAAAGAAAAAAAGTTGCTCCTGGGGAGTTTTTTCTTCCTGTAGGGCAGACAGAAAAGCAAACAGGAGTTTACAACAGTTATCCCTCTGTGTAAATTATCTTGTTTATAGGAGGTTTTAGGGATTCCGATTATGACGTCATTCTTGCGCATGCGTAAAACACTGGCCGTCAATTGAAACGGCCATCGCTATTCAAATGTATTGGCGGAACTTAAATGCCAACAATATTCAGACATTTTGAGAGAAAATATACCCGTTTACATTGAAATAATGCCTCGAGAAGGAAAGAATGATATTTTGCTTTTATTACTGAAATTCATTTATCCTGGATCCGTTTGTTATTGGCGAAACTCTCTTCGTGAATGACCCATGTCAATGGCTTACGAAAGCTTACTTACAAAAATAGGATTTTACGTAACTTTTCGTTATTCGCTATCCAAGTATAGCTATCACATTATCACATACGGACAGATCTATCTATCTATCTATCTATCTATCTATCTATCTATCTATCTATCTATCTATCTATCTATCTATCTATCTATCTATCTAATCTGTCTATCTATCTTAAAAAAATGTCCAACGATCTGTCTAGAAGTGCAGTTTTAATAAATTGAAGATTCTTGTGGACAGAAACATTTGTTTTGGTTTAAACAATATTTTATTTCTAGCAAACATCATGTACAGAGAGAGAGAGAGAGAGAGAGAGAGAGAGAGGGAGAGAGAGAGAGAGATTTGACTGAGAAACTGACAGTAGACAGACAAAAGAGAGTAGAAAACAACTAATGAGTGGACTGACAGACGGGCGTCGAGTCAACGTTTGTTCGACGTCATGCAGTCGATACCAACTCCAACTCACTTCCACGTCACATTGCCGTTGAGAGAGAGAGAGAGAGAGAGAGAGAGAGAGAGAGAGAGAGAGAAGGGGAGAGAGAGAGAGAGAGAGGGGATAGAGAGAGGGAGAGAGAGAGGTTTGACTGACAGACGACAGACCGACCGACTGAATGAATGAATGACTAACAGACGTACGGACGGACAGACATAAAAATAAACATAATGACAGTCGGAAAAAAAACTAATGAATGGACTGAAAGACGCTCGTCGAGTCAACATTGGCTGGACGTCATGCCGCCGACACCACTCCAACTCACTTCAATGTCACGTGACCGTTGAGATGAGAGAGGTTTGACTGATCCCTGTATCCAAGAAGATATTGTGGCGCTAAGCTAATAAGCCATTAACCCTTTTTGTACCAAATAATGGAATCTTTCTCCTTATATATAGCAGGAGTTCATTTCAAAATTTAGGCGTGTCAGGTTGTGTTTCCTTCAAAATTGTTCGGAAATTGGCTTGACTTTTGCAAACAGTTTAGGCTCTGATCAGACGCCGCGTTCTGTGGCGTCTGATCTGGGCCTGCACTGTTTGCCAGGATACCCGTTTTGGGGTTCCTGGTAATGTAAGGACTGGGCAGGTTGATCTACCTGATTTTACTGTAAAATCTTGCACTTGCGAAGGATGGTTTCATTCTCATGCACTGAAAGGGTGTTCTACGTTTGTTTTGAATTTAATGTTCCAATCCCACTGAGTCTTGATGGGTCTGAGCACTGGGCATTGCGCAAATGCCATCTTATTAAGCAACGCCGTATTCGCCAACGCAACGTTCTGACGTTTCATCGACGTTGCAAAGTCAAATTCAGCGCATCGCTTTGATGTTGGTTTGATGTAGACACGACGTTGTTGACACGTTACATGTCGGTTGACGTGGAAACTGTAATTTACATTTACCTACGGTACGCTGAGAGAGAGAGAGAGAGAGAGAGAGAGAGAGAGAGAGAGAGAGAGAGAGAGAGAGAGAGAGAGAGAGAGAGAGAGACAACATGTAGGCCATGGCACACTCAGAGAGAGAGAGAGAGAGGACCCTGTTGGGTCGTTTGTACAATATATCTTTAAGAGCAGTTAATTAAAACATAAGACTAGGGATTTGCCATCATGAAAAACATGCCTAGGCGATTTTGAACCCCATCAAACCCCACTTTTATATACCCGGTAGTAAAACTGGGGTTTACAGGGGTAAACATAATTTTTCTTATTCCTGTTTGTGCGTACTCGATAGAACCGCCTAAAATCATAGATTGTGGGTACTCGATAGAACCGCCTGTACTTAATGCACAAAATGATTATATGTTAAAAAAACAAAAACGGGCAAATAAATAAAAAAAAATCTTTATCTCGTGGAGGCGGTTCTATCGAGTCCCCGCCATCTCTCTTTTTAGCAGAAATAAAAAAAAAAAAATATCACAATTTTTCATCTTAAAATTTCCATTTTTTCCTCCGAAAATTGATAATATATTTGTATAGGCATGTTTTCGTAATGCGAAATTTCACACCTGGTAGCATATCGGTGTTTGTCCCATTATCTTACATTAGAATTCGTCAAAAGTTAAAAGAATTCCATTGTTTTGCGCTGTAATTAACACTTTATCTGTCCCACTGCCTTGAAGCGTATACGACGTTGACGGCCAGGGCTTTTCCCCGTTCTATTTTTAGAACCGGAAGTACGTCACGAAAAAAGCTCCTATATCTTTTATGTAGATAAAACATACAGCAAAACAGTTTGAAGGTTTGAATAGTTTTTATTTCCATCGTAAACAAGAAAATATGTATCCGGCAATAGTATCGCAATAGTATTGCAATAGTAGTCAGCAATAGTAATAGTATCGCAATGGTTCTTCTTGCAATGTCAATACTATCGCAATAGTCATTTTCTGACTATCGTTACATCCCTACTTACGACCCCAGCCGAATTCCGTAGGAATTTTGGTGTTTGTAAAAAAAATCGGTAAATCGGCGCGATTATTTCGGTTTGGTTCAGGTAAGCATGCGTTAATACCGGAACAAGATAATAGTTGTTGTTCCTGGCTTACTCTCGTTGCGAAATCAAATTAAATTTCATTGACTAATGATAGGTAAGTTATCCAATCTCAGGTCATTTTACAAATTTGTTTCGGTTTGAGTGGCCAGATGGATGCCTTTACAAAGGAAATAAAAACATGCGGAAAAAACAAAAGCTGAATCAGCCGAAAAAACGCAAGGCAATGCCTGAATGGGCTTATTTTGATCTCGCATCGGATGCCTTAAAAAGCTTACGAATAAAATCAGAATCTTACGATTTTTATGTCCCCGGTAGCGATAGCGGGGACATATTGTTTTTGCCCTGTCTGTTTGTTGGTTTGTATGTGGACAACTTTAACGTTGGCCATAACTTTTGAACCGTTTGAGATAAGAGCTTTCATATTTGGCCTGAAGGTTCCTTGTGACAAGACCTTCACATTCATGCAAAAAAATTTGACCTGTGACCTTGACCTTTGACCTACTTAAAAGAAAAAAATAACATTGGTCATAACTTTTGAACCACTTGAGATACTGCCTTCATATTTAGCATGTATGTTCCTTGTGATAAAAGCTTTACATTCGTGCAAAAATATTTGACCTGTGACCTTGACCTATGACCTACTTAAAATAAAAAAATAACATTTTGGCCATAACTTTTGAACCGTTCGAGATAGAGCTTTCATATTTGGCCTGAAGGTTCCTTGTGACAAGACCTTCACATTCATGCAAAAACATTTGACCTACGACCTTGACCTTGACCTTTGACCGACTTAAAAGAAAAAAATAACATTGGTCATAACTTTTGAACCACTTGAGTTACAGCCTTCATACTTAGCATGTATGTTCCTTGTGACAAAAGCTTTACATTCATATAAAAAAATTTGACCTGTGACCTTGACCTTTGACCTACTTAAACTAAAAAAATAACATTTTGGCCATAACTTTTGAACCGTTTGAGATAGAGCTTTCATATTTGGCCTGAAGGTTCCTTGTGACAAGACCTTCACATTCATGCAAAAAAATTTGACCTTTTACCTTGACCTTTGACCGACTTAAAAGAAAAAAATAACATTGGTCATAACTTTTGAACCACTTGAGTTACAGCCTTCATATTTAGCATGTATGTTCCTTGTGACAAAAGCTTTACATTCATGGTAAAAATTTTGACCTGTGACCTTGACCTTGACCTTTGACCTACTTAAAATAAAAAAATAACATTTTGGTCATAACTTTTGAACGGTTTGAGGTAGAGCCTTCATATTTTGCATGTAGGTTCCTTTTGACAAGAGCTTTACATTCACACAAAAAAATTTGACCTGTGACCTTGACCGTTGACCTACATAAAAGAAAAAGTTAACATTGGTCATAACTTTTGAACCGTTTGAGATACAGCCTTCATATTTAGCATGAAGGTTCCTTGTGACAAACGCTTTACATTCATGCAAAAATTGTGACCTTGACCTTTGACCTACTTAAAAAAATAAACATTTTTGGTGATAACTTTCAAACGGTTTGAGACAGAGCCCCTTTCAAACGGTTTGAGACAGAGCCCTCATATTTTGCATGTAGGTACCTTGTGACAAGAGCTTCACATTCACAAAAATTTTTTTGACCTGTGACCTTGACCTTTGACCTACATAAAAGAAAAAGTTAACATTGGTCATAACTTTTGAACCTTTTGAGATACAGCTTTCATATTTAGCATGTAGGTTCCTTGTGACAAACGCTTTACATTCATGCAAAAATTTTGACCTGTGACCTTGACCTTTGACCTACTTAAAAAAATAAGCATTTTTGGTCATAACTTTCGAACCGTTTGGGATAGAGCTTTCCTATTTGGCATGTAGGTTCCCTGTGATTAGAGCTTTTCATACATGCAAAATGTTTGGACCATGACTTTGACTTTTGACCTACTTAAAAGAAAAAATTAAATTTTCATAACTTTTGAACCGTTTAAGATAGAGCCTTAATATTTTGCATGTAGGTTCCTTGTGACAAGAGCTTTACATTCATGCAAATTTTTTTGACCTGTGACCTTGATCTACTTTAAAGAAAAAATATTATTGTTCATAACTTTTGAACCGTTTAAGATAGTGCTCTCATATTTGGCATGTAAGTTTCTTGTGTCAAGGGCTTCCCACACAAACAAAAATCTTGAACTGTGAGCAACTTTGAATAAAAAATGGCCATGCCCGGGGACATGTTCGTGTTTCACAAACACATCTTGTTTTTATGGGATCTTACTACTTTCTGTCTCAAGGGGTAGGCAAGTCTGAAAATGGAATAAAAAAGTAAAAATAAGCCTGACACCCCTTATATGACAAATGGACTTGTCCAACATATAGCAATGGAAGAGTCCACTAGCATAGAATGGGTTAAAATAGCCCTTGTTATGTTTGGCTGTAAACCTTTAGGTGAAATAGTTTAGGCACACAGCATCAACTCTACTTTGAATCTGTGGAAGCAATGTTTTCCATTGGTTTTAACATTTAATAATTCAATGTTTGTATCATTCTGTTCTGCTATATTAAAAATGTTAATATTCTCTAATTCACTTGTAATTGTACTGCATAATATTTATTATATTAGTGTACAGTGTCATGTGGCTTTTAGCGATATGGAAAGCAGACGAGCTGGGCTGAAGTTTAAGGGTGACCACTGGCATGTCATTCTTGGATTGTCAGTGGTGAGCATTACATATTATACAGTAATCTTAAGCTATTAAGACGAGCTTAAATTAAGGGTCTGCTTTTTAAAGCATATTTCAAAGTTTTCAGTTATTCTTTCCTTGTATATTCTACACTGAGTATCCTTTAGTAAGAGACCTCCTTTGAGACTGTTCAAAAGTGGTCTTAAAGACCACTTTTGAACAGTCCCCAAGGTGGTCTTAAAGTAGGAATTCTATGGTATATATGTACATCACATCACGACAACCCCCATCTTTGGAAACAGTGTAGATCCAGATCAGATCAGAAGAAGCCATCTGATCAGGATCTACACTGTTTGGCATTCAGTTTATGAATTTGTAGCAATAAATTACATCAAGTAATTTGATTGGTTGATAGACAGAAATGGATGTGGCTTAACTGAATAGGGTTAAGCTTCCAAACCATTGCACTACACACAACTTCGTGTATTTTAATTACATGGGCAGTCTGCAACAAGCAGTATGAGGGCGAAACAAAAGGGGAGTTCAGGTACAGAATGGCAGAACATTCCTAAGACACACTGGTCTAAAGAGACACCCCAGTCTCATTACATTTCAATCTGTCCGGCCATACAGTAGAAAACATGCTCTTTCAAGCCACTCAAATACTCCAGTCTGACCCAGAGAGTGATCTGTCCACTGTTCTAAATGGAATCTTCCTCCTTATATATAACAGGAGTCCATTTCAAAATTTAGTGTTTTCTTCAAAATTGATTTGGAAAATGACTGAACTTTTGGCAAATACAGTTGACACTCGTTATCTCGACCTCGCCTTTCTCACCCTATCACTTATATGTCGAACCAATTTCTAAGTCCCGTATATGTTCCCTATATATTTATTGTATTTAAACTCCGCATGTGTTGAACTACTTTTATGTCGACACTGCGGCTATCTCTCCCATCAGTTTCAGTCCCTCAATATATTTTTCATTGTTTACCTCGTTTCTCGAACCGAAATTCATGACGCAAAGAAGGAAAAAAAAAAAGAAAGAAAAACGATGCCGCCGGTCTTTCAGTTAAAGAATTTTCAAAACAGTTCATCAATACTCACAATGGTTTTAATTTTCCAATGTCCAGCTGCTTTCTTAATTTCGTAGCACAAACAATACCTTTACCGCTATTACGAAAATCACGTGTGTGTAATATAGACTGACACGGGGTCGCTCACCCTTTGATCTTAACACCTGCTTGTTTCAATGGTTTCAAAGATTACCGTGATAAAAGGCGGCTCTGATTTATATTAATGTACAATTAGGTATGACCAGGCTCTTTAATTGGTTGTTTTACGTAATCGTCATTATTTCCTTGTCCCGATGCACATACAAACAGTGTAGAGCCTAAAAAGTTGGCCCGTGACCGGGACTACCGTATGACGTATAGCATCTACTGCTCACCATGCATTCACAAGTGGGTAACCAGTCCATTTAAGTACATGTCTATTTTTAGCTTATTTGGATACCCGAAAAAGACAACAAAACACGAGAGAAAGCTTTTATAATCGCTTTGACAAACTCCATTACTTTCATGAACAAATTTTAAAAAACTCAATAGGCTGTGCATGTAAGTGCTATTACTCTAGAATAACCAAGAATACCAAGCATATCACGACAAATAATGGGCTCCGACATGCATGTGACGTCACACTTTGGTTATCTCGTACTACGTGAGTTTCGAGATAACGAGCGTCGACTGTAGTGTAGGCCCTTATCAGACGCCGCATTCTGCGGCGTCTGATCTGGGCCTGCACTGTTTGCCAGGGTACCCGTTTTGGGGTTTCTGATACAAAATGGGTTAAGCATGTACTGGATTTATCAGCTCCATATGCTGAAACCTTTGGGTCTTAATGTGTTTGGCTAGACAATTGCGTTTCCAGCCATTTCGTATTTACCTCTGATAAACAATCAGCTGAAGTGAAATAATCTTGAAAGGGCTGTAAAATCCAAATTAAAGAAAAAAATACACATGCAGAGCCTAGCTCTCTTCAGCTGCATGAAGTTTTGAGTCAAAAGGGGATCCATAAAATGCAGACCCTGGTCAGGCAATATATTCTGACTTTTGGGCTTACTGGAAAAATATCAGCAAATTTTACATTTGGTCCATTTCTGTCCATTAGTTTCTTTACCAATTATTCAAACCATAATAAGGGAGGTAAGTGAAACAGGATTATGTGTCCGGTTCACAAGAGACGCCATTAAATTTTCTGACAAAACCTACAATGCTAAGGAGTCTAAAGCATCAAAATGGCAAAAAGGCAGCTGCAAATCACTCAGTTTGGGGCTCTTTACTTACAGCCAATGGCTGTTGTCTTAACCTACAGCCAGTGGCTGTAGTGGTTTGATAGACAGAAAAGTTAAAGGTAATCTTTTGCCCGCCGTGCCCTCCCCAAGAATTTCGTAATGTCCCCCATAAAAGATGGGAGCATTTGCTTGATTTGAGGTTTAATGTCCCCCGACAACACGGTGTAGGTCATTTTTTGGAGAAGTTGCTTCCAACTTGGTTAGACCAAATCTACCAATTTAGATGTAATGAGCTGGCCATATTTACCCTAAATATTCTGACACCTTGAATCCTCGGCTTACCATGCTTGTTCTAAAGTTTTATCAAGTAAGATTTAATAAGATTTGATGTTATGTCTAAAAATAGCTGGATGTGTGGTAAATAATGAAGACCCAGGTGAGACGTGGCATCTTATCTGGGTTTACACAGGCCTATCTGTGCAAACACATAGATAAATAAGGTAAATTTTCTGCTGTACCACAGACTTGATTATGATAGCAAAATAAATAAACAAGACTGAAAATAGGAACACAATGGCATGATGAATGGAAAAGCATCTTTTCTCTTAACCCTTTCAACACTGAATTTCTAAAGTGGACTCTTCCATCTGTGCAGCCCCTGCCCATCGGGGCTTGAAGAAATAGATGGGCTGCAGGATGCTTCCACGCAGAGCTGAAACCGACCCACACACAAAAACTGTTAAACCGCTTAGAGGATCTATGCCAGCCCGGGCAAAGCGATGTGAGTCGGGAACGTCCATGCTCATAAACCCTATTGGTTTCATTGGGTGACTGCACTTGAGATGTCGTTTCATCTCATTGTCGGGTAAAAGTCCCACAAAATTGAAAGCAACATCTCCAAAATGACATACACCGTGTTGACGGGGACGTTAAATATCAAATCCAACAAAAAACTTCCATCTTTGAATTTGGCCAGGTCCTTTCAAGTAAACAAGACTGGTGGTTTAGTCAGTATCATTACAAAGTGACAGTGTTGATCCTGATGAGATGGCTCATTATGAGCCGTCACATCCAGATCTACACTGTTTGGATAAGTATAAGTACCAGTCTACAGGGTAGAATGTATTAACCCTTTGTATACTAATGGACTCTTCCATTGCTATATGCTGGACAAGTCCATTTGTCATATAAGGGGTCCGAGGCCTATATTTTCGTTCGTATTCCATTTTTGATGTATGCAATGGTTAAACAAAACAAACCATCAGTAAGAAACTGTCTGTTAGAATGGCCTTGCCACATGGGAACCATGTTCTCATGCACACATGCAGTGCTGAGGCTCCACCATCACCACAAAAAAAAGCCTTCAGTGACAGTAGCCATTTTCTTTTGTATCAGAAAGGCTATTTGATACCATAAGTGCTTAAAAAGTGGAGCGTTGTAGCTCAGTGGTTAGTGTACTTGCCTCTGATGCCAGAGATCCTGACCTGGTTTCAATCCCCAGTAGTGGCTTAGCTAGGTATTCACAGGTTCGATCACCCTCGCCCACCGGGGCTTAAAGAAATAGATTGGGTTGCATGGTGCAGAGCTGAAACTCACTGTACTGCATTACTGGTAAAGCGCTTAGGTCTAAGCCTGCCGAGGAAAAGTGGTGCAGGTCGTACTGTTCTTTAACCCTTTTTAGCTCACCTGAGCACGAAGTGCTCAAGGTGAGCTTTTGGGATCGGTCTTTGTCCGTCGTCCGTCGTCCGTCGTCCGTGCGTCCGTGCGTCCGTGCGTCCGTCGTCAACTTTTGCTTTAAACAACTTCTTCTCCAAAACTGCTGGACAGATTTTGATCTAATTTCACAGGAATGCTCCTTGGGTGATCCTCTACCAAAATTGCTCAAACTATTCTGCTCGGGTGAACAAGATGGCCGCCAGAGCTAAAAATAGAAAAACCTTTAAACGACTTCTCCTGCTTAACCAGTGGATGGATTTTGAATTTATTTCACAGGAATGTTCCTTGGATGACCTTCTACCAAAATTGCTCAAACAGTTCCGCTCGGGTGAACAAAATGGCCGCCAGAGCTAAAAATAGAAAAACCTTTAAACGACTTCTTCTCCTTAACCAGTGGATGGATTTTGAAATCATTGCACAGGAATGTTCCTTGGGTGCCCCTCTACTAAAATTGCTCAAACCGTTCCGCTCGGGTGAACAAAATGGCCGCCAGAGCTAAAAATAGAAAAACCTTTAAACGACTTCTTCTCCTTAACCAGTGGATGGATTTTGAAATTATTGAACAGGAATGTTCCTTGGGAGCCCCTCTACTAAAATTGCTCAAACCGTTCCGCTCGGGTGAACAAAATGGCCGCCAGAGCTAAAAATAGAAAAACCTTTAAAGGACTTCTTCTCCTTAATCAGTGGATGGATTTCGAAATTACTTCACAGGAATGTTCCTTGGGTGACCCTCTACCAAAATTGCTCAAACTGTTCCGCTCGGGTGAACAAAATGGCCGCCAGAGCTAAAAATAGAAAAACCTTTAAAGGACTTCTTCTCCTTAACCAGTGGATGGATTTCGAAATTACTTCACAGGAATGTTCCTTGGGTGACCCTCTGCCAAAATTGCTCTAACCATTTCCCTCCAGTGAACAAGATGGCCGCCAGAGCTAAAAATAGAAAAACCTTTAAACGACTTCTACTCCTTAACTAGTGGATGGATTTTGAAATTACTTCACAGGAAGGTTCCTTGGGTGACCCTCTACCAAAATTGCTCAAACCGTTCCGCTCGGGTGAACAAGATGGCCACCAGAGCTAAAAATAGAATAACATTTAAACGGCTTTTTCTCCTTAACCAGTGGATGGATTTTGAAATTATTTCAAAGGAGTGTTCCTTGTGTGACCCTCTACCAGAATTGCTCAAACCGTTCCGCTCGGTTGAACAAAATGGCCGCCAGAGCTAAAAATAGAAAAACCTTTAAACGACTTCTTCTCCTTAACCAGTGGATGGATTTTGAAATTATTGAACAGGAATGTTCCTTGGGAGCCCCTCTACTAAAATTGCTCAAACCGTTCCGCTCGGGTGAACAAAATGGCCGCCAGAGCTAAAAATAGAAAAACCTTTAAAGGACTTCTTCTCCTTAATCAGTGGATGGATTTCGAAATTACTTCACAGGAATGTTCCTTGGGTGACCCTCTACCAAAATTGCTCAAACTGTTCCGCTCGGGTGAACAAAATGGCCACCAGAGCTAAAAATAGAAAAACCTTTAAAGGACTTCTTCTCCTTAACCAGTGGATGGATTTCGAAATTACTTCACAGGAATGTTCCTTGGGTGACCCTCTGCCAAAATTGCTCTAACCATTTCCCTCCAGTGAACAAGATGGCCGCCAGAGCTAAAAATAGAAAAACCTTTAAACGACTTCTACTCCTTAACTAGTGGATGGATTTTGAAATTACTTCACAGGAAGGTTCCTTGGGTGACCCTCTACCAAAATTGCTCAAACCATTCCGCTCGGGTGAACAAGATGGCCGCCAGAGCTAAAAATAGAATAACGTTTAAACGGCTTTTTCTCCTTAACCAGTGGATGGATTTTGAAATTATTTCAAAGGAGTGTTCCTTGTGTGACCCTCTACCAGAATTGCTCAAACCATTCCGCTCGGGTGAACAAAATGGCCACCAGAGCTAAAAATAGAAAAACCTTTAAACGACTTCTTCTCCTTAACCAGTGGATGGATTTTGAAATTATTTCACAGGAATGTTCCTTTGGTGAATCTCATCAAAAAATGCTCATACCGTTCCCCTTGGGTGAACAAAATGGCTGCCAGAGCAAAAATAGAAAAACTTTTAAACGATTTCTTCTCCTTAACCAGTGGATGAATTTTGAAATTATTTCCCAGGAATGTTCGTTTGGTGTCCCTCTACCAAAATTGCTTATACTGTTCAGCTAGGGCGAACAAAATGGCCACCAGAGCTTCTCCTGCTTAACCAGTGGATGGATTATTAGCCCTGGAGCCAAAAACGGCCTGTCCCGGGGCCCACTGGTTTTACATAGGCTTATATAGGGAAAACCTTTAAAAATCTTCTTGTCTGAAACCAGAAGGCCCAGGTCTTTGATATTTGGTATGTAGCTTTGTCTAGTGGATCGCTACCAAGATTGTTCAAATTATAGCCCTGGTGCCAAAAACAGCCCCACCCCGGGGCCCACTGGTTTTACATAGGCTTATATATGGAAAACCTTTAAAAATCTTCTTGTCTGAAACCAGAAGACCAAGGTCTTTGATATTTGGTATGAAGCTTCATCTAGTGGACCTCTACCAAGATTGTTCAAATTATAGCCCTGGGGCCAAAACCGGCCTGCCCCGGGGCCCACTGGTTTTACATAGGCTTATATTGGGAAAACCTTTAAAAATCTTCTTGTCTGAAACCAGAAGGCCCAGGTCTTTGATATTTGGTAAGTAGCTTCGTCAAGTGGACCGTTACCAAGATTGTTAAAATTATAGCCCTTGGGCCAAAAAATGCCCCCGCGCCAGGGCCCACTGGTTTTACATAGGCTTTTATAGGGAAAACCTTTAAAAATCTTCTCGTCTGAAACCAGAAGGCCCAGGTCTTTGATATTTGGTATGAAGCGTCATCTAGTGGACCTCTACCAAGATTGTTGAAATTATAGCCCTGGGGCCAAAAATGTCGCCGCCCAGAGACCCTTTGGTTTTACATAGACTTATAAAGGGAAATTTTTACAAATCTTCTTCTCTGAAACTGCAAGGCCCAGGTCTTTGATATTTGGTATGGAGCTTCATCTAGTGGACCTCTACCAAGTTTGTCAAAATTATAGCCCTGGGGCCACAAATGCCCCCCACCCCAGGGCCCTTTGGTTTTACAGAGACTTATATAGCCTGGTGCATAGGCTTATGTAGGGAATATCTTCATAAAAATCTTCTTTTCTGAAACAGCAAGGCCCAGGTCTTTGATATTTGGTGTGTAGCGTCATCTAGTGGACCTTTGCCAAGATTGTTCAAATTATAGCCTTTGTTTTTGTTTGGTATGAAGTATGTATGAAGTATGAAGCTTCAACATTATGCACATTAAAGCCTTTCCGCCAATAATGGCCCTCCCTGGGGCCCACTTGTTACACTATGGATCAGGTGAGCGATCCAGGGCCATCATGGCCCTCTTGTTGTACCAATTGGAATCTTCCTCCTTATATATAGGAGTCCATTTCAAAATTTAGGGGTGTCAGGTTATGTTTTCTTCAAAATTAATTTGGAAAATGGCTGAACTATAAGTAAATAGTGGAAGCCCTGATCAGACGCCACATTGGCCAATCTGCGGCGTCTGATCTGGACCTGCACTGTTTGCCCGGGTACCCGTTTCCGTTACAAAATGGGTTAAAGTTTAATTAGCTAGCAGTTTCTTTGGGCGATAATTTCATCTCAGTGTCAGGTAAAAGCAACACACAATCAGGAGCAACGTCTCCAAAATGGCCTAAATTGTGTTGACGGGGAAACATCAAGACAAACAAACAAAACCCGACTCATTCTTTCCTGGAGGTCATTCTCCAATCCACTGATCAAGTCCAAGGGCAGTTGTCAGTTTCTGGTTAACACCTTGTGTATAAGCCACCCAAAAAAAGGTCTGGGTAAACTGACTGGCTTGAATAACTTTAATAGTTTTGACTGGGCCATTAAACTCACTATCCTGGTTCTGCTGTACACGTATTTGATGCTGAATACTAAAATATTTACATTAATTATGGTATATGCTTAAAAATAAACATCATCAATCAGGGAAAAAACATCTCAGACGATAAATGTTTGTAAATACTGCAAATTTATGGTAAAAGCAGAAAGCAGCAGTGTTGAAAACACATTGTCTTTACCGTAATTTTCACAATTCTTTGGACTTCTTCTGATTTTGCTGTACGTATGCTAAAATTACATTAAAATTTGAACAAACTGCTTGCAGCTGTACTGTGGACCGAGAAAGTGACAGAAATGTATTGGTGGAATGGCAAACATTGTAGACCCAGATCAGACTGCTCTGATAGGAGCAGTTTGATCTGGGCCTGCAATGTTTTCTCATTGCATTCTATTAGATTATCATTTTCATACCTTAATGGTCCTAAGTATTGGGACTGATAGGCCTAAGCAAACAGTGCAGACACCAAAGGAGCAGTCTGATCAGGATCTACAGTGATGCTTTCACGCAGAGCTGAATCTGGCCTGCAAACGAGTACTGGTAAACCGCTTAGAAGATCTAAGCCTGCAAAGCGGTGCGCACGAGTCGGACCGTCCATGCTTATAAACCCTATTGGTTTCATTGGGCGACAGGGCTTGAGATGTCTTTCATCTTATTGTCTGGTAAAAGTCCCACAAAATTGGAAGCAACGTCTCCAAAATGACCTTTACAGTGTTGACGGGGATGTTAAACCTCAAATCAAACAAACAAAAACCTTTTGGACTCCTTGCTGGATCATGAAACAAATTTGTTAAAATTTTAAGAGAATGACAGCAAATCCTCAAGGTGTCCAAATTTTTTAGGAATGTTTACGGTAGATCAGTGTTTTCATAGAGTTTGCAGGTATAGCACCAAATGCTTCCCACCATGTGCTTTAGGTGAGCTTCTTGGTAATTTAACTAATTGACTTAAGACTTTTTTTGTGGATTTCTTTCAAAGAGCTGGTATTAATTGCAGCGAATAATAGCTTTGTTTCTTGCTTGATAGCTCATGGAATTCAGCAGATATATGTACATCTCAAAGCTATATATTCACCTCTTTGGCAAGGAAGTAATTGATGATCTGAGAAATCGTACTGATTAAATTATCTTGAAGCCTCTGTGTGGCATTCAAGCTATGGACTGGTTCCCTGGTAGACTGGTATCAATCCATTAACCCATTTTGTGAAGCCTCCGTGGTGCAGTGGTTACGCTACTTGCCTTGTAAATCGGGGATCGCAGGATCGATCCCGGGCTTCTCCAGACTTTCGGATGAGTCTTTAAACAGAGGTCCCGTCTCCGTATGACCTTAGCTGTTGGTGGGACGTAAAACTCAAACACTCACTCACTCACTTAACCCATTTTGTACCTGAAACCCCAAAACGGGTACCCTGGCAAACAGTGCAGGCCCAGATCAGGTGCCGCAGAATGTGGCGTCTGATCAGGGCCTACATTATTTGCAAAAAAGCTCAGCTATTTTCTAAATCAATTTTGAAGAAAACACATCCTGACACTCCTTAATTTTGAAATGGACTCATCCCATATATAAGGAGGAAGATTCCATTTAGAAAACAGTAAATCTTTACTAAGGCTGACAGGATTAATCATATAATCGATTGATCGATGCACGTCTGATGATTACCTGCCGGGGTCGGCAACATTCTTTTGTGGAGATTGATCGTGGTCATTCTCTCCCTTCTGCTGATTCAAGAAGGGCATTTGTCAGTTTCTGGTGAAGGATTGTTTGATTTGTGGTTTAACATCCCTGTCAACACTGTATAGGTCATTTTAGAGACTTTGCTTCCAATTTTGTGGGACTTTTACCAGACATTGAGATGAAATGACATCTCGAGCCCTGTCCCCCAATGAAACCAATAGGGTTTATAAGCATGGACGGTCCGACTCGCACCGCGGTTCCTGGACAAGCTTAGATCCTCTAAGTGGTTAACCAGTACTAGTGTGCGGTCCGTTTCAGCTCTGCAT